>MU224275.1:1988160-2013362 GCA_018584345.1 Thuja plicata
GAACACCTCAAATCTTTTGACTTAACCAAACTTTGATCATGATCAACTCACTCTACCCCCTACCCTTGGGAAAATGCTATAAATACAAGCCATTTCCTTTGTGTTTGGGATCCAAGAATTTCAAGAGTAAAAGCATCCTTATTATAGGCATATGGAGAGCATTTGAGAGCTTTTGATCACATTTCAGCATTTGCACACCATTTAGTGTATCATGTTTTAGGAGCATTTGTTGTTTTCTAACATATCTTGGAGCATTTTGAGCATTTTAAGCTAGATTTGAGAATTTTTTTATCATTAATTTCTTGTTCTAGGATTGTCCTTGAGAGAGATTAAGCCTGAGAGCTCTCTTAACAAAGCTTAGATAGAGAACTATGAGATGATATGGATTTTTAGCTTCAATTCTTAGATTAAATCGTATTATATTTCCATAGAATTGTTGCTATTAGTCCTAATTTCATAAAGGTGTTAATCTTACACACACAGTTACATTGGTGGTTTTTCCCATATTGGGTTTCCACATTAAATATTGGTTTCATATGTGTACTTGTTACTTATTTTATGTTTTATGTCTCTACACTTAATCTGCAAAGTATAATTGCATTAAAGATTGCTTTGACACCCGAGTTACAGAAGGAATACCCAAGTAACAGTATTAAAGTATTTAGACATCTAAGGGATAAGGATTTGTTTTTTAGTAACTGATTCACCCCTCCCCTCTCAGTTACTTATCTCATTTCCAACAAAAGGTACATATATGAACTTAACCATAAAGGCCAAAAATATGAACAAACATCTCTTTCCTCAAATTTGAGCACAAACCTAAACAAATTGACTACTCCCCCTAAGTAATAGCCACCAAAACATAAATCTAGATAAAAGATATATATGTGATGCACTATATTTATGCACATCAATGCACCTTAGTTCTGATTGGGAGGGGTAAGAACCCCTAACTTACCTCTGAGATACTCTAAGGTATCCTTAGGTAATGGCTTCATGAAGATATCTGCAATTTTTTCCTTAGTTGGCAAATACTCCAATATGACTTCCTTCTTATTAACCTTCTCTCTAAAATAATGAAAATTGATATATATATGCTTTATCTTTGAATGTAACACTCAATTCTTATAAATGTTAATTGCACTTGAATTATCACTATACATAGCAATAGGCTCATCATATTCAATTATGATATCCTTCAATATTTTCTTCATATATATCACCTATGTACAATTTTTGGTAACAACAACATATTTTTCCTCTACTGTAAATTGTGAAGTTCAATTTTCCTTTTTTCTCTACCATGAAACAATCTCTTTCCCAAGAAAAATGCACCACCACTTGTACTATTCCTTTCATCCACATTACCTACCCAATTAGCATCAGTAAAAGAACTCAAAGTAAAATCATCATCCTTAGGATACCATAAACCATAGTCAACTATCCCTTTCAAGTATTTGAATATTATTTTAACAACCATAACATGAGATCCTTTAGGAGCTTCTTGAAATATAACAACAATGCAAACAACATTCATAATATCAGGTTTGGTTTGGGTCAAATATAATAATCTACCAATCATTGATTTGTATCTGGTCTAATTTGCTTTAGGATAATCATCATCCTTTATCAACTTGTATCCAGTCAATTTTTTCACATACTAAGATTCCCTTTTTTTATTGAGTAATTTGCATACTAAGAAACAATGTCATCTCACCAATCATAGACATCTCAAATTATTTTTGCATATCATGGGCAAACTCGTTACTCAACTTATCATTTCCGCCAAAAATGATATCATCAACAAATACTTCAACAATTAAAATGTTAGCATGATCAATCTTGAAGTATAAGTTACTATCAACATTTACTTTGTTAAATCCAAGCTTCAATAAATACTTATCCAATATTGCATACCAGGCTCTATGGGCTTGTTTTTATCCATACAATGATTCCTTCAATCAAAAAATCAGATTTCTCTAATCAATCAAAGTAAATCCATCTGGTTTCTTAGCATAAAGTTCTTCTTCCAACTCACCATTCAAAAATGAAAACTTGACATCCATCTGATAGACCTTTAAATCTTTGTAAGAAGCATAAGTAAGAAATAATCGAATAGATTCAATTCTAGAAACATGAGAAAAATTCTCCTCAAAATTAATACCTTCCGTCTGTGAATATCCTTTACAAACAACTCTTGCCTTGTTCTGAACCACTTCACCATCCTCATTTAGTTTGTTTATAAAAACCCCTTTAGTACCTATCACATTCTTTTCCTTAGGTCTAGGAACTAAAATCCATGTCTCATTCTTCTTAATCTGATCTAATTCCTCTTCCATATATTTCACCCAATGTTCATCTTTTCAAGCTTCATTCACATCTTTAGGTTCAATCTTTGAAATCAGACAAATCGCTTCTCTATTTTCAGCAAGTCTTCTTCTAGTTTGAACGCATTTATTCTTATCACCTATTATCTAATTTTCTAAATGATTCAGTCTTACATACCTTGGAGTCTTAGGATTTGCATGTATACTAGACTCTTGTGTCTCTAATACTTCTTCATTTGCAATGACTTCTTCATCTTGATTCCCTGGAACAATCTAATTATGGTTCTGAGTTTGTTGTTGCATTCCCTAATTTGTACTCTCATCCTGATCATCTGATTCATATCAGTAAGATCTAGCTTGTCTCTGATTGCTTCCATCCACTTTGACATTTCCACTCTCAACTATCTTTCTTAACCTATTATTGTAACATTTTTATGCCTTACTCTTTGTATAATAACCAAGAAAGATACCTTCATCGCATCTAGGATCAAATTTCCCTAAATCTTCATCTCTTCTGATATAACATTTACTTCCAAAGATTCTAAAATATTTCACAGCAGGAATATGACCATACCATAGTAAATAAGGATTCTTACCAGTACCATGCTTGATTTCTACCCTGTTCAATGTGTAAACTTCAGTGGTCACAAATTCTCTCCAATAAACATGTAAAATATTTCCTTCAATCACCATTGTCCTTGCAGTGTCTAGAATAGTTATGTTTCTTCTTTCTACAATACTATTCTGTTGTGGGGTCTACGGTGTAGACATTTGCCCCTTTATCCCATGTTCTTCACAAAATACATTAAATTCACTAGATGTAAATTCACCACCTCTGTCATATCTCAGACATTTTATCTTCAAACCTATCTTTGTCTCAACCATAGCCTTAAAGATCATGAATTTGTCAAAAGCTTCAAATTTCTCATTTAAAAAATTAACCCACATCATCTTTAAATAGTCATCAATAAATAATATGAAAAATCTATCTACATAATAACTTTTAAGTCTAGATGGACCACATAAATCAATATGCATAGGATCTAAGAATTCATTTGAATAATAAGTGTTTCTCTTGAAATTAGATCTAGTTATCTTACCCATATGGCATTCCTTAACATAGCATTAGTAGGCTTCAACAATTTAGGTACATCTCTCACTTCTTTAATAGTACTTATCTTGACAATATTATCAAAATTCACATTACACAACCTCTTATGTCATAACCAACTATCATAAATTTGAGAAATCAAACATCTATTCTCAAAACTATTCAAATGAAAGACATTACATTTTCTCTTTGTACCTAATGCAATCTCAATACTTGAACTTCCCAAGCTTCTACATTTTCCATTCTTGAATTGCAGATCATAACCTTTGTCAACCAACTATCCAACACTCAAAATATTATGTTTTAGTACTTCAACATATAAAAAATCATCAATATTATTCTTATCATCTAGTGTAATGGAACCTCTTCCATGGATTAGACAAGGAGTTTCATCATAAAATCTAACAATAACACCATCATACCTTTCTAAGATCACAAATTCTCTTATCTCCAGTTATATGATGTGAACATCCACTATTAATCACCCATTTCTCTTTCTTCTCAACATATGCAAATAGGGCTCTTTCTACATTCATGTAACTAGTAGTCTCATTAGGGTTCATATCTTCTTCCTTGATAGCAATAAATACCCATTTATAATATTTCAAACCATAGACTCATCATCAGTCACACCTTCATCAAAAACATAGTAACATTTATTTTGATAGCTAGGTTGAAAATTTCTAGGTTTACTCTTAGGCTCTTTATGTGAACATCTTGAAGAAAAATGACCAATCTTCTTGCAAGAAAAACATTTAAGAGGTAATTTTCATGCATACTTGCTTGCACCTTTAGAAATCTCCTCATAATAAAGGCTTCAAGATCTTCAAGATTTCTCTCTTCTTCAATTTCTTCCCATTCTTTTGTATATCTTGATGTACTTCTAGAAGAGACTTCTCTCAGATCATATCTTTGCATATCCTTAGAAATAGTAGCTTTGAATGCAGACTCAAATTTAGGAAGGGAATCACCAAATTCACTCATCTCAAAATTAGTTAACTTACCAATCAACATGACTCTTGTCACATTCATCACTATTTTGATCCCCTCAATAACAAAAAACTTGTGTTTGTAGGAAGGGGGCAATGATCTCCAAATTTTAGCAAAAATATTTTATTCTTCTAACTATCCACCATCACATCTGATTCCAAAAATAAACACATTCACCTTCTACATATAAGAAGTAACTTTATCATCTTCACTCATCCTCAAAGTCTCGTACTTTCCTTTCAAGCTCTGCAACTTAGCTAGCTTCACATAGTAATCTCCTTCATGTAAAGTTTCTAACATCTTCTAGATCTCATATGCAGTCTTCAATTCCATAATATTTATGTACTCTATATCAGACAGGATGCTCAAAAATGCTTCCTTAACTTTGATGTTGGACTTAAATTTGTTCTTCTCATTAGGAGTAGCAGTAGAAAGATTTGCAGGAGGATTATATGTTGTCTCATTAATCTCCCAATATTCTTTGCCAATGAATCTCAAGTGTGTTTCCATGCAATATTTCCATATAGAATAGTTAGTGTCATCAAATCTTGGATTGACCTTCTTAAAAGATACTATATTGGATCTCCTCAAGTGATTAAGCTTCCCAAAGAGGTACTATCTTTGAGACCAATTGATAGAAATAAGACAACACACAACTAAGAGTAGGGTTGAATTAGTTGTGTCCAACACTTTAAATTTTAATCAAATTTTATCCTTCAACATATCTAATTAATGAAAAATAAAGCATAGATTCGGAACACATTAAGAACACATAATACCAATATTTTTGATGTAGAAAACCCGATCAAGAGAAAAACCATGGTGGGGATGAACCCACAAGATGATGTACTCTATTAAAATCACTATACCCTATTAAAGGTATTACAATGGAATACACATGCATTCAGGCACACTAACTAGAGCTCATTGCTCAAATACAATAAGAGCTACAACCCTAAGGAAGGCTTGCTATCTTACAACAATCATGGACTACATTCCATAGTGGAAAACAATATACAAATCATGAACTAAATAATAGCATCTTGAACATGCCTAGGTCAAATCCATTGAAGTACAAATACAATTCTCTTTACCACATTCTATCTCTACCTCAATTATATATTTCACTCATAACTCTTCACACACTCCACTTCACACAATATGGGACATCTAGCACATGATCCACAAATGGATACAATTATATTTATACATTTTATCAACTTATTTTCACAAGGTCAGTCAAGGACCTAAATTTAAAAATTACAATAATGCACAAAAAAACATTTAATATGAACCAATGAATGTTGACTAATGCATATCACGATCCCAAATCACACGCCTTAAACATGAAATACTTCCAGGAATTATGCTTCGATCATCCGCAACATGCTACATCGTCAAGTCGACCAAGAACATGAAGAACACAAACTCACCAACTAAATATCATTAAATAAGATTACACAAATAAATACAAACCCACAACACAATAGGAGAACAATAGAAAGATCCACAAGCATCGTGAATAACCTTAGGAACATCCATATTCACTCCAATCTATGAATTCATCAGCATCTTTGAACTTATCCTTAAGAACACAACAATAACCTTGGTCAACCAAGAAAAATTGCTTACGAGCATCCAAATCACAAACAAATAAAGTTGAGGACACATATCAATGTCCCAAACATGCCACATAGGTCCACATACTAAAATATTGCAATATTGAACCTCACCAAACCAAAAACTGAAACATTGTCACCACTCAACTTCCACAAATACCAGTATCAACATAGAAACCAATAGCTCACTGAAATCTTCATGTGAACCTCTGAGAGTTGAACTGAATCAACTATAGACATCTCTTAACACAACTCATATTTCCATATACACTGATCTTCAAAATATGGTCTATACCGAACCAATCATCCCACTAAACAACACAGGAACATTGTCTTAGACAATAAAAATATGTTGACATCAATGTCAACACATATAGGCATAATATTCCAACAATATATATCACACGTCCTATTAGCATTCAGAATTGCACTTGTAATGCAAAGTTAATAACCTTAAAATCTTGTTGTAACATGGAAACATTCTCAATGGTGGGTAATGTAGTGTTGAGAATGAATCTATGGATCATAGGTCGCCTTCCTCCTTTGTGCTCACCTAAAATTAATCTTCACTGGAAAAAAGTTAAAAGGATTAAATTTTGATAATGGGAAATACTAGACTAAATGGTGATGCACCTATAATAGTTGACTTGCAACAAAATCCCATGAGATCTCTCATAAAACACTTCAAATCACAATTTAATTTAAACTGTTCCTGCAAAATTGACTCTATGACAGGCCTTTATACCAATACTTAAAGAGGAAAACATGAATTCTCTCACATCTTTAATATTGAAATGAAAATGCAGTCATAAATCTGCACCATGGGCCATCAAATTATGCATTAAAAAATGAAGGAATATTGACCAAATAAAGGTAAAAGCACAATATCTAAATCTCAGTAACTCACAATCAACAATTAACACAGAAAGATAAATGGATGGAACTAAGTCTCTGCATAAAAATATCTAAAATCTACTAAAATATGGACTCAAAATACTTCAATACAAAAATTCATGATTTTTGCAATGTGCAAAAGGGGCAAAAATAATGAAGTCCTCTAAAAATTGAGGTCAAAATGCAAGATATAGACCCCTAAAACAACAATGGTCAAATAGAACTAAAAATCCCTGAAAAATAGGATGCAAACTACAAGAAACTAATGTGTAAGTGCATGAAACACTCCCTCATGTCAAGCAGAATTGAAACATTACTCAAATTGCCCTCCAACTGTCTCACAACTATCTCAAAATCATACAAAACCTCATGGGGTCGAATGTAGGAATAAAACCCTCAAAAGTAGGAGCCCAACTATGTGTATCAGTTAAATAATTTCTCAAAATAGGTCTCCCAACCGAAGGTAACTGAAAAAGAACCTTGACAGCACCTCAAACTACTCATGGAATGAAAAAACTCTTCTCTAACTCCCACATGTAATACAAAAACTGAAAATGCCTCCTTCCACTAAAAATTGAACTCTAAGTCAAGTGAAAGAAAAGAGAACCCCTTCTCCATATGAGAACTCCACTTGAAAAAGAAACTCTATTCCTCCTCCTTGCATTTAAATTTTTAGTAATTATTATATGATTTATAATATCATCATATAATAATTACTAAATTACATATTTTTGTGCAGTAAAGAAAAGAAGGAAAAAACATACTTTCTTTTTATATAAATACTTATTAAACAAAATGTTTAAATAAATATCAATATACAAAACATGACTTATAATTTTACATTATTATTTACTAAACACCTTGTTTAATAAATAATAATGTAAACTTATAAAACATAACCCGCGGGCATATTTCTTATACACTTAACTCACATCTCATGATGTGGGTATATGCTATGGCATACTTGATCACTTAAGGTATTGAAACCCTATTCTCATGTTCATTTGCATTCTGGAAAGTTCTTGATTTATTTATTTTTTGTGCCACTTCTATTGGGATTTTGAGGTCTATGGATTATTTGTTGAGAATATCTGTGGTTTCTAATATTTTATGGGCTCTTTTTTTTATGCTAAGACTGTAGCTCTGATAGGTATGTTCCATGTGAATCTTTTTGAGCCCCTATTCTTGTACAAATTTTTCATTACGACAGTTGTTAAAAGATAAAAATAGCTTTGTTGATATTGTTTCTTATGTGCTTCCCTGAAAAGAAGAGAAACATAACCTCATGTGTTTACTAGGCATTTCCCTTGTCTTCTTGATTGAGGTCGTGACTTCCTTTGTAACTTCTTGATTTGAAACTCTAGCATTGCACTTAGAAATGATGATAAATGACTTCTCCTTGAGGCTCTGATATGAGAATTTCACCTATATAACCGTGACCTAGTTACATGACTCTGAAACCCTACAGGGTATGCTACCTCTATCCATTTGTGTTGATAGTTCTACGTATCCATTGAAGGGTTTACTTAAACTTGTGAGCTTGAGGGTTTCATTTTATTTTATTCTCTCTTATGGTCATGACTATACATATATGTACCTTTTCTTATATGTTTGGTACAAAATATCATCAGAATTTTAAAATAGAAAACCCTCTTTCTCATATTTATGCTTCCCACATAACCATATCTATATACCATAATAGTTCAAAAGGGTTTGAAATGGAACTTTACATTTCCTTGTAACTCGGAAGGAAGTATCAAATTCCTATCAGAATATCTCTTCCATAGATGAGGGTAGGTCCTTGTTGTGACTATTATGCATTGAAATTTACATCTTCATTTAAAGCTATTGATGTTCAGTTCTTTCAGCTTTATTCTTTTCATGTTGTCACTGATTTGAATCTATTTTGGAAAAAGATATTATTCACACTTGCTAAAGGATTTTTATTTTCTTACTGTGAATTTTGTATCTATCTTTTCATTCCATGACTCCCTGTAGCATTGATTATGATATGTCCCTTACATATGGGTTGCATTATTATGAAACATTCTCTGATATGATCACAATCCTATATAGAAGATCAAACAACTTTGTTTTCTTGGAAAATGACCTCATTAAGTGATAATCATCTCTACTATGTGTATACCTATTTGATTCATAAAATAAATCACTAAGATAAGAATATCATACCAACTTTCTTTATAAACATGCAATAACTATCATCAAAATTTTAAATCATGACACCGGTGACTTGAAACCTGTACACAAGATGTTGTTCCTAAATCACACATGTACCTTATTGATTTAATTTTTAACTCTAGAACTATTTGATATAATAGTGAATGATGGCATTTATCATAACAAGTGTATTCTCCTTTTGTAGTGATCTTTGTATGATTATGGAAGTTAAAGATTCAGCTATCTATTTGAAAGTTTCTCTATTGTACATGACTATCTTGAATGACTCTAGTTGCACCTTATATTGTCTCTTTCATGCCTTGGTATCTAAAATATCATCATGAAGTCACACATTTTGTGTAATCATAGTTGCATTAATTTGTTTCATTTATACTATCTATGGTAGTAGTTTTTTAATAATCATAGCCTCATGTGACTTATGTAGCATAATTTATCATATATTCTTTGTTGTGATACTGCTCATCCATCTATGATGCATTGTAACTATCATTTTTATTCATATATGTATTGTAGCAGCATTAAATATCATGAATAAGATGCTCTATCACTTGTATCTAATTTTGTTGGTGATTATGATTGAACTCATATATCAACATGTACCCTTATCCTCTATACCATTTTATCACTATATTTGTGGCTAGTAGATAAAATGAACACATTGACTTTGATGCACTATTCTTCTTGAAATATAAATTTTTGCTACTCTGTTTATGTTCCTAAAGCTGTCCACTTCCTTTCATGGAATCAAAAAGGTTTCACACACAATTGTATGTCCCTTAAATGAATCAACATTGAACCTTTTGTTGATTTTCAACTAAATATAGGTCAGAAGGTTTCATACCTTGAGGACATGTCCCTTCAATTAACTTGGTCTTGAATACCTGAATCTGCACAACAAAAATCTCAATAGTATGAAAACATGTGTTTCAACTTTATTTTGTTTTTCCCTTTCAACTAAATGTGTTGTAGTTGAGATTAGGAATAGGTTTTGAGATTCTCCATTGCTTGGTCATCAATGATTGATTCCATTATCATTCCTTTTGCAGGTACACTTCCATACGTAGTACATGGGAATCCATCAGCTAAATGACTACAATAAGCTACCATAACCAGGAAATGGCATATCCCTTGCCCACTCTTTCTTTACTTCCATATGTAATGACCTAAGAATGGTCAATAAAACCCTAGGCCCCCAATCTCAATTGTTCATCAAGAAAACCCTAATCTTGACCACCTTAAGTCCTAACCTAAAGACAACTCAACATCTTCAGTCTAATTTGACCTAAACCCTAGGTCTTATTCAATTGCCGCACTTGATTTAATTATTTAATTCATGAATCATAAAGTATTGGCAATTAAACCTTATATTATTTATTTAATTAACATCCTAGTATATTCATTAAATAAATAGATAATTGTCAATTAAATGTCAAAAGAAATTAAAATTAATAAATTAAGTAGAAAGTGCATTAAATCATTTAAATATTTGAAAATGCATTTCTATGTCATCAGTTCAGTTGACTGAACATCAAATTAGAAAAAAAATCTTTCTTTTTCAATTAACTAAGTCTCTTCTTCTTCTAATTTTGGAAATAATCCAGTTAACTGAAAACCCACTCAGTTAGCTCCTCTTTCAATTTTAGAAGTTTCCCGAATGACTGATCAGTCAATTTAGTTAACTGAATCTCTCAACCAATGGTCTTCCTTACACATAGATTGTGCTTCTTTGAGTCAATCTTATCTGTTCTTCAAAATTCAATCTCGATCGTCGGTTCGAGAAAGATTTCTTATAAAAGTGTATAGTCAAAAAATGGAAGCACTTCCATTTTGGACTAGTTTAGCCCTCAGAGTAAGTGTTTTGGGGTTATTTAAAATGCCTTGAATGGGTCTCTGACTTGGATTTGTCTTTTCCCCTATTTTGCCCCATTTTTCACTTCACTCCGGCCTATTTCTGGCATCATGATCTGCAGATTTGAAGTTCTTGACCTCAGGGTCAAGTTCAACCTTCTGGTTCAAGTTCAACCTCAACCCTGAGCTAGGTCAAGGTTGACCTTGACCCTAACCTAGGTTAGAGTTGACCTTGACCCTGACCCAGGGTCCAAATTTCAAGTTTCTAGGGTTTTTGGATGTCGGCCTTCAGAAAGATTTAAATCCCACTTCCGGGTCGGCTGTTTGGGTCTTCAAGGCAATGAATCTTGAAATTATATTTAATATAGGTCCACTTCTAGAGGTATAGGTATAATTGGAATTTAATTCTCCTATGTAGGCCTCTCTAGAAGATTGTGCCCTATATTTGTATATAAGGAAGCTTTCTCCTCTCATTTTCTCTAAGTGGAATCAAGAACCATAAGACATACACATGAAAGAACATGATCACCTATGAACATGAAGGATAATCTATTGAATAAATCATCTACTCTCAAGCATTCAAGCACCTTCAAGAATTCAATTTATGAAGGAGATCCATTGGTAGCCATAGAAGGATTCAAAGCTCTATGGAGCCCTCTTGTTGAAGATTTCTCCATCCACATCCTTGCAAGCATATTCCTATTCCAAGATCCATTCAAGATCGGTGTTGAAGATCTACAAGAAATTGATTTGAGACATCCTACATTCTACATTCATTTGGTGCATACATACTTATGGATTCAAGGATTCAAATCCTCCACAAGGGTTTCTATACAAGTAAGGTGAATTTGTTTATTTACTTTGTTTATTTATGTAATTTCAATTATATTATAAGGTTAATTCCAAAACCGGGGTTTGACCAAGGCAAACCCCCCCCCCCAACAAACAAAAACCATTTTTCTTGCAGATAAAGGTTTGGGACAGCAGATTCAAGTGCAGATCTGGATACCCTTTTCGGCAGANCAACCCCCCCCCCCCAACAAACAAAAACCATTTTTCTTGCAGATAAAGGTTTGGGACAGCAGATTCAAGTGCAGATCTGGATACCCTTTTCGGCAGACTTTCGAGATCTAGAAATAGATTTTCTGTCAAACTGTGTAGGTCAAGGTCAAATTTTTGTTATGGGTCAGGATCGACTTTCAGTTCTAGGTTAGGGTCGACTTTTTGTTCTGGGTCAAGGTTAACCTTTTGTTTTGGGTTAAATTCAACCTAAGCCAGTTCTAGAAAAGATTTATGGGTTTTGTAGATCTCACAGTTTTGGTTCAGGAACACAGAAATCAATAGTTTATGAGACCATTTGACAAGGTTTTAGTAGATTCTTTTTCAGAGGTATGTATTTTATTCCATTTTCCTTTGCAAACATTTCTAGATCTATATTTATTATCATTACAATTAAATGTAAGTGGTTAATAGAGACATAGGGTATCTTTTATGTACAAATCTCCATTGTTCAAAACCCTATTTAAAGATCTCCATTCTCCCTTTACAAAAAGAAAGGTTCATTTTCATCACAAAGGATCTAATAATTGTAAGTAGAGTTATTATGTTGTTTTTGTCTCTCATCTTTTATTAAGCATTTAGCTTTGCACATTTATATGTTTCAATCATTTCAATTGATACATAGGAATATCTCATTTGGGTTTCTAAAATAAAATAAGATAATCATTGTATGAATCTTATTGTACTTGCATCATAGAGTAATAGTTATTTTCAAATCCTTCATTTAGGCAGTGTCAAGTCCCTAGGTTTGCGATGATCTAAGAGAAAACTCATAATCCTACCTACTAGAAGGAAATAGGTTGATTTAGATTAATTTATTGTTTTCATAGTTTATTTCTTTTCTTGATTAACTATGAAATGACCTATTGAAGTGTGTGTTGAAAGTTTAGAGGTCCACATTTCATCACACATTTTTGGCGCCCACCATGGGGCATAAAATTTCATTTTTGACCTCACATTTTTGAAAAGTTACGAGTATTATATTTTTGTTTTGTACATTTCATAGTTGAGACTTGTACGAGCTTTATCACTATGTAATACAAGTAAGAATTGAAACTCGTACGGTTTACTATATATTCTCGTACTAGGACATAGAGATACTCGTACAAATATCTGTTGTTCTAGTTTTTAGTAGCAATCATTTCACTTAAAATATTCTTATATCCAAGCACTTTTTGTTTGTTTTTTTTATTATCTTCACAACCTAACATTTGTTTGCAGGATAATTGACAAAGACTTCTCTTCTCAAATACTTTTTGCAGGACGACTGACAAAGAATCAAACATCAAACTACTAACGATGTCTTGCAGGTTGCCTAATCACGAATCAACTTAACTTTGTGTTTTTTTTATTAAGATAGGAACCTCACATGAAAGAAAATAATTAAAGAACAATATTATTGGTGTGTTTTAAATGTCAGTGATGTTACGAGATTATTCTCTCACCCTTTCAGAGATGATCAAAAATCTAGAAACATGGTTGTGATTTTTTTGCAGTATGATCACCTTATAGAGGGAATGTCACAGTGGGAAAAATTAGTCACCCTATGAGAAAAACCCAAGTGATTACATGATAACATCAAGCCACTCCATCTCACTATAAATAAATTACTTCCTTTAGATTAAAGTTTTGGAAGACAAATACCATTTGAGCTTATAATTGGCTCTTTCCTAACACATAGTAGGGCCTTAGGGCTTCGATCACATTTACATGACTAGTCATGTTAAGATTATTTGTGGGGATATACACCTCAATCATGCTTTCACAGACACAAAGGATGTATTTGAACAAAGACTCTTACTAGAATCCATAGAGTAGCAATCGTCTGGTTCACCTTTGAAAGTGGATAATCTAAGTGCAAGGGAAATAGTAACTCCCCAAGACACTCACCATATCATTCCCCCATTAGCACTTAGATTCGAATAATATGGCATTACTGTACCCATTGCATGGTTGGTTTTGACCATATTTTGATTAGCTCTTGGGTGTGTACCTACATTTGTGAGCGAGTATTTTCTTACTAAGACAACTTCCTAAGGATTAGCGTGTGTTTGGATTATTGATTTTACCAGTTTGTTTTCTATTTTTATGAAACCAAAACAATCCAAATCAAACTGAAAACTAAAAATTTCAAACTTAACGTCAAAAACACAAATGTCTCAGTGGCGAAATGGTGGTATTTTGTATATTGTTCTATTATGTTCCTGTTTACTCGTATCGCCTGGTGAGAAGACTCATATGGTGATGTGCATTTCTTGTTTATTTTGACCTATCATATGCACTCCAATATGAGAAACCTAGTTCCTTGTATCATCTATAGAAAATACTCATATGAGTCTGCACTCACTTGTACTACATTTTGAGAAATTTGTCTAGATCCTCTTTTTGATCTATTTTTACCGATCACAGATCTCTGGTTAGGTTTTGTGTTATCTCCTAAAATTTTGGTTCAAAATAGTGAGTTTTTCCTAATTATTGGTTTCAGTCATAATCCATTGGTAGTCCAACTTTTATTTCCGTAAGACCTAGTTTGTTGTTATAGTCCTTTTAATCACCTCATCCTCTTCATTTTTGGTCTTTTTTTTCTGCGTTGTCCTTATCCTAGGTAGTGAGTGTAGGTTAGTTAACCTTGACTCAGATCAGAGTCATTTGTGTCTCCTCCTTAGTTGGACATTATCTTGTTGTCATCATCATCTATCTTGGACTTAATCAGCACATCATTTTTTACTTCAGCGTGTCAAGAAAATTCTACAATGGCTAAAACCAAATGGGCTAAACCTTATGGTCTTAACAAAGAGAAAGAAGATATTCTTATTGCAGCTATATCAAAACAAATTCAATCTTTGAAACTTGAAAGTTGAGACTTAAAGGGAGAAAAATAAAAAACCATCCAATAAATCCTCATTGTGATCAATATTTTCTTTTCTCTATGATCATGAGCCATCCATACTTCCCTTTTCTTCAAAAAAAGAGGCATCTAAGCACAACAAACCCATCTTTGATCAAGAACAACTTCATGACCATCCTATCTTTGATCAAGATAATGAAGAGAAAGTTACATTAGATTCTATTAAGAGTCTTATCTATCAATCATATGACAAAAACAAGTCACATCATCATGATCTTGAATCTCATGTATCTTTGGTGAATACAAGTGCATCTAAATTTTCTTTGGATAGATCATTTAGTCCTTTGGGACAATCTTAAGAATCAACATTGGAAGAACTCCTTGAACACAATCTTATTAGGTTACCTCAAATCACTGCATGTGGTTTTGTATTCTTGACCAACTATTGTGCCTATCTTAGACACAATGAGCATAAAACTTCTTATTGCATAGAATTGAAATACAAAATCCAAGATCTCATAGATGACATAATTGAAATTGAAAATCCTAATGAATCATCTAATGAAGATACTATTCTTAAGCAAGATCTAAATCATGAACCTGTTTCTAGTAATGGTTCTTGCATAGACTCTAATTCCTCCAACATTCATTCATCTTCTAAAGAAATAAATCTATCCAAATTACCTCCATCAAACAAAGAACATAACGATTTCATGCTAACTATGTCTACCCTCAAGGACTGCCTCTAAAAGAGATCCAGGTAATCTGCATATGACTGTGAGACTTTTTTAGGCTTCAAAGATCATAGACCCAAAGCTTCCATGTGCTTCAATGACTATTGTGTCTACTCAAAATGATACTCTTTTATCCCTTCATGAATTCCTCATGAATATCAAAAATCCTACCTCATCCTTAGAAGTGGCTCCATGTCAAGAGGACAATCCAAAGTGTGAAGAAACAAATATCCGTAATGATAAAGATCAAGATATCATCTATCCTTATCCAATGATTGACCAAATCTACATATCTCAAGAGTCCCATGATGATTTCATCATCCCCTTCCATTTCTTCCTAGAAGACACTCTTACACCTCTTATATCTTATCCACTTCCCAAGTAATATCAATATATCCTTTCCACCATCTCTAACGAGCCTATTGAAAATCAAGAGAAAAGTACCCTTTATACACCATCTAAAGATCCTTGTCAAGATCAGAGTATCCCATCATCTCCTTGTTATACTCCTCCATATCAGCCTCAAGAAACCATAATTCCTCTAAATCCCTTGCATAAAAATAAATCTTCTCAAGCTTTAGTTTCTCCTATCAAAGCTACTCATGCACCTATTGATATAAAGATGAATTCTAAAGAGAAGAGCCTTGGTCATGCAGCTCCCTCTCTAGATATTGATATTCTTTCCACATCTTATATCCCTCCATTTTCACATAAGCATCAACCTTATCCATTGTCCAAATCCATCTATATTGGGTCCTTATGTCCCTCCATCTACCATGCATATCATTGCTATTTTTTCATTCACTTATTATATCCCCTATCAAGGTAAACAAATAAATGCATCCTTGAAATCTCCCTATTAACCCATCTATATGAAACCAGTCATATTAGCCATATTCATCCATAGTTCCCAATTCTTCTAGAAGAAATTTGGATGTGCAAGAAAGAAATCATAAATTCAAGAATCTATTTATATATGAAGATCATTGTGTCCAGTCTAATTGACATGTGACTACCAAAAAAAAAGGAAATATTCAAGAGACCACAAGTATCCACTAACCAAAGAAGAAAATCAAATAAAATATGGGTTCCTAAATCCATCATGGAAGAATTGCATTCTAAATCATCCAAAAGCAAAGAAAAATCAAAATCTATGTGGATACCCAAGTCTCTCTTAAAAGATTTGAACAAAAAGGAAAAATTAGAGTTGGCATCAAGGCTTCCAAATTCTTCCTCCCCATCTCCTTTTAAACAACTTCTATTACCTCATACATAAAATCATTAATCTATTTCATCCATTTTTCCTCTATCCATCCACATCCCTTCAAGGTGTGTGTCAATGTTGATCTTATCACCATTTCCATCTACCTCTACACAAACCTTTCAATACCCTATCCAATATCCTACACCTACCTACTACACATCCATCATATAGCCTTCTATCACTCTTATCCAATCCATCACATGAATCCTTGGCTACCATTTCCCTTATCCTCCATATCATTCCCCTCCCATCACCCTATCAGCGTCTCTGAGCATACCTTTCAATGGCCTTGGCCCATAATAGCATATCCTTCAAAGGAGAATTATCCAAAGAGAAAGAGGATTGAGTCCCTTCCAAAAAAGAGAAAAGTACAAAAAAATGAAAAAAAATAAAAGAGAAAAAGTGCCTTAGTGAAAACCTAGTAAATAGATGCCTTGGTAGAAAAAGTAAAGAGAAATAAATCCATCCTATGGTGAAAACCACTTCTTGTGGAACCTTGGACAAGTACCATGATGAAAACCTGGCAACATAATTTCTTCCTCTTGTGCTCTCTCTTAGAGGAAAGTTCCATCAACTCTACCTTATCCATCATATCCTTCATGTATTCTCTCTTACACCTTTGATCTTGACAAGGTCAAGCATATCCATGAGCATCATGTATCCTGATATCCATTATCTATTCCATCATCTTATTCACTTGGTCTCATGCATGGTACCCTATCATGATCTTGCTTATCCCAAGTCAATACTCGCTATCCCTAAAAATAATTTTCACTAATCCAAAAATATTCACTTATGCCTCCATCACCACTTATCATGATTATGTTATCACATCACTATCCTTCCAATTGACCCCTTGGTCTTGATCAAAATGAAGAAAAAAATTCCAAACAGTTTCTCAAAAGATTCTTGATATGTCCACTCTTTTGGACCACATGCTTTTCATGATATTTGGTCATTATCCTATATTTTATCCAGCACTGCTCCATGAACCTACATTTTTGTGTTCTTTTTCTCTGTCTTTGGTAATTTTGAGGACATTGTTCTTGTAGGTTGCATTCACCCTCTTCATCCATCATTTTTTATTCGCCTCATTCATCAACTTTCTAATCCATATGTAATGTCCTACACCTTGATAGACATTGGGGGAAAATAAATGTGATCTTTCTTAAGATTTAGTGATCAAAATCTTAAATATCTAAAAATACAAAAAAAAAAAAAGACAAAAAAAATTGAAAAAGAAGAAAAAAGTGCCTTAGTGAAAACCTGGTAAACAGGCACCTCTTGTACTCAAGCACTCTATCTATAAATGCTCATTTTGGATTCCCTTTGATTCATTTTGTACATAGATTCCATTCAATTCTATGATACATTGGATCTTCTGAGAACCATCGTGGCTTGAAACCAATCAAAGTCATAGTCTGGGGGCAATTGAATCGACTTTGTCCCAGCAGTCAAACTCAAGTCAGTCAACTTGAATTAGAGTTTGTTACTAGGGGGTGAGAACCCCAATATTATCAATTTGAAAAACCAAACCATAGTCAATTTCTTAGTCATTCCTAAAGGATAGTTTTCCACTGACACAACAGTGTTTCTCAACACCCTAATCAAACAATTTTTCTTAACATTGCCTATTTGGATACATCTATATTTCTCAACACATATTGGATGACGTGACATAAACCTAGAAACTAGATTGATAAAAATCAAGCCCACACGCACAAGCACAATGGTGTTTCTCAACACTCGACACAAACAAATGTATACCACTCCAAACTTGTTGAATGTATGTTGAACATTTTCTTGGATGTTGTCTATTATCAATGATTTGTTCTCATCTTTTCTTTGATTGTTGCATGTTGGTGTGGTCCTGATGATCATGCAACATCTAATAAAATAGGTGTCTATGATAAGAGATTTTGTATTTAGGTGGACAAGCCTCACATACCTTGACTCAATTTTTTTGCATGCCAAGGTGAGGTCAGAACTATTTCCTTGACTATTATTAATCTGTCTATTTACAATGCAAGATCACACTCATGGTCATCTTTACTTTGTATACCTTGATACTAGTGTACCCTTGCAACATCAACTAGAAACAATGTTCAAGTCATCTTAGCTTTTTTTCCTCAATGCTTATGTTGGTTTCCCACATTTTATCTAATGAAATTCATACTCGTATCCTAATTGTTGCAGTGGCACCAGTAAGGTTTGTATCGACTCTGATTTTCCAAAAAATGCTCAATGGTGAGAATTTTCAAGCTCAAACCCAGGGACTAAGTCCTAGGTTGCATTCATGTTTGTTTTTACATTGTGGTTTCATAGTGTCATAACAACATAATCTCTCTATCTCTCTCTAATGTGGGATCTGAAGCACAAATCAAACAACCTTCATGTTGCCAAGTGATTAAGTTACGTGTCTTCGAAGACATGATCGAGTACTTGTTTAATTGAAATAAATAATTTCTTGCATGAGATGTTAGAAGAATTTCATATCCATTTCATATTACATAAATTGTCATATAGATCATTTCACATTGCATATTTATTGCATAATCAAGTTGCATCCATATATATGCATCAGAAAAGAAATAAAAAAGGCATTGAGTTATCATAAGTAGTATCATATTCACCCATTTGAAAATCACATAAAGATTGCATACACATCTGTATAACCATCCATGATCATCATAAACATACATGATCATAAAAGAAATGCATCCATATAAAATATCATAATGAAATAAAACATCTCATAACACCAGTGAACACAAGTATAATGAGATCAAATCATATATATATATATATAATCAATGTCAAGGCTGAGGTACACTGATCTAAAAATATACAAAATGTGTCATCGGATCAATTCATCATATACGAAGCAAAAAATGGGCACAACATCAATAAATATCAAAAGTATAATAACAACAGGAGATATCTCTTAGCCATATCCTCGGCATTAGCAAGAACATGTGGTGGTGGAGGTGGCAGAGGAATGATCTCATCATCCTATGGCATACGAGCAACCTCTGATTGAGCCATATATTATTAAAAAGGGACAACCTACCTATCTAATGGAACAACAACACTATAGGCTACAACATAAGTTGATGCCCTGCTTGTCTGGTGTTTGGCCACATGTTAGATCTGGTCACGCTTGGAAGTTAGGGCGGCGATCCTATGATATCACTCAACCGTCAAGGAAAACATCCTCTAATCATTATCAACTATATGTTGATCTCGCCCTACTATCCTCGCCTTAGCCACATCCACCTTGATTCATAGACCTTAGACCCTCTCCCTCAATGAATGAATAACATCTTGAGGTATTCTCTATCTCTGGCCCTCTCCCTCTACCTAGTCCTCCTGCTCTCCTAGCCTATCTTGCCACTTTCATACTTTTCATGTAGCCTTGTCAAAAATGGGGGCACCTTGTCTACCAATAGGGGCATCCACTTCCATAGAATGCAAGGTACCTCCCTCTCCTCTCCGGTATTTCCCTACTACTACCTCTTCTCTGCTCGAGCCCACGCCGGGATCTCCTCCTACTCACATAGATGTTGTTGCTGGTACATCAGATGGTGCAAGTCCTTCCTCCTCAATCCTCAACGCTAGGGAAACTATATTTTTTTACATTGGGAAGGGGTGTTGAGCCATGTAATCCTTATACTTGGGAGTCACACCAACATATACTGTATCCTCTAAATAATCCCAAGTGGCCCATTGTAAACTATGGAGCTCCTGCACTGATGTCTCACATACCAACTGAGGACCCCATCCCAACTAAACCTCATATAAAAATATGGCATAGGCTATAAAATCTAATGATACTACCTGGAATCTTCCAAACTATCATTGTACCTGGGACACCACAAACCTATCAATCATCGTGGGAGTGCGTCTGATCAATGGATGCATGATGAACATATCTCAGCTATGTGATCACCAATCCCTCGATGCCTCTATCCCCCTGTGCATCCTCCATGTGACAACTATGAGATTTTTAAGTTTCCATCTCCAATAATTGGTCTTCCTCAAGAGGGAATATGTAATATTACCTTCATATATATAAATGAAAGGATGCCCCTCTTGTCAAGCATCATCTATCACAGGCCTACAAATAGGAATGTACTACCATGCCCAGACCTAGAGAACTAACACGCCTGTTGTGAGGCTCTTGGCCTCACAATAAACTATCTCATGTTGGTCATGGTATAGGTGAGCTAACATGCACGACCCCCACCCCATCTTTGCTAGCCAATCCAACGACTCCTCGAAAATAAAACCCCACCCACTCTCAAGTCCATGTTTCCCTTTGTTAGGCATGATGAAATAGCCTATGAAACCTTCCATAATGCAAGAAATCTCTACATACTTTCTCATCATGGTATCCCATGATACCCACCGCTCTAGAATGTCCTCAACTCTGAAAAATGTGATAAAGTGCTAGCATACCCGGTCGCTGAGAAGTCTCATACTAGATAGGAGGTCCCCTGAAAGGAATGCGAAGGATGTGATACACATCCTTAGGTGTCACCATAATATTTTTAGTGGGAAAATGAAAATTATTTGTTGGTCCCACTGAGAGGGGGGTGAATCAAAAAAATAAACTTAAACTCTTAAAATTGTACTCACAGATTCGCTCGGTAAGTACTGAATATAGTAAATAACCAATTCACTAAATAATATAAGCAACAATCAATCATTCAAACTTAGCAACATTAGATTAACTCATTCACACATGATATAACTCATTGACACAACATTTAACGAGGAAACCTAATTTGGGAAAAACCTTTGTGGGAATTGTAACCCACAATAAAAATTGTACCCTTCTGAAGTACAGTCAGTTATGAACTTATCATGTTAAAGATTACAAACATATTTGATAAATGTGACCCTATTAGGGGATTTACCTTAGATCTATTAAGATCTTCACCCTGTTAGGAGTTTCCTTGTTAGAGGACTTCAAACACTCTATTGGAATGTCACCTAAGTCTAGGTTTTACAAATAGGACTATTAAATCCACTCAGCTAAGAGATTTCTTTGTTACAAATATTAATAAGCAACAGTAAACTTTGATCTATAAAAATTAGCATCTCACTATGCTTGAATCAAATCCATTGTGCTCAATTGGATACTGGAATCACATACTCCTTTGATCTCTTTCTCAGTCTGTAGATTCTTTTATGTGTCTTTCTCTATTCTGCTGAGTAAATTTGGTTCTTCAGCTTCTTTCCTTCTTTTCTCAATTCATCAGTTGCCTTACTCTATATAATTCTCAATCCTTATATAGACATACTTTTGCCTCTTAATCTCCTTAATTTTATTTTCCTTCCTTTTCACTCATTCATTTGATCATCTTCTTCAAATTTCTCAACTCGGTAAACTATGTCACTTTTACCTCAGAACTTGTAACTTTTCTTGGAACTTTCACTTTTCTGTTTAATCACTTAATCTTCACCTTAGATCTTCATATTGAATTTTCCCGCTCATAGATCTTGTAAAAAAATTCATTTAATTCATTTCCTCATCTATCTCAACATTTCTTCGCATTAAGTCATCATTTAATATTTGTATACTCTACTCGGTAAAACTCTCTTTGCAACTCGGTAACTGACTTCATCACTTCTCATTGTCTAACTTGATCTCAGTGCTCGGTGCTTGGTGCTCAATAAATATAACTGACTCACATAACATTCTACTGACTAACTCAGTCTATCTTGGTAAAGTATCTCTTTCATTCATAACTTAATCCATTGTAGTTCCCCACTTGATCAATCAAATATATCGATTTGATAACATCAAATATATAGTAGAAAACAACTAAAACATCATTAATTCATCATTGTTTGATCTGTATTTGTCACCCATTTAACTTCTCCTCTTAAGATATGGTAACACAATAAAAATCAATTAATCAATTTCTTGACCTTAATGACAAAATAACAACTCATCTAACCATTTCTACAATCATGATACTTGGTATCAATCGGTCTTCATCATCTCCATCAAATAAAAATTAGTTAATCAAAAATCTCCCTCTTTGGCATTGATGGCAACCACTATAACAGTGTTATAGCAATTCATGATGGCAGCTCTCAAATACATAATTTTACTCCCTCTAAGTTGATATATTTGTTTCCACTTTGATCTTTTTATTTCCATCAGATCAGAGATTTGAATCTCCTTCATGAGTAAATATTAGCAATTCATTCTTCTCCCTCAATATCTCTTTGTAGATAAATATCATCAATTCATTATTCTCCCTCTTTGAAAATAATGCCAAAAATTCATACTCCTGAAAACTTGTTTCAGTAGTGGACTATACCTGACATGTACTCATAAAACATTACATAAAAAAATATTTTCACAACTTCATGAATCACCTAAAGTGTTTCATACTAACATCAATTTATAAATAGATATTCTAATGAAATATACAATTGATGCATCATGCCTCATTCTCCTTAGTGAACATTGTATAGGGTAAGAACCCCTAATTTACCTCTTAGATACTCAAAAGCATCCTTAAGTAGTGGCTTTGTAAAGATATCATCCAAATGTTCCTTTGAATTTACATATTCAAACTTCACATTCTTCTCTTGAACTTGTTCTCTCAAGTAGTGATACTTGATAGAAATGTGCTTGGTCTTTTAATGCATAATCAGGTTCTTTTATTTGTTAATAGTGTTAGTAATAACTGAGAGGGGGTGTGAATCAGTGGGCTCAAAAATTTAACTTTTTAAACTTTAATCCACCAATCAATACACCTCATATTATTAAGTCCCTACAAGATGTATGCCTTGAAATACTTGAAATAAATAACTGTCTATCGGTTTACCTTGTCTGTCCTTATTCTCCTTGATTACCGATAAGAAGTAAAACTTATTTACTGATACTTAGTAAATATGCAGAGTATACCAATCAATCCAAAAATGCATATGTGAAATGTAAAATAATAAAGTAATAAACCATACACACATAACACATGGATTTTAACGTGGAAACCCTATAAAGGGAAAAACTATTGGGACCGGTAACCCAAATTTTCATGCTTCTGAAGTGAGCCCTGTTAGGAGCCAACCCTGTTAAAGGTTACAAACACATGGTTAAGTGTGACCTTGCTAGAGGATTTTTATACATAGGTTGTCACTTAGTATCTAGCATCTACACTATCATCCTTGAATCAGTCTTTAGACTGTCAATAGGCTTTATGCTAATCTTACTACCATCCTTGAATCAGCCTCCTTCTTAGACTGTCAATAGGATTTAGGTAAGACCGATGCCACTATCATGAATCAAAATTTTTTGTAATCTATTAGGATATACCTTAATTACAGAAGATGGTTAAGTCCTACTTTGTTAAGAGACTTAATGCTTCAATGGTTAAACTGAAACACAATGACCTATTTCTAATGCAACTTTGAATTGTAGATATTCAGATCTATTTATGTACAATACCTCTCTGATCAATATATCAATTAAATTCCTTTGTACTTCACACATTCTACTCTGTGATGTTGTGCTTCACTGTTTGTCAGTGTCTGCAGAATTCTTTAGCTCTCCCTTAGCTTGATTGCTCAAGACTGTATGAAGTTTATCCTTCATCAGTTTCTCTTTAGCATCTTCTTTCAATTCACTCCCCCTTGTATCTGATTGCTTGTAGAAATGAATTATGCTCGTCTCTTATATAGACATGATCTTCCTTAATTCTTGATTCTTGATTCTTGGCATGAAAAACAATCTAGCTAAATTGATTTATGGCTTTAAATCCTAATTTATCTTTTAGTTATCTTCTTTCCAACTATATAAATCATCTTTAAATCACTTACTTAACTACGGTTGAATAAAACAAATAAAATAATTAGTTAAGGCTATCCTTAAGCTCTTCCATCTAGATATTTTGTCATTTTCTGATCTCTCTGTTCTGTCGGTTAATTCTACAGTTCATCGTCGGTGACAATTGCCAGTTCCATCAGTGTAACTTCAGTTAGCTTTGGGATCTCTGTCTTTCGGGCATCATTGGATCTTGCTCATCGGGCAACTCTATTTTCAGCTTGTCGGGCATCCTATGATTCTTCTTTGTTAGGAAACACTGTCTTCTGCTTTTCGGGCATCAGTGTGACTTTATCACTATCTTTACCGATGGTGTGCACTCCATCGGTGTGGTCTGTCACTTAGTGAATACTTGACTTTTATGCATTTCTGAAAGCATAACCTTTATTCCATTGATTCTCTGAAGTCTTTAGCATTATGTATATGACCATACAGATGATATCAAGTTGACATCAATGACAATACA
>MU224275.1:2033931-2053664 GCA_018584345.1 Thuja plicata
GTTTACACATAGCATTCTCAGGTTTCTTTAACTTAGGTATCCCTCTAACCTTTTTCAGTTTACTTATGCTTACCAAGTTATCAAAGTTCACATGACACAACCTCTTATGCCATAACCAAACATCATTTTATTATGCAAACAAACATGTTTCTTCAGATAAATCCAGATAAAATAAGTTACCTTTGGTCTGATCACCACTTCCAACAATTTCTCCAGTAGAGTCATAGATCGATGCCTTTTTGTGATGGAATTCAACTTTGTAACCAGAATTGTTCAGCTGTGCAACACTTAGCAAATTATATTTGAGATCATCAACCCAATACACATCATCACATTTGATTTTGTCAATTAGATTAATCAATCCATTACCTTTGATAAGACATGGTGAGTCATTACCAAATTTTACATATCCTCCTTTACATTGGTTTAGGGTTTTAAACTTATCTTTGTCACCAGTCATATGATGGGAACAACCACTGTCAATGATCCAGCGATCATTTTTTCTCATATAAGAGATTAGTGTAGTTTTCTCATCATCATTAGAATCTTCTTTCATTGCAACATAAACAACTTCTATATCATTGTTGTCAAAATTATCAGTGTCATTGTCAGAAGTTTCTTCAGCAATATAACAAGATTTCTTACCTTTGTTTTTGTATTCCTTATATTTCTTGAAGTTTCTGTCATCCTTATTGTCTTTATATTCCTTGTATTTTTTATCTGTTCTTTCATCCTTTTTATTTTTGTCAGGACATCTAGCAGCTATATGACCAACTTTGTTGCATGAAAAATAAATGATAGGAAGTTCACCTCTATATTTTTCTTTTCCTCTGGATAGTATTTTTGCCATGAGTACTTCAAGTTCTTCAAGATCATCATCAGAAGTGTTACTATCACTATCCACATGTTTCTTTCCTTTCTTAGATTTATTGAGAACCAGCTGTGATCGAAAAGCAGAATCAATCCCTTGTGGATTATAATTATCATAATTTGACATTTCAAATGCAGTGAGTCTGCCTATCAGATTTTCCAGATTCAGATTATTGTTAGGAGTACATCTCAATTCTTGAATTGAAGAAAATCTAATAGCATATACAGGAATTAAAGTTCTCAGTACCTTTCTCATAATGGTGTTCTCATCAATAGCTCCATTAGCTCCTCTAATGGCATTCACAACTTCTTTTATTCTACCATATCACTGAATAATATTTTCACCTTCTTGCATTTTCATCTCATCAAACTTACCTCTTAAAATTTTTTATTTATCCCTCATCACATTTGTGTCTCCACCATAGATAGTTGCAAGTTTATCCCACATTTCTTTTGCATTTATGTAGTTCTTTACATCATCAAACTCTGAGTAACTTAATGAGGAGATGATCTCCAACATTGCTTGATTGTGTTCATTCTTTTCTCTAAGTTGTACAGCTGAGAGAGGAGTAGTAGGTGGTACATATGCATGTTCAATAAGTCATTTAGAATCATCTCCAATATTGGCCAAATGTAGTTTCATCTAGCTCTGCCATGCAAGGAAGTTATCTTTGTTCAGCTTGGGAACCTCTTTCTTATACATCTTGATCTTTTTTCTCCAAGTACCTTGAAACTATTTTCAGGAGACCAAAGCTCTGATACCAATTGTTAGAATTAATTTAGAATAAATGAGAGGGGAGGGGTGAATTAGCTATCCTTAGGTCTAGATGTAGTAAATAAAACTTTTTGTACTTCAGATCTACTCGGCAGCAGTAGCATATACCAACAACTTCAATCATGTAGTTTACTATTAATTGAAATTAGCTTTTAGTAACATAACAGTAAAGCAAACCATAAGCATTCACACAAGTTGACACAATTATTTAATGTGGAAACCCAATATGGGAAAAACCACTAGTAACATGCTACCAAGTTTTCACTCTTCTGAAGTGATGCCCTATGAGGAGCCAACCATGTTAAAGGTTACAATAACACACTGCTAGGTGTGACCTAGTTAAAGGATTTAATCACCCTATCAGAAGTGGCCTTGTTAGAATACTTAGAACATTTCAATCTAAATGTCACCTTGTTAGAGGATTTGTACAAATGACTGTTAAGTCAACCTTGTTAAAAGATTTAACTGATACAATGGTAAGAAAGTAATCAGCAGTTTGTGATCTGGTACATACAACTTACTTTGCAATTTAGATCCAATTACATCTCTAATGTTAACTTACTAGATAGCTTGCATTATCATTTCAACCTTCTGATCTTCTTGGAAATCTATCAAGCAATCACACATGCTACTTTCTGCTTCTGCCTTTTGCCTTCTCTGTTAGATCATGCTAAACAGTAAATCAACTATGCAAACCTTTTGCATACACATTCATTCATCCACTTGCACACACAATGAATAACCCCTGAGGTTATCATATACCTCTCTGTCTAGGTCAAATAAATCTTTTTCCACTTTAAACAAGATCGTAGATCTTAGGTTAGGTCAGATCCAACAGATCATTCCATCTTTTCATAACATTTACTTCTCCAAAGTAGTCTCTCATTAAATCTTGAAACCATGCATTAATTATGGTTACCCATACATTAAATGATGTGGGTCAATCTTTAATTAACATTACATATCCCAATAAAATCAACTAAGTCATCCAGAGATCTCAAATTTCATCAATAATCAAACTTCTATAAGTCGGCCTTCATCACTGTTTTCACTCGGCAATTTCGATGGTGCTCGGCATCAAGCAACTTTTTACTCGTCAAAAGAAACTTCACTCGGCACAAGCAAACTTTTCTCATTGCGAGAAACTTTACTTGGCACGAGCCAAACTTTGCTCAGCACAAAACAGCGAGAAGAATTGTCTTTGAAAGATAAACAACTAATTACTTTGTCAGAGTGCCAACTGATCAGATACCCTCTGAATTACCTTAACTCAACCATTCACTTGGTCTTCTTGTTAAGTCTTCTTCATCAACAATAGATATGGTACTCAAACAGATAGCAATAGTCTCACCAATTAATATTTGACATCAATGACAAAATAACAATTGCTTGCAATGTCACTTTCCAACATTAAAGTCCATGTCTTGTTCTTCTCAATTTGATCATACTCTTCTTTCATACCTTTCATCCAATCCTCATTATCCAGTGCTTCCATAACTTTCTTCAGCTCAAATGAAGATATCAAACATGTATTATCTCTGGCCTTGCTCCTTGTCATCACTCCAACTTCCTTATATCCAATAATCTTTCTTGGGGAATGGTGCCTTCTCACATACTTTTCCAAAACATGCTCAATAGGTCTCGGTTCATGAATATCAACATTTGGTTGTGGAACTTCTTATACATCTTCCTCCTTGGTAGGTTCTCTTGGTAAAGTTTTAGGTGTATCATGTTGTACATATACAAACTTTTCATAATCATCATGTTCCTTCTTATTATCTTCTTCATTCCTTTATGCAAATTCATCAATTCTCACATTTACACTTTCCACCATTTTTTTAGTAACCTTGTTCAAACATTTGTGAGCTTTACTCTTTGTAGAATATCCTAAGAATATCCCTTCATCTCCTTTTGAATCAAACTTTCCTTCTCTAGAATCTTTCAGAATATAACATTTTCTCCCAAAGATTTTAAAGTAACTAACATTAGGTTTGTGACCATACCATATTTCATAAGGTGTCTTGTTGGTACCTTTCTTCATTTGTACTTGGTTTAATGTGTAAAATAGCAGTACTCACAAATTCCCTCTAGAAGTTCTGTGAAACTCCTTTTTCAATCATCAGTGTCCTAGCACAATCAACAATTGATTTGTTTCTTCTCTCACCAATCCCATTATGTTGTGGTATCCTCGATGCTAACAACTATCTCTTTATACCATTCTCGTTACAAAACAATATAAACTCATCAGAAGTAAACTCACCTCCTCTGTCGGATCTCAGACATTTCAACTATCTTCTAATTTCTTTTTTAACTCAGGCCTTATACCACTTAAACATTTTAAATGCATCATATTTTTATATTAAGAACATTATAGACATCATTCTAGAATAATCATCCACAAATAAAATAAAAAATATCTCTCTCCATAATAACTTTGTGTTCTCATATGTCCACATAAATCAGTATGAACTAAATCCTAAATACCTTGTGTAACATAAGTCTTACTTGCAAAACTAGATTTAGTCATCTTACCCATCTGACAGTCTCTACACATAGCATTCTCTAGTTTTTCAAGTCTTGGTAGTCATCTTACTTTATTCTTCTTACTCACTTTGATTAAGTTGTCAAAATTAACATGACAAATCCTTTTGTGTCATTACCAAACATCTTCAACTTTAGCAAATAGGCAACTCTTCATAGAAGTATCAAGATAAAATCAATTACCTTTAGATTGTTCTCTAGTGGCAATTAGATTTCTCTTCTCATCAAATAATTTCACTCTTCCATATCGAAGTTCCAGTTAGTGACCTGTATTGTTTAGTTGTGCAACACTCAACAGATTATACTTTAATCCTTCAACCCCATAGACATCATCACATCTTGTGTTATTCAGTAGAATTATAGATCATTTTCCTTTCACAGGGTATGGAGCATCATAACCAAATCTAACATAACATCATGTTGGAGATTTGCTTCTGTGCAAATAGTTGATTGTATGTTTGTCATTGATGACAACATATAATATATAGCAGTGTCTTGTATGCAATTATTCGTACAGATATTTTGGAGACTTGCGCATTTACATCTATGTGGTAGACATGTTAAAGATGTAATATTCATACATGTAGATTCAGATATGCAATTTTAGTTGAGTTATGTTAATCAATTTTGACAGTTACAATTTTTGGAGATTATCTATTAAAGAGCCGACATATTTACATTGTTTATTGAGTTGCACCTATCTTCAGGATATGTGTGTTTGTATTCATGTTTAGTTATGAGTTAATGATGATTATCCAAAGGTGCCAAATGTGTTCTAATAGAAGCGTGATGTTTGAGTTAATTTGGTAGAGCCGACTATGTGAAGCAACGTGTCTTCATTTTGAGTTGCGCGGTCCTAACTTTGATTGTGTGCTTAGTTAAGCTAACATGGAAGTTGTTGAAGTGTTTCCTACATCTTTCATGACCTTATCTTTGGATAAGATACATATAGCAGTTCAAATATGATCATTAAGTGTGAATGAAGTGAAAAATAATAAGACAGAGCAGAGTAGAAAGTTAGACAGTAAGTCTACATCATTCATCAATTGAAGATCTATGTGAAGAATCAGAAGAAGATTACAATTCACTGGAACTGATCAAGACAAAAAGTCCACACAAATAGTTCATTTTTAGATATAGTGTATATCTTCCTTTTAGAAGTTTGTAGCCTTCATCATTTGAGCAGTGAGCTCTTGGACAGTGTGTCCTCACCCCTAACAGGGTTATTTGTAAAAGACTCCTAACAGGGTACGACCTTTGACCAGGTCTTTGTACTTATTGCATTGTAAAGATCAACTCCTAACAGGGTTGTAAGATCTTATAATAGGGATTATTATACTCAAGTACAGTTCTTTGTGGGTGCTAAGTCCCACTGGGGTTTTTACCTATTTGGTTTCCCCGTAACCAAAATTGTTGTGTTCTATCTTGTGTTATCTGAATGTGTTAATGCTTAATGTTATTCTGTAATTAATTGGAGAAAATAATTAAACTAGCTGATAACTGATTCACCACCCCCCCCCTCCCTCTCAATTATCCCTTGGGACTATTCCAAAAATTGGTATTAGAGCCAAGTGCCTTGGAGAGAAAGCCTAACATCTTAAGGTAGATCGGATGTCATACTTCAGAAAAGAGAGTCCTAAGTTTGATGGAGAGAATTATCTTGATTGGAAGAACAAAATGATAACACATCTACAGTGCATTGGTTTTGACATTTTTGAAATAGCCACACAAGAAGTTATTGTTCCCTCTCTGAGAGACCTTGCAAAATATGATGCTACTAGTAAACAAAAGGAGGCATTCACTGCCAATGCAATTGCCAAGGAAGCCCTTATAAGTGCATTATCTAACAGTGAATTCTCTGAGATCAAGAAAGTAGACGGAGCCTACACCATATGGAAGTATTTAGAAGATATTTTTGAAGGAGATATTCAAGAAACTAATGAGTGGAGAAAGACATGGAAAAGAGGTATAACAACTTAGAGATGCTACTTGAAGAGAACATCAGAGATTACAATCAGAGGATTAATGAAGCAGTTTCAAGAATCAGAAACAATGGTGGAGAAATTTCAGAGGAAGACATAATGGACAAACTAATGACTACATTAACAGAAGACTATGAGAGCAAGATCAATATCTTAGATGAGACTATGCAATTTTCAAAAGACTTCAAGAGAGAGACTTTGATCAGCAAAATCTCTGCATTTGAGATATCAAGATTGAAGACAGAACCTAAAAGTGAAACAGCTTTCAAAGCCTCAGTCCATGGTAAGAAATTCTTGAGCAGCTCTAGTAATAATGAGAAAGAAGAAGTGGATACAGAACTAGAAGAAATCATTGCTATGATTTCCAAGAAAGAAAGGAAAGGTAAAGGAAAATATGAAGGACTTCTACCATTCAATTTTTTTTCATGCAAAAAAGTTGGCCATTTTTCATCCAAGTGTCCTACAAGAGAGAAGAAGTTTAGATCAGATTACAAGCCCAAATATACTAAGAAATGCTATCATGTTGAAGATGGTGTAACTGATGATGACTCAGGAGAAGATGAAATTGGATTCATTGTCATTATAGACATTGAAAAAATGCTCAAAGAAATGGACATTGAAGATGAAAAGAAAGCACAAGAGTTGGCATTAGTTTCCAAAGAAGACATCAGAACTGACTGGATCATTGACAGCAGATGCTCACATCACATGATAGGAGACAAAGATAGATTTGTACAACTAGACAAGTACAAGGGTGGTATGGTTAGATTTGGAAATAACACTCCCAAACCTATCATAGGTAGAGGTTCTATTACCTTAGATGGAAAGAAAAAGACAGATGATGTTCTTTATGTTGATGGTTTACATCATAACCTACTAAGTGTTGGACAATTACTTGACAAAGGATATTAGTTGGAATTCAAAGACAAAAAACCAAAAAGGAGATATGATTGCATCAGGATCTAAGACTAAAGGTAATGTCTTTTAGCTCAATTCAGAAGTCAGTTGTTTTGTTGCAAATGTAGATGACAGTTGGCTATGGCATAAAAGACTTTGTCACATCAATTTTGACAACATAGTAAAGATAAGCAATGTAAAGGCAGTAAGAGATCTTCCTAGTATTGCAAGACCAGTTGATACTATGTGTAGAGAATGTGTGATTGGAAAGCATGTAAGGAGCTCATTCAGAAGCAAGCAAAACTCAGCAGAAAACAAATTGGATCTAGTGCATACAGACCTATGTGGCCCTACTCAAACAAGATTATACTACAGAGAAAGGTATTTTATTTTGTTTTTTGATGATTTTTCAAGGATAATGTGAGTTGCATTCTTAAAGGATAAGTCTAAAGCTTTTGAGAAGTTCAAAATATTCAAAGCTAAAGTTGAAAATGAGTCTAGATTAAAACTAAAGTGTCTGAGATCAGATAGAGGAGGAGAATTCACCTTTGACTAGTTTTATGAGTATTGTGAAGAACATGGAATCAAAAGATAGTTGAGTTCTCCTAGAACCCCTCAACAAAATGGGATTGCAGAAAGAAGAAATAGGATCATACTTGACACAGCGTGCACTATCATGATAGAAGGAAAAGTTGCACACACCTATTGGAGAGATGCATTCAATACAGCAGTATTTACTATCAATAGAATACAACTAAGTCCAGGTGTAGATAAGACACCTTATGAACTTTGGTTTGGTAATGTACCTACAGTAAAATACTTCAAAATCTTTGGAATCAAGTGCTACATCAAGAGAGATGATGGTGTTGGTAATTTTGATGCCAGACACGATGAAGGTATTTTCCTTGGTTACTCTACTAAAAGCAAAGCATATAGATGTTTTAACTTGAGATTGAAGAAGATAATTGAAATTACACGTGTGAAGATTGATGAGAAGTTCGTGATTCAAGAAAGATACTATGATTGTGCACCTATGATTGAAGATGAACCCAGGCCTAGCAGTAAAGAAATAATTATTGAAGAAATGTTTGATTGTATTGATGTATCATGCAATGACCCTGAAACAAGCAAAGAGGAATCACAGATTACAGATGAAGATGTCACACCTAAAGTTCCAAAATTCACAACTAGATACCATTCAAAGGAAGATATCATTGGAGATCAGAGCAGTAGAGTTTTGACAAGATCTAAAGACAAAGGTTTAACAGTTGATGAAGAGGTATGTTTACTTTCACAAATTGAACTTTTAAGTGTTGAAGATGCATCCAATGATTTAGATTGGCAGAAAGCTATGAAAGAAGAATTAGATCAGATAATCAAAAATGATACATGGGAACTAATCCCTAGACCTTGTGACAAAAATGTAATTGGTACAAAGTGGATATTTAGAATAAGATGAATGAAGAAGCTATAGTGATAAGAAACAAAGCAAGACTAGTATGTAAAGGATATGCACATAGAGAAGGAATAGACTACACTGATACATTTGTCTCTGTGAGCATACTGGAAGCTATAAAGTTATTTTTAGCCTATGCAACATTCAAGAACTTCAAGTTATATCAGATGGATGTCAAGTCACCTTTTATGAATGGTGACTTAAAAGAATAAGTCTACATAGAGTAGCCTAAAGGATTCAAACTTTTAGACAAACCAGACATGGTATGCAAATTAAAGAAAGCCATCTATGGACTTAAACAGGCCCCAAGAGCTTGGTATGAGAGACTTGATGGTTACTTAACCAAGATTGGATTCAAAAAGGGAGCAGTAGATTGCAACTTATTCATAAGAGAAACACCTGATGGATTACTACTTGTTATCTTTGTTGATGACATTATCTTTGGAGGTAATGACAAAATTAGTGCAGAATTCTCCAAAGAGATGCAAAGTGAGTTTGAAATGAGCATGATTGGACCTATCAAATATTTTTTGGGATTGAATGTAAAAAAAATAGACAAAGGCATATTCATAAATCAGTCTAAGTATGTGAAGGAGATATTGAAGACTTTCAAAATGGAAGATTGCAAACAAGTAAGCACCCCCATGATAACATGAAGAATGATTTCTAAAGATGATAATTCCACAGCAGTTGACAAGACACTATACAAGTCTATGATTGGAAAACTCATATATCTTACTCAATCTAGACCAGATATTTCCAATGCAGTTGGCATTGTTGGAAGATTTGCAGCTGGACCTAAACAAAATCACCTAATGGAAATAAAAATAATATTCAGATACTTAAAAGGGACTATAGACTATGGTTTATGGTGTCCTAACTCACAGAATATACAACTTCATGTGTGTACTGATGCTGATTGGGAAGGTTGTGTTGATGACAAAAAGAGTACATCAGGAGGAACAGTATTTCTTGGAGACAGTTTGGTTACTTAGACAAGCAAGAAATAGAATTATATCTCTTAGTTGACATCAGAAGCTGAGTCTGTTGCAGCAGCATTGAATTGTTCAAAAATGGTTTGGATCAAATAGATGATTAAAGACTTCGGTATTTAGATTTATTATCCTATTTTTATTCACTGTGATAACACTAGCACTATCAATATGTCAAATAACCCTGTTATGCATTCAAAGACAAAACACATTGAGATCAAATATCATTTTCTAAGAGAAGAAGTTGTAGATAGAGAAGTAAAGTTGGATTATGTGAGCACTAAAGAATAGTTAGTAGATATTTTTACAAAGCCTTTATCAAAATATACTTTTGAGTATCTCAGGGAGAACCTAGGAGTAATTCCCTTTCCTGAGTCTGATTAGAATTTGCAGCAAAGAACATCACTCCATGGTGACTGATGAATGGTTGACTACTCTACTTCTGTAGTAATACATGTGCTTAATTGTTTTTGGCACCCTTTTCCATTGATGTCAAAGGGGGAGTATATATTTAGGGGGAGCATATACTCTGGGGGAGTATACAGTAATGAAAAATACAGTAAAAAGAGATGTAGCAGTTAAGAGGATATTTTGATGAGGATATTGAGAAGATTGTAAAAATAAGGAGGATACATTGGATTGATGGTGTTTTTCATATCATATGTTGCCATCAATGTTAAAGGGGGAGATTGTTGAAGATTTGCTTTGATGAAAATATTTTATTGTATGTTTGTCATTGATGACAACATATAATATACAACAGTGTCCTGTATGCAATCGCATTTACATCTATGTGGTAGACATTTTCAGGATGTAATATTCATACACATAGATTCAGATATGCAATTTCAGTTGAGTTATGTTAATCAGTTTTGACAGTTACAGTTTCTGGAGATCATATGTTAAAGAGCCGACATATTTACATTGTTTCTTGAGTTGCGCCTATCTTCAAGATATGCATGTTTGTAATCATGTTTAGTTATGAGTTAATGATGATTATCCAAAGGCACCAAACATGTTCTAACAGAAGCTTGATGTTTGAGTTAATTTGGTAGAGCCGACAATGTGAAGCGACACGTCTATTCATTTTGAGTTACGCGGTCCTAACTTTGATTGTATGCTTAGTTAAGCCGACAAGGAAGTTGTTGAAGTGTTTCCTACACCCGTTGTGACCTTATCTTTGGAGAAGATACATATATCAGTTCAAATATGATCGTTAAGTGTGAATGAAGTGAAAAAGAATAAGATAGAGCATAGAAGAAATTTAGACAGTAAGTCTACATCATTCATCAATTAAAGATCTATGTGAAGAATCAGAAGAAGATTACAATTCACTGGAACTAATCAAGACAATAGGTTTACACAAACAGTTCATTTTCAGATATAGTGTATATATGCCTTTTAGAAGGTTGTAGCCTTCATCATTTGAGAAGTGAGCTCTTGGACAGTGTGTACTCACCCCTAATAGGGTTATTTGTAAAAGACTCCTAATAGGGTCCGACCTTTGACTAGGTCTCCATACTTATTGCATTATAAAGATCAACTCCTAATAGGGTTATAAGATCTTCTAACAGGGATTATTATAATCAAGTACAGTTCTTTGTGGGTGCTAATTCCCATCGGGTTTTTAACCTATTTGGTTTCCCCGTAACCAAAATTGTTGTGTTCTATCTTGTGTTATTTGAATGTGTTAATGCTTAATGTTATTCTATAATTAATTGGAGAAAAGAATTGAACTAGTTGATAGTTGATTCACCCACCCCCCCCCCCTCTTAGTTATCCCTTGGGACTATTCCAACACATCCATCATGTTTTTCCATGGAAATAAACTTNCCCCCCCCCCCCCCCCCTCTTAGTTATCCCTTGGGACTATTCCAACACATCCATCATGTTTTTCCATGGAAATAAACTTAAGTGTATCACTAGTCATGTGATGTGAACAACCACTATCTATAATCCATGTTTCATTCTTACTTGTGATATTAGGGCTCTAGATGCTTCTTCATCAGAATCATCTTTTATAGCAACATAAACAACTTTGTTTTCTCATTACTCTCAATAGAATCATGATCACTTTTTCCTTCATTAGAAATATAACTAGATTTATTACCTTTTTTTTGTAGTCTCTGTATCTCCTAAAAAAAATTTCTCTCTTGTCCTTATCTTTATTTTCCTCCTTATCATTCTCTGGACAGTTAGATGCAAAGTGACCAATTTTATCATAATTAAAACATTTCAAGGATAACTTACCTCGGTATTTTCCTTTGCCTCTTTGTATCCTTCTAGCCAACAAAGCTTCAAAATCTCTTTCATTCTCCTCACATTCATTGAATAGATCATCAAGTCCTTCAGTGTAACTATAGAATTTCTCACTAGCACTATTCAAATAACCATCTCTAGTAAAAGTTTCCCTAGCCTTTCCAATATTTAAAGTAGACTTAAATGTAGATTAAACCTTAGAAATAGAAGGAACACTATTGTCAAAATCATTTAGTTCAAATGCAGTTAACTTACCAATAGTGGCATCTAGTGAAACATTCATCTAGGATATAGATATCAGCTCTTGTATAGAAGATACATGAATAGCATAACTTGGCAGTAGAGTTCTCAACATTTTTCTTGTAACATCATCTTATGTTATGATACCACCATCTCCTCTGATAGAATTAATAGTCTCCTTAAGTCTTGTACTATATTGTTTTATGTTCTCTCCTTCCTTCATCCTCATAGAGTCAAATTTTCCTCTCAAACTTTTTTCTTTAGCCTTCTGAACGTGTCAATCTCTTCCATAGGTCAAAACAATCTTAACCCACATCTGTTTTGCAGTAGTACAACCATCAAGCTCACCATATTCATGGTTGGTAAGTGTAGATGCAATCTCAATCATGACTTGTGTGTGTTTATGTTTCTATATTTTCTCACTGACAGTCAAAGGTGCAGTAGTTAGTGCTACATATTCATTCTCAAGATAGTAAAGTGGATATTATCCTACTCTAGACACATGCAACCTCATTCTACTTTTCCATGTAGATAAATGATCCCTATTCAGCTTTGGTGCTTCTCTCTTATACATCTTTAGATCTTACTCAAGTCCTTTAAACTTATCACTTCAGAGTAATAAAGCTATGATACCAATTGTTGGTCCCACTGAGAGGGGGGTGAATCAAACAAACCAAACTTAAACTCTTAAAACTAAACTCACTAATTCACTCGGTAAGTACTGAATATAGTAAATAATCAATTCACCAAATAATATAAGAAGCAATCAATCATTCAAACTTAGCAACATCAAATTAATGCATTCACACATGATATAACTCATTGACACAAGATTTAATGAGGAAACCCAATTTTGGAAAAACCTCTGTGGGAATTGTAACCCACAATAAAAATTATACCCTTCTGAAGTATACTCTGTTAAGAACTTATCATGTTAAAGATTACAAACACATTGCTAAATGTGACCCTGTTAGGGGATTTACCTCAGATCTATTAAGATCTTCACCCTGTTAGGAGTGGCCTTGTTATAGGTCTTCAAACACTCTTTTGGAATGTCACCTAAGTCTAGGTTTTACAAATAGGATGGTTAAATCCACTCGGTTAATATATTTCTCTGTCAAAAATATTAATAATAAATAATAAACTTTGATCTATAAAAATTAGCAACTCACTATGATTGAATCACATCTTTTATGCTCAATTGAATATTGGCATCACATACTCCTTTGATCTCTTTCTCAATTTGTAGATTCTTTGATCTATCTTTCTCTGTTCTACTCGGTAAATGTTTTTCTTCAACTTCTTTCCTTCTTTTCTCAATTCGCCAGTTGCCTTACTCTATGTAATTTTCAATCCTTATATAGACATAATTTTGCCTCTTAATCTCCTTAATTTGACTTTCCTTCCTTTGCGCTCAGTTGTTTGATCATCTTCTTAAAATTTCTCAACTTGGTAAACCATATCACTTTTACCTCAGAACTTGTAACTTTTCTTGGAACTTTCACTTTTCTGTTTAACTGCTTGATCTTCATATTGAATTTTTCCACTCATAGATCTTGTAATAAACTTCATTTAATTCATTTACTCATCCAGCTCAATATCACTTCACATTAAATCATCATTTAATATTTGTATATTGTACTCGGTAAAACTCGCTTTGCAACTCGGCAACTAACTTCATCACTATTCGATGTCTAACTTTCTCTTTTTTCTCGGTGCTCAGTAACTGTAACCAACTCACATAACATTCTACTAAATGACTCATTCTATCTCAGTAAATTTTCTCTTTCAGTCATAACTTAATTCATTGTAGTTCCCAACTTGATCAATCAAACATACCAATTTGATAACATCAAATATATAGTAGAAAACAACTAAAGCATCATTACTTCATCATTGTTTGATTTTTATTTGTCAACCATTTAAATTCTCCTCTTAAGATATGGTAACACAATAAAAATCAATTAACCAATTGCTTTTCATCAATGACAAAACAACAACTAATCTAACCATTTCTACAATCATGATACTCGGTATCACTTGATCTTCATCATCTCCATTAGATAAACATCAGTTAATCAACAGTATTATTCTCATTGTGGAATCTCTCCATGAGGGTTGTGAGAAAACCATGGTTCACCCTGATCTTAGGGATCCCCAACAACCAACCAAACCCACACTCTACAATGGTAGCTCTCTCATCATCACTTAGTCTCCGTAATAAACGCATGGTAGGAAAATGGGTGATCCAAAAGTGAATGTCTGAACAATAAAGCATCAATACAATTATCAAAATGACCATACGACGAATACATACGCGACAAAACATGCTAGAGATGCTAGATCAACAACAACAAAAAACAAATTTGGATGTTTGGAAGCCTAAAAGTAACCATTAGTTTCTATATGAGTAATTTCACTAGTATATAACCTCGTCCAAGTATTCCCATAGAGTAGCATGAGTAATAGTTCTGATATGACTATATGCAATATGGCACACGAGAAAAGGAGCTACCAAGAAGGTGTTCATACGATTGATGGTTGGGAAGCATATGATAATTCTAATGGACTGATACGAGTAAATACTTGGAAGAAATTTCTTGTACGAGCCCTCCCCAAGACTCATACAAGAAACCTGGGCTCTATACTTAAAACATGCAATATGGAAGAAAAATCAACATAAATCGACAAAACTTGAATCAAAAGGAAGGATTTTTGTGCACTTACAACTGCTCAAGAATTTCTCAGCCGATTATGGATTCTATGATGCTCAAATCGATGATCTTGGACATGGACCACCATATTAATTAAAGGAGGTTTTTGAAACTCAAATAGGATGAAATCAAAAGAAAATGACTCGTTTGGCCCTTATATAGGTTTTTGACCTAATTTTCAACTTGCTATAATTGACGTGAAAATGACACCCCTGGCTAACTTGACCATCCTGATTCCATTTTTGGGATCAAAATTGAAATCCAAGATCATTTTATTTGTCAAAGTTGACAATTGACTTTTTCAGTCAACTATAGTTAACCACTTGCACAACCAATCTTTTTAGACTCTAAACCAATGGAAATCTCTCAAGAATCAATGTACCAAAATTTTAGTCAGCATGACCTAAAAAATTATAGAATGTGCCCTAAATGCTTGCAACCTCTTCACATTCAGATCAATTTCTTCCTACATCATTTTATCAATTGATTTTCTTTTGATCACTGGGGCACCTATCAATATTTCAACTTTGCTCCCAAGGGGGTAGGATCAAAACATCAACAATTAAGTGATCACATCATCAAACAAAACCCCATTTCTAGGGACATCTCAGCTTCATCGCATCACATAAAGTTGAAATTATCTTTAATCAAGGGCAACCCAATCCAATATCTTATAGAGTGGTGGATACACTCAAAACTAGACAGATCAATCTTAAATGAGTCACTCATTCTTGAAACTAGACACATTGATCCAATTGGTTTCATCACATCAAATCAAGTCAATTTTGCTAATCAATATCTTTACAATGTTCAAATTCATCGCTTCAAATCAAACTGGTCATTCATTCAAACCAATCCAAAGGTTTAAGAGTTTCTAACAGGTGTTTAGTTTCATCGCTTCAAATCAAATTAAGCATTTTATTTTTTCTTCATCGATTCTTGCCCAATCAAGTTTAGAATCAATATTTTTAATTATTCAACTTGAGAGTAGTTCCATTGCTTCACATCAAACTATTTTTAGTCTCGAAACTAACTATTCTTTGAATCAATGCGCTAATCACACATCAATTCAAATATGGGCAAATGTAATGACCTAAAAAGGTCAACAAAACCATAGGCCCCCAATCTTGATTGTTCATCAAGAAAACCCTAATATTGATCACCTTAAGTCCTAACCTAAAGGCAATTCAACATCTTTAGTCTGATCTAACCTAAACTCTAGGTCTTATTCAATCATCACACTTGATTTAATTATTTAATTCCTAAATTCTAAAGTATTGGAAATTAAACCTTATATCATTTATTTAATTAATATCCTAGTATATTCATTAAATAAATAGATAATTTTCAATTAAATGTAAAAAGGAATTAAAATTAATAAATTTAATAAATTGAGTAGAAAGTGCATTAAAATCATTTACATATTAAAAAATGCATTTATGTGTCATTTGTTTAGTTGATTGAACATCAAATTAGAAACAAATCTTTCATTTTCAATTAACTAAGTCTCTTCTTGTTCTCATTTTAGAAACAATCTAGTTAACTGAAAACTCACTCAGTTAACTCCTCCTTCAATTTTAGGAGTTTATTGAATGACTGATTAGTCAATTCAGTTAACTAACTTTCTCAACCAATGGTCTTCCTTACACATGGTTTATGCTTCTTTGAGTCAATCTTGTCTGTTCTTTGAATTCAATCTCGATCGTCAATTCTAGAGAGAATTCCTATTAAAGAAAGCTTCATTTTCATCACAAAAGATCCAATGATCACAAGTAGAGTTATTATTTTGTTTTTGTCTCTCATCCTTTATTAAGCATTTTGCATTTTGCACATTTATAGGTTTCAAGCATTTCAATTGATAACATAATAATATCTCATTTGGGTTTCTAAAATAAAATAAGATAGTTATTATATGAATATTCTTGTACTTGCATCATGGAGTAATAGTTATTTGCAAATCCTTCATTTAGACAGTGTCAAGTCACTGGGTTTGCGATGATCTGGGAGCAAACTCATACTCCTTCCTACTAGAAGGCAATATGCCGATTTAGATTAATTTATTATTTTCATAGCTTATTTCTTTTCTAGGTTAACTATGCAATGCCCTATTGAAGTGTGCATTGATAGTTTAGAGGTCCACATTTCACACACACACACCATATATTCAGTTACTTTTGCATTATATCATAAGTTTTAAATAGTTACCACGGCTTATGTGGAACCTTCAGTGTACTTCTTTCATTGAATGAACAACATATGAAATTATATCTTGTAATAAATGCATCTTCAATTTTCTTTTCTACTTTATTAGGTAAAGTAATGTACACTTGGAAATTATTTTCATATGAAATGAACAAAAAATTCTTTCTTTTATACTTTCATTCCTGCTTTGAAGATATGGAACATCAATTGATTCTTCTCCTTTTGTAACACATCAACTACAATAAATCAATCAAAACACAAAAGTAATTGAATTTAATTCCTGAAATGAACCATAGCTAAACAACTTGACAATTTAGGCATGTAGCATAAATTTTTAATATTTATGGCAACCTCTCAGGGGTGTTTTCCTGCTAAACAAAATAGGACAAGTAGCCTTATGCAATCCATTGGGAATATGAGTTAATTTGAGATCTGAAAATTTAGAAACTGAAAACTCTCCTTAAACCAAAATCAAACTTAAACTAAACACACCAAAGGAAACTAAAAACCAGTGCCTCAAAGCACTTAGAGAAAACAAACTACAACTGACAACAAACTCATGTACTGCATCCTGATCGTATGAACCATTGTTTGTGATATGAGGAAACATATAATTATTGATGCCTTATATGATGATCATTGATTCATATCATTGTGATTCAGTCCCAAAACTTAAAATTGAAAGGAAACTTCCTGTAGAAAGAAACTTGAACAACGCTATTTATTGCATGATATGTGTATGAACACTATACTTATGACATGAGGCAATGGATGATGATCCATGCCTTATATGATGGGTATCATGTTTATGCCTCTATTGTGTAGTTGACACCTATATTCCTATTTCCTTCTACCACACTAAAAACAACTAACTACAAACAAACTAACGAGAAAAGAAAAAAACTTCTATCTTTTCCATAATCACATTAATGAACTGTGCATTATTTATAAAAATGAACCTTGAAGGCTTCCCTGTTATATATGTTGTGTGCTTCTTTGATTTGATCATGATAAAAATAGAATTAGTAACATGAAACAAATTCAAAGCAAACTATCTATGTGTTGAAGCACTTACTTTTGAAACTAAAAAATACCTCAAAAGTAGTGCTTGAGGTGTATCTCATTGGCTATAATAGGTAATTCTTCTCCTTGCATAGTTGAAAGCTGAAAAGTGTTGTGTTTTGCATCCTAAAATCACAAATGGCCCACTCCAAATGGCATCAAATTTGGTGTGCTTTCCATGCCTACTCTTTAGCTCATCCCATTTGAGCACTAAATCACCTTCATTGAAGACTCTTGGGACAAATTTTCTATCAAACATCTTCTTCATCTGATTATGATGTTTCTCCAAATCAGAAAATGTCTACTTCCTAATTTCTTCAATTTCAATTAATTCAACAAGCCTAACGTGCAATGATTCTTCTTCTAACAACTCCAACTCCTTGATGAAACTAAGAGTTGGAAATTCAACGAAACTAGAAGCCTAGCTTCCATGCCATAAACAAGAGTGAATGGTGAATTACCTATTGAATTCTTTGGGGTAATTATGTTAGCCCATAAAGCCAAGTTGAGGTTTTTGTTCCAAGCTCACTAATTGTCTTCAATAGTCCTCTTAATGATGTGAATCATATTTTTTCTAGTCGATTCAGCTTGTCCATTACCCTGTGGGTAATAATTGGATGAGGTACTAAGAAAAATTTTGTGATTTATAGCCCATTTTGGTATTCATGTGCCTACAAAGGCCAATGCATTTTCTGAAACAATTGAATCTAGTATTCCAAATCTAACAACTATATTTTCATAAAAATTTAGAACTAGAGTCTCATTAGCTTCCTTCAATGCCACAACTTCAGTCCACTTTGTAAAATAATAGATGGTTGTAAGTATAAAATTATGTCCTAAACTGGAAGGTAGATTGATTGGTCCAATAAAATCAAGTCCTCGCTTCATAAATGGTTGTTCAATCTGAACAGGTTACAAGAGTAAAGCTGCTAAATGCTACTTGTCAGCAAAAATTGTATATTTTTTACAAGATCTTACCCATATAAATGCATCTTTGTACATGTTGTGATGGGGAGCTCCCACTCCTAGAGCCTTCTTTCTCTCTCCTAGACTTTCACTTGGTCTTCTTTAGGGTTTCAATAACTACCCTAACTAGAGGATTCCTATCTGATCCTCTAACACACTAAGATCTCTCCAACAAGTTCAATTCTTCAATAGATCCTTCTCTATAACCCTTCACATTCACGGCTTACCTTTGTTACCTAATCTCCCAACTGCCTCATCTTCTTAGGGATTGTAATCCTGACTTCTTTCTAGACTTTTTCAACTCTTCTTGATCCAATCTTGTGGATCTCTCACCCTAGTTCCAATTGGGTTCAAGTCTTCTAGAATATTATGCCTTGTAGCCTTTTTCGGCCTAATAGCCCTCCCAAACACTAAAAAAGTGGATTTCCTCTCAAAATCCCTTAACACCCCTAGAATATAAATACATATTCCTTTTGTTTTTTTCTTAATCTTAAATATTTTCTAGGTTTTAGTTTCCCACCTTGTCTGTACAATAGACTTTCACCAAACCCCTAAAATTGAGGGTTTCTAAGGCATGAACACTGGTTTAGTTTCTTGGCTTTCTTTAGCTATCCTAGGAACCTCTTCTGAACTACTCCTTCCATAAACATGTCTGTATTACATGCCCCTACACTCCTCTATTATTAATTGGTGTGAGTGTCAAATGATGCACTTGTTACCTGCGACACAACACTTCAATAAGTCATTAGATTAGTGAAAAATAGCATAAAAGAGCAA
>MU224275.1:2096724-2117663 GCA_018584345.1 Thuja plicata
GCCCATAGAAAATAATCAAATAAATGACAAAGCTAGGATTTGATCAAGAATGAGCAATTGAAGATTTTAGCAAATAATGCTAGAAAGGGGCTAATAGTCTAGATGACCATTTTTAGATGATTACACATGTATTTTTATGTTTATTTTACATGCATTTACATTTCAGCAGTGACATTATATGTTTGGTGAATGTTATCTACTCAGTTGGTTATATGAGAATATTTGGTTATAAAGATTTGATTGAAAGTTTTTAAGGGTATTGATTCACCCCTCACCTCTTAGTACACACCTTTCTATTATCCCAACAATTGGTATCAGAGCTAGTTCTCTTGTTTAGAAATTTTAATCACTGAAGAGAAAAGATCTTATAGTGGAAAGTTATACACTTGATAAAACTATTGAAAATCAGAAGTTACAGTTGTAGATCTATGTCAAACAATACAAGGAAGCTAAAGAGAAACTCAAAGAGATGTTGATTAAGAGAAAGGATGTGGCACTTTTCTATCATGAGACTGATTATCAGGAAGAAGAGATTCATGACCCATTTGACACATCTGGATCTAAATCTGGTAGCATATCTGATGCATCTGAAGGAATCATATCGAAGCTATCTGAGAGAAATCAAAAACTTACTGAACAAGTGAAAGAACTACAGATCAGTCAAGATACACAAATGGTTAGAATGGTTGAAGTCTTGAATGATGCAAAGAAAGTTGAACAAGATAGAAACATGGTTGTTGATGACAAGAGATAGATGACTGAAAAATTACAATAAAAGGAATCAGAGATATTGAGACTTACTGAACATTACTTTGAGATAACTAATCAAGTGGTTTCTATGAGTCATGAGGAAAAATTAGTGAATACTGAGCTTGCTAATAAAATAGAAGACATTGGTTTATTGAAAGAAGAAAATAAAAAATTGAGAAATGAATTGAAGATTTTAAAACAACATAATGAAGTGATTAAGAGATTTGAAGAAAGTACTAAGAGAATGGATGAATTTCTAAACTATCAAAGATGATTGAAAAACAATACCGGATTAGGGTATACCAAGCAAGGAGAATCATCTAATCAAGCTTAACAAAGAAATGTGCACTCAAATCCTAAACCTGAGAAGCCCTCTTTCCATCACTATGGAAAACTAGGCCACACATCAAATGTTTGCAAAAGCAAAGCAAAAGGTACTCCTAGAAACCCTCCTAAATTTAATGGTATTTTCTATAACTATAATAAACATGGACATCAGGCACATGAGTGCATATCCAAGTTGAACAAACCTAGAAGAAACCATACATGGATAAATATTGTCAAAATTGCAACATGCATGGTCATACATCACAAGCATGCAGAAATAACATAGCGAATCTGGAAGCCTAAAGGACAAGAAAAGGTAAATCAACTGAGAAGCAAGGTCCCAAGTGTTATACAAAATGTGGTAAATATTGACATATAGCAGAAAGTTGTATGAGACAATGGAGAACTAAGTCTATAAACTGGTCAAACTCAAGAATGGCATGCTCACACTGTCACAAAGTCGGTCACTTAAGAAGAGATTGTACAAAATGAATAAATACTTATGGAAATGGAAATATAATTGAAGAAATCATGAGGATCAAAAATCAAATGTGGAGGAAAGCATCAAATGATAATGTAGGACCAAGTACAATAGTTGGTGACACCTCATCCAATGGATTAGGTGGTTCCCTCGTCTCCACCTAAGCAATAGAAGCAGGTATGGAACTATGTTTTACAAAGCTATATATTACACTAGTTCCTATATTCATTATACAAATTCCTAATTAGCATGAATTAAGATGCACTATGGTATTACATGTTTGATTACTTAGATCTAGTTAATTTGGTTAATATGTACCAAGTTAGTAATGCCATTCGGTGAATATGTGAGAGACAACCGAGTGGTTATAGAAACCAAGAATTTGTAACACTCACCGAGCTGAAGTATTATTAGTGCTAACTGAGCATCATGTTTGTCTATCAAGTGGTTAGTGGCAAGCATTTATTGTGCCTAATAAAATTTATTTGTTATAAATTTGATCGATGTGAACTCATTTGTTCACACACTGATCACAGAGCAGAGCAGAGAAACAAAGACAAAATTTACAGTAGAGTATTTCATGGATTTTGTAGAGATTTTGAGTATATTCTAAGTCACTAAAAGGTTAGTTGTTACACATTTTTCACTTACCAAGTCTTTCAAACACTTTCATGAAAATCCTAAATCAGAAATCAATGGTGTCCTTATCTTGAACTATGAAGGAAAATATAGAGAAAGAGGAAAAGGTAGTTCTTGTTAAAAAATCCACTTGCACAGAGCCAAACTACAAGATACATCTGCAGGTTGTAGCCCAACTCGACGACAAAGGCACATTTTCATCAATTCTTCCTAGGGTTTTGTTGGTTCAAGATGTACGTGCATACATTCACTGTAAGATAGGTGAAATTGGGGATTTTGAGATCATGTCGACTTACCAGTCACTTTGCACAGATGGGAAACTAAAGGATGATCACAAACATTTGGAGGTCAAAGGGTTAACTAATGCCCTAAATTTTTTGAAGGTATTTCAAACTGAATGGATCCACATTATTTTGAGCATAGTACATGATGGAATTCTCTGGCTGGATGAACCAAAAAGGATAAGTAAAGATGTGATTCATGCAGTAACTGGGCACCCCACATAAGACAAATCAAAATCCCTAAGGTACCCGCCCAGAACCAAGATAGAAAATCTTACAGGAGCCAAATGGGATGAAAGAGGTCTAAAGATCAACTCAATCAGTGATCCTAAACTTAGGTTTGGTGCTTATGTTATTTGCTACAAGATATTCTAGTCGAGTAGACCAAACAACATAGCATGTGGAGTTGTTGACTTTGCCTACAAAATTGTAAAGAAAGGTTTACAACTTGACATCATCGAGCTATTTCAAAGGAAACTTGAAGAGAATATGAGAACTATTAGATCAGCATGGTTGAATACATGTAATTTTGGTTCACTACTTCTATGTACATTCTTCTATTTGCAGAATTTCTTTCCCTCTGTCAGTACTATGAAATGGAAGACAAACCAACCGATTACATTGCAAATCGGTGATTTTATTACAAGTTTAGGCACAAATTTTGAACCAGTTATGAATGATTATTTTGTTAAGTTCAAATCTAGGATGGAAAAGATAACATGAATCCCAGTGCAATTGGTAGAAAAATACAAATATGAAATCTATTTTATAGTTGACATAGATACTACTCTTATCAAACAAGTAGAAATGAGGAAAACATGGCTACCTCCAATGGTATGAAATCAACATTGAAATTTCTTCTGATGCTATATAAAATTTACTCAATGAACCAATTGACAAATCTGCCATGAGATTTGGCATGTATGAAGAAGAAAAGACTTGAATATCAATTTGTCTACAAGTTGAGAAGATGAGTAGGAAGAAAACTAAGACATTCAAGACCTTAAAAAGAAAATTTGTTATCACTGATGAATAATTAGACAAGTAAGTTAATGATACCAAGGTGCAGACCTCAGTCGGTAAAGATAATGAGCCTGAACAAGATGTTCATTCCATCGAATCTGATGAAGCACAGGTTGAGGCACCTAAGGCCAAAAAGGAAAAAGGTATGAAGACCGAGTCTCCATCAAGGAAAAGATCACAATCGATGACAACAGATTCACCACCTTTAAAGAAAGGAATTGCAAAGATAACAAGACCATCACTGAAATTCACATGTCAAACAAGGAAACAGAAAGGCACTACCGAGAATCCAACGTCAAGACAAAGAAATAAATACATAAGGAATAAGGATGACAAGGATGATTCTGATGAAAATACTGAACAATTTAAGGTTGTGGTAAATAAAGCATTGAAGACTATTGACGAAGTTGCAGAGGCAATAAGGACAACCAGACAGTTAGCACATCCCAAGCTACACACTTATGCAGATCTGACTACCAAGAACAAAGAAAAACTTGAAGAAGATATCATAGGTATGATGATCAATTTCAAATGAGTCCCTATTGAATTTTATACTTACATTCCATAATAATTATATGATAAGATATCGGCCAGACGGACATATGCACTCAATACTGAGAAACAGATGAGAGAGACAACTCTCACTCTACTAAAGGTTGAATGTACAGTAGAACATATTGAAGATTTTATGCAACAGAATGCTAAGAAATTTCCCAATAAATCCCAAACATTGAACATTCTTCAAGGAAATATGAAGGAAGTGGATGAAGATAGCACCAGGATTTGGAAAGATCTTCTCACTCCACCCAAGGAAACCAAGGACACCGAGGAAGAAATAGACATTGCATCTACAGTCAACACCGAGGGACATTAACCAAGTACATAGCCTATTAATGTTGAAGATGTAGTTATTGACAATGTACTCGATGGTATTCCTGAATGGTTGACAAATTTAGATCATCTAGAGATCACAATAAATGATATAAATGAAGGTGATCCTAATGACAAGGCAAAAGAAGATGAGATAATCAGAGCTACTGAAACCATAGTTGAGCAAGACACGATAGAGGTCACCTGAGAAATGGTACTAGGCCAGTTTCCTATTTTGGTACAAGCTATCGAGATTGAGAGTGAAGCACAACAGAAGACACCCGAGCAGGTTACAAACACAACTTAAGACAAGGGTGATACACATGGTAAAGAGACCGAGCATAGTGGTGGGAAAACATAAGGTGATACACTTCAAGATACCACTGATGCAACAAACAAAGGTGAAGGTAACATATAAAATATAGTAGACACTTCTACTACCGACACCAGGTCAGCTACCGAGGCACCTTCACAAGTCATCAAACCGAACAAGCCCCCAAAGAAATAAACCAAGCAAAAGGCTCAATTAGCTTTAACACTATCTCCTTCGTCGAGCACAAAAGAGAAGAAGAAGAAAAATAAGAAAGGGAGAAAGGGTCCCGTGACACTTGATGAAATCATTGACATTACTGATTGTGACCCACAGACACTTGACCCTGATGCTTTGACGATGTATGGTGAAATCTACACCCAAAAAGTAGCACAAGATAAGCTGAGGCAAGAACGTAAAATTGCACATGTGCTAGAGATAACTAAGGAGATTATGATACAAGTTGTTCCATATGTGAACATTGATGAAATAACCCCCATACTTGATCAACTTGCACTACTCACCAAGGCAATAAAAAATCCAGACATTGATGCCAAGTAGAAGTTAGAGGAATGTGCAGAAAAGAAGATTCAGTATAAGGTTATTGAGAAAATTAGCCAAGAAGTGGCAGTAAACAAGGTAACTATGTCTGAAGCTGTAAATAGATTAGAAAATTTCATTACTGAAGCTATTACAATTCTACAGAATTTTTACACTTTAGATCACTTCACTACTGAGATTAGTGAAGAGATGAAGAAATTAGATCAAGATCTAAAAGAGAGTGCTAGTAGTCTATCAACCAAGCAATATGCATTGCAAATGCATTACACCAAGGTTCTAAAAAACCAGCAGTTGAGACTAGATTTGAAGAAAGAAGAGGACAAGATCATAGAACAAGTAACCAAGCTACAGGCAACATTACTACCGCATTTATTTATGATGCAGAAACATGTGACATTGGCAAAGAACTTTATTGCCACCCCAGAAATGTAAGTTACAGAGAGAATATATGATATGCATGCTCAACTAAATCTCAAGCTTTTGACCCTTGAACACCTAAAGGAGGAATGGGAAAAGTTGATGGAAAATTTGCAGAAGGCTCATCCTAACATTTTTGACAAATTGTAAGTTGTTATTCCTTTTGTCATTATTTTCAAAAAAAGTGGGAAATATATTTATATATATATATAGTAAAGGGGGAAACTATACTTAGGGGGAGTCATATACATATACCGAGCATATACACAGGGGGAGTCACTATGTATAGTGTGTGTACATCTACATATATAAGTTTTTGATACTAATTCCAAAGGGGGGAAATGTTACTCCAAATATGATTTGAAGGATGTCATTAGTATCCAAGCACACAAATGGATAGTCGATAACAGAGTCACAAACAGACAAGTCAGTATGAACACCAAAGTATAGACTTAACCGAGTGCACTGATCATGTATAGAGTTAACCAAGTGCAATGATCACCGAGTAGACAGTCTTTACCGAGTAGTAGTATACACCAAGCACATAATCTACACCGAGAGACACAGACAACACCAAGCACCAAGAGACAGTATTTATCAAGCAGACCAGCAATCACATAAAATTTTGTTATGGAACATCAATCTAGGTAACAACTTTTTGCCAACTTGGATAACAATTTACAATGATTGAGAAGAACATTAATTACAGATTCACAGCATTAATTTTTTATATATCATATGTTTAGATGATCAAGGTAAATTGTGTACACTATTGATCTTAGGTTATGTAAGACATTGTAAAACTCTAATTAAGTCATAAGGTTTGATATATATATATATAATGTAAAGATGTCATTTGTAATGTATGTTGATCAAGTAATTATCAAGTAGTCATCATACTATGGACATCAAAGATCAGACAAGGGTTTTAGGACAAAGACTACATTGCAGTAATTAATTTTAAGAATAGAGGCAAGGCTCTAGAGTAGAGCAGAGCTAAAGGTATTATCTGTAACCACCCTAATTTGGTCTGCTCTGACCATAGACCCTATTTTATCTAAGTGTGATCATAACCCCAATTATGTCAAGATAACTCTTCAATCAACTGGCATAATTTATCCAAGTCGGATTTAATGTCCTAAGTGATTTAATCACTAATTTACACTAATTGCTTTAGCCAATCCAATCAAATCAATTCAATTCAAATTAATACATGGCTAAGGTAATTAATTTAAAAGGAATTAATAAAATCCCTATTATACCTCATCACTTGCAAAATCAATCCCCTAGTCTAATTGATTCAATTTGGCTATAGTCCTAATTAATTATTACAAAGCAATCAATAGCTTAAATAATTAATTAAAAATCCCTATTATTGAGTGAATATGTTATTACAACAATTCATTTCATTAATATTCCCTCTAACCTAACCAATCTCAACTACCCAACCATGAGTTCAAACTCATCCCAATCCCTTCCCACATACTAATTCTTCTTAAATTAGCTAATTAACCCTAATTAGCTAATCCCCCCTCCACTCATTCTCTCTCCTCCCATCTCTATCTCCTTAATCACATGCCTTAACCCTTAATCCTAATCCTAAGCTACCCTTAAGCTTGTCATATTCCTAAATTTGTGATTAGGAATTCAACCCTCCCTCAAAAGTCAAAGTCTCAAGCTTGACCTTAAACCCTCACCCATGCTTCTTAAACCCTCACCCATACCTCATTAATGCTTTCATAAATCAAGCATTAATGGCTCTTACACATTCTCTTCCACACTCCTCATTAATGATTCTTACAACCTCATTAATGGCTTCCCTTCTAGACTCTTCTCCCCTTCCTCCATTTCTTCTATAAATTGGATGGATTTTGAGCTCAAATGGCCCTTGATTTTTTATTGTTGAGGCCCTGAATTTTGAAGTGTTGAAAGCATTCTTATGTTGCCCATATTTGGAAAATTGAAGGAGCAAACTCATTTTGCTCATATTTTAGGGACTTTCATATTGCATTTTAGCTTATTTCTCACTTGTATTGTTATAATCTTCATTCTTAGAGCTTAGGATGCATGTTTCTTAAGCATATTTCTTGTGATTTTGATCATATTTAAGCTTTATATTTTCATTTGAATCTTTCATTCTAGGTTGTATATGTCACTGAAATATGCATAATCTGAGGGCTATTATGTTATTTTTCATACTCCTCCTAGATAGGAAGCAATAGGTCGATTTTGGTGATTGCTATGCTTACTAAATCTCTATTTTGACTAATGCAATGATCTATTGAAGATTGCACAAAATTTCAAAAAAATTTGCTCTTTGCCCTTGACATTTTTAAAGTTTGCAGGCAATTTATCGTTTCCAGTTAATTAGCTATCATTTTCGAAAGTGACCTATCATCTATAGGAAATCTTTCATTATCTTTAGGAGTTTGGATATCATATGCTGCATCAATAATATCATTTCTAGAAGGTAAGAATTTGGCTTTAAAATCATCTTTGGTAACCTTTTTTTTCATTTTTGGTACGTGTTATTGTTTCGCGTAAAAGGCTTATCATTTTGGGAAAAGATTATTGTTTGGTGTCAAAAGTGTATCATTTTTGGGGATTATCACTTTGGGTCTCTGAATTATTGTCTGGAGTCCAAAGAGAAAAAATACAGAGTTCTTTCATTGAAAAATTCTATTGCTAACTTGCTAACTTGGTTGTTTTCCTGATTTTGATCATATTTTTAGTAGCCTAACATGTTTTGCAGGTGTTTGAATAGATTAACTTGATTTCTTTGCAAAATTTCAAACACTTAACACACTTTCCAATCACTTTTTAAATCAATCAAATTAGTATGCTCTTTTCCTCTAAGGAAAATCAGAAAATCAGAAGTTGGTTTAAAATTTGAAAGGAATTTGGGATAAATGGACAAAGCAAATTCACTTTTCTAAAGTTGGATAGTAACTGAACAATCAAAGAACTAAAATCTTGTGGTAAATGAACAAATTCAGTCATCTAATTATTTTTGGATAGCAACTGAACAATCAAAATGCTAAAATCTTGTGGTTCAATGAACAAGTTCAATCATCTAATTCATTTTAGGAAAGCAATTGAACAAGCAAAGCACTAAGAACTGTGGTCAAATGAACAAAACAAACTTTTCTTTCATGTACCATGCTTTCATAACTTAGGAATATCTAAATCAAGCTCAAATAGCTTGAGGGAATGAATATTGATTGAAGTGTTTTGGGAGAAAATGGCATGGACTAGGAGAGTATGCTCTTCTTTCAAAGAATTAGAAATCTAAAAATCCTAAGCTCGTCAATCCTTTGTATGCTTATTAAATAGTAGAGGGCCTTCCAGTTGAGGAAAAAATCTCCTGGGAACAACCCAAGTGAGGAAAGGTTTTACACCAACCCTTCCAACTCACTATAAATAATTTCTTTCTCGTATGCCAAAGCCTCAGAAGATGGAGTCGGTTTTGTTCTCAGAATTTTATCATCATTCCTTAAGCATGATTGGGTATGTGTGGAGTGGAGCCTCTTGAATCTTTCTTGTGAGACTACACCTATTTGAGTACTCATAGGGCTATATGCCTCAATTTTTCCTTGTGCAATTCTATGGGAGACGGTTTCAAACGGATTGCCCCATCATATAACAACAAAATTTGTATTCAAACTACCTAATTCATCCCTAAAAGGGTGATAATCCTTGTGTAAGGCAAAAATTAATTGCCCCAAGACACTCATCATATCATGCCCTCACTTGTGTTTGGAGTCGGCTAATATGGCATCATGACTAGAGTCATTGCTTGCTTGGTGGTGGCCATATTCTGATTAGCATTTGAGTGTGTACCTAAGTCAACAAACAAGGATTTTCATCCTCTACTTAGAAAATAGGGCATAAGGATGTGTTTTTCCCCTTTAACAATGCAATGATTGCTTGATGTGACTGAAAATCATTAAAAAAATAACACCTTCAAATAAGCAAAAAAATTCAAACCTTGGTCTACATGTATTTTTCACTCACTGGAAAATCTCAGAATGCAATCTTCAATCAAAAAAACTTCACGTACTTCCAAGAAAAAATTGACAAAACTAAAAAAATTTGACAGGGGGCACTTGCATAGTTGCCTCTCAGAGGAAGATAGTTTATCTAGATACCCTTTTGGTTCTTTAGTATGTCCCTGTTGCTTTTTTTGGTCTCACTGTGGTTGTTTCTAAAACTTTTTTTTCAGATATCCACCTTGCATGTCCTATCAGACTCTTACAATCAATCTCAATATGTGTGGTCTATTCACTTTTCAAAACAACTTGATTCCCAGCTCACTATCAGGGAATTCTAACCCTTTGACACTGGAATCAATTACTTCCACCAAAACAAAAACAACACTTCTACCTAGACACACTCACTTGAACAATTTGAGACTCTACTTAACACTATCAGGAAACTTTGACAAAGTTGAGATACAAATACATGGTTAACACAAGACACAACAAGTACACTCCTAAAGAATTGGAAGTGCCTCAAGGATCACTACACTTTCAACAAGAAGAAACATCTCGTAATTCCCTATTCAATTTAGACTCTCTAGAAATGGAAAGACCCACTCACGAATGGAGTGAGGCTTTTGAGGAATACGACAATGATAAAAACCAAAAGCACAAAGATAGCGATGGTGAAGAAGAACAACACTTTGACCATCCTTTGTTTGGTTCAGATAGTGAGGAAGACATCACTGAGGAAGAAAACAATAAACTCAAACAAAGCAAGAAATTCCAAAAAACATTGGAAAAGATAATTGACGAAGATAAAGAGAAATACTTTCTCCATTTAACATCCACAAGCATAAAATTACCTAAGGATTATGATGTGGAACAACTAAAATAAAAGGAGGTGTTGACTTCTATATCTATTCTTTCCAAACAACTAACCTTGATGCAAACTGAGCATGCGAATCTCAAACAGGAGAAGGCTAAACCTAAGACAAAATACTCTTTGGAATCCATTTGTCCATTTCCTTTAGATAAGAGTATTAATATGGTTTTGTTTCCTCCCAACATGGCAAGGCCAAAATATGACAAATATATGGGAGAGACTGACCCACATGACCATGTGAGAGAATTTTGTGCTCTAAGAATAGAGTGCATGCATGAACCTACATACCTCATGAGGGTCTTTCCAAGAAGCCTAGGTGGAAATGCTATGGAGTGGTTCTCAAAACTTGCACCTAAGGTAAAAAAAACTTTGAGGAGTTAATTCAATGGTTTATCCAACATTACTCCTATAATATACAGCATGATATAACCATGATAGATCTATGTAACATTAAACAAAATACCGGCGAATCCTTTACACACTTTTTACAAAGGTGGAGGAAAATATTTGCAAGATATTTAAGAGCCATTCCCGAATCTGAGAAAATGGAAATCTTTGTTATTAACTTGGTACCAAAATTGAACTACACATTGAAAAAGCAAGATTCACCCAGCTTTGATAGGATGATTAATAACACCATCCGTATTGAAGAAGTCATGGTTAAAAAGGGAGAAACCACTCTCCAAAGTGAAAGCAAATCTACCAACTCCAACAACAATCCTAAATGGTGGAAATAAAACAAAAATGTTGTTAACAATGGAGTGGTAAATGCATCTAATGTTTATCCCAAACCCAAGGTGTTCAATCTAACAAATAGCATGCAAGCAAGTAAAGATGCCAAGGTAACAACTTTCATACCTAAAGCAAATAATGAGAACAACAAGGGTCAACCATGGACTTCCAAACCTCAAAGAACATTCACTCCTTTGGGAGAACCTCTTGAAACTGTTTTGAAAACACTATTAGACAAAAAATTTCTCACAATCCCAGATTCCAAACCATGGGAGCCGGAAGTCAAACCAAGGTGGTGTGATGACAATTCTTACTGTGTCTTTCACAAGAACAAAGGACACAAGACTAATAATTGTCTTAAACTCAAAAATGTTATCTAAGACCTTATCAAAGGAGGAAAGATCAAAGTTGAAGGAAACACCACTAATGAAGACCATACAGCATCTAATAGGCCATTCCCTAATTAAGAGAAAGGGGAAGCATCTAAAAGAAAAGGAAATGAAGTGAACTATGCTTACCCTAAAAATGATAACATGATCAACATGCTAGACATTAAAACTAAATCAATTAATGTGGTCACTATCAAAGGTGTTCCAAACACATCCTCCTAATCAAATGTGGTAACCCGAAGTCAAGCACAAGTCACGATCAAAGGATCCAATTCCTCATCAAAACTAGCAACAACTTCCAAGGTACCTATTATCACTATTCCCAATCCAATAGCAGAAAAACAAATAGTTACTATTCCTGCAGCAAACTATAAATTGGTAGATCAGTTACAATGAACCTCTTCTCAAATTTCCATTTTTGAGTTACTTAAGATCTCCTCGGTACATAGGGAAATTCTTGAACAAGCCCTACATGCCACAAATGTGCCAAAAGACCTTGATATAGACAAATTCCAAGCAATGGTTAATCACATCTCAGCGCCACATTACCTCTCTTTTTCTAAAGAAGATGATAAATCATTGACACATCCACATAATCAACCCCTTCATATCGAAGTCCTCATTCATAAATCCCATGTTAGATGTGTATTGATGGATGGAGGCATAGGGTTGAATATTTTTACCCTTAATCTAATTAGAAAATTGGGTCTCTCAGAACAAACCATTGATTCTAGAAGCAAAATCACTATCAAAGCTTATGATGCGGAGGAACGATCGTCTAAAGGTATCATTGTTCTACCTATCCAAATAGGACTAGTTGAAAGGAATGTCATATGTCAAGTTCTAGATCTACCCTTGGCTTACAACATACTGTTAGGGAGACCTTGGATTCATGAAATGCAAGTTGTACCATCTACTTACCACCAGTGTATCAAGTTCCCACATAATGGGGTGGAAGTGACAATTCCTGCAGATGCCAATTATACTTGCAACAATATTAAGGCAGGTAGTATGGTCCCGCATAACAAGGAAGCTAAAAATGAGATAGTTCCTGAGACTAACAAAGACATGGTTATGAAAGGCTTTTGAAAGACCTTAAAACTTGAAGAAATAGGTATGGGAGAATACAGGTTGGACATGACCCTGTCATTGACAGAACTTCCAGTATCACCAAGATCCTATGGAAAACCTTCCTCATCATTCACACCTACTACATCTCAAATGCTAGAAATTCACAAAGCAACTGGCATGGTTAAAGCATCTATCTCTCCTAAAGATAACACAAAAGAATAGGCAATCTTGGCCTGGCTTTACAAGGGAGAACCAAAGGAAGCTGAGGTAAAACATGTAGAAATATCCCCAAAAAAGTATGGTAAAGGATACGATCTCCTCAAAGAAATTGGATATAAAGGAAAAGGACCTTTATGTGACAAAGGAAAAGGACTTATTGAGCCTGTACACATGGAATTTAGGATTACCAAAGATAAAATAGGGCTAGGTTTCAATAATAAATCTGGAGACCCTTCTTCAAGGGATAGTCTGTTCTCTGACAAAGGGAGTGATGAAATAGAAGAAATAGAACTAGAACAATGGTCCTATGAGAGATTATTACATGTTGGTAAGGAATAATCTAGAATATCAAGGAGAGTGATATGTTCTAAGCTTTGAGGTACCACAAGACACCCATATCCCTTTATTACCACAAGTTTCTATTCAAGAGGTAGGAGAAACAATGGAAGACAATCCAGAGGTACCATTGATAATAACAACTACTGAAGACACACCCCAATAATAGGATTCACATCCTAATTGGGGGCAGTTAGTCACATTTTCACATGTCCTTGATTTACCACACTTTGATCTACAAGTGGCTAATAGGGTACATCAAGTAACTATTGCTAAATTCTTGAACAGGTTTGATGACAAAATAACAGAATCCTGTGATTATGAGTGGGATGATCTATCTATCACCACAGAGGACATTGAAATAGATTTAATTGACATGTTCACAGCTCCATCAGCACATAGAGAACATTCTAACACTGCTCCTAACAATAATATTGATATTCTTGAAGCAGAGGAGGTATTCCTTCCTCTAATCATTGATAAAGAGAGTGGTGTTCTCCTAGGTCTAGAAGAAATTTAGAGGCGACAAGCTAGGAGCCTCCTCCTACAAAGAGATGAAGAAGAAGAATACTCAATTGATGAGTCACCAGAGTTTGGTCCACATATAACTAACAATGGCTTCGATAATGGTGATCTAACTCTTATTGATCTAAGCATCGAAGAGCTTAACCTAATAGAATATTTCATGTCAGTTAAAAGTCTTGATGCTAACACGATGTTGTCCTTCCCAAATTCTAACTCCTTGTCTTTGATAAACCTAGATCTAATTGATTGGACTAATATAGATCTTACTCCTATCCTAGACTTCTCTAATGACTAAAATTTGGCTTGCTATCTAAATGCTTGTGAACCTTACCCCTCTTCCACCAATGCAAGGAGTGTGAACATGTCATAGGAGGATATCAAGTTTCTCAGTCACAAATTGAAAAATAAAAAGAAGAAAAGAACTGACGGCGAAAACCAGCTTGTGGCAGTGTCTGATTCTAAAATAGTAAAAAAAAAAGATGTATCTGATGGTGAAAACTTCTCAGAGGCGCCAAAAGATGAGATTCTTGATATCCTCCCCAAGCACTTTCAAGAAAGATCTTCAGTTTTGATAGAACCAACAAAACCAGATAACTTGGGCACAGCTGAAGTTCCTCAAATTGTTCACCTAGCACAATCTTTGTCAGATGAGGAGAAGATACAATTCACTGAGTTCTTGAAAGAGAAAAAATATCAAATTTGCATGGTCTTACAAAAATATACCTAGGCTGGATCCTGAATTGATAATGCACCATTTATCTATAGCTCCTGGGATTAAACCCGTGAAACATAAACTAAGTAAGATGCATCCTCATGTTGAATTATTGGTAAAAGTAGAGCTAGAGGAATTATTGAAAGATGGATTCATCGGAGTCATTGCTTATGCAGGATGGATTTCTAATGTGGTCCTAGTATCTAAATCAGATAAATCTCTCAGGATCTGTACAGAATTCACAGACTTAAACAAGCCATGTCCTAAAGATGGTTTTCCACTACCTAATATTGATATGATCATAGACCTCACAGCAGGCTACCAGATGTACTCATTAATGGATGGTTTCTCAGGCTATAATTAGATTAAAATTGCTCATGAAGATTAAGAGAAGACTGCATTTACGTGCACATGGGGAACCTTTTGCTAGAATGTTATGTCATTTGGGTTAAATAATATCAGGTGCTACATATCAAAGAGCAATGACCACTATATTCCATGATATGATGCATAAAAACATGGAGGATTACATAGATGATACCTTAGCTAAATCAAAAAAATGAAATACTTATATTGAAGACTTAAGGAAGATATTGGATTGTATGGAGAAATTTCAACTCACGCTCAATCCAAATAAATGTGCCTTTGGGGTCCAATCGGGAAAGCTCCTGGGATTTATTGTCTCAGCAAAAGGAATTGAGGTAGACCCAGCAAAAGTCAAAGCTATACTAGAGATGACTCCTCGATGCAACATTAGCCAAATGAGGACATTACAAGGGTGACTCCAATCAATTAGGAGGTTCATGTCATAAATTGTGGATAGAGTGCAACCCTTTACCAAATTACTACATAAAGGTGTCACCTTCAAATGGTATGAACATTGTGAAAACAACTTCAGATAATTAAAAGAGTACCTGGCTGCTCCTCCTATTCGTATGGCACTCATTCATGGAAAGCCATTACTCCTATATATTTCAACTATAGCTACATCACTAGGAGTACTTTTGGCACAAGAGGATGAGACTAAAAAGGAAAGAGAAATCTACTACATCAGTAGAACACTAGTCTCTTATGAGCTCAATTACAGCATTATTGAGAAAGCTTTCTTAGCCATTGTCTTTGCATCACAAAAATTGAGACATTACATGCTATCGCATATAGTAAGGCTCATTGCAAAGATAGATCCTTTGAATTACCTCCTAAGAAAGACAACATTAATAGGATGTATGGAAAAATGGGTCCTCATTCTGAGTGAATTTGACATTAAGTATGTGGATAGAAGGGCTATTAAAGGACAAGTACTCATTGATCAACTAGTTGATTCACCACTCCAAGATGATGAACCTTTAGTAATTGAGTTCCCTAATGAAACAATTATGCATCTAACTAAGTATCCATGGAAGATGTACTTTGATGGTTCTTTCATGCAACAAGGCTCTCGAGCAGGGATTATATTCATAACTCCTCAAGCCTACAAGATACCAAAGTCCTACAAATTGATGTTTCCATGCATAAATAACATTTTTGAATACGAAGCATTGGTAAATAGTCTTAAACTTACTATGGAATGGAAAATTGTAGAGTTTCATTTGTGTGGTGACTCCCAGCTCATTATCAATCAAGTAAATGGAGATTATCAGATGAGAGATGAAAATTTGATGTCACACAAGCAACTGGTTGATGACCTAAAGAAGTACTTTGTCTTCATCACATTCCAGCAAGTGCTGAGAATAGAGAATAAAGCTGCAGAAGCTATGGCTAGATTGGCATCTATGTTACAACTAGAACAATGTCAATTCTGTTATGACTTCTTGGTGGAAGAATTATCCTACCCAGCCTTTGATACACCTGAATACCAAGTAATTTGTGCTCTAAAGGCCCAATCTCAGTATACTATGATCATTGCCCACCTAACTGACCAAACCATACCTAATGATCTATCCCAAAATGAAAAATGAGCCTTGATTAGGATAGCATCGCATTATGTCCTCATTACTAATAACTTATATAGATGAGGTCTCAACGGTACACTTCTTAGATGTTTAGAACATGAAGAGTCAGATCGTGCCTTAACAGAAGTCCACGAAGGTGTATGTGGATCACATTCAAATGGCTTTTAATTAGCTAAGAAACTACTCAGAGTAGGCTATTACTGGCCTACAATGGAAAAAGATGCTATTCACTTTTCCAAAACATGTCATAAATGCCAAAAAAATGGAAATCTTATCCATTCTCCTGCCAGAGAACTCATACCATTCATAACAAATTGGTCGTTTTAGCAATCGGCCTTTGATCTGGTTGGACAAATATATCCTAATTCTTCAAGTGGATACAAGTTCCTCATTACAACCACTGAGTATTTCACGAAGTGAGTCAAATCCATGCCACTAATCCAAGCCACTGGCAAATAAGTGGCTATGTTCATCTTGAACTACATTATCTGTAGATATGTGATACCCTCTTCAATTGTAACATACAATGGGGGCCAATTTAAAAACCAAGATATTGAAGACCTTTGCACACAGTTTTACATTACTCAACATTGCTCCTCAATCTATTATCCTCAAGTTAATGGACAGGCTGAGGCATCTAACAAGAATATTCTCAAGATCCTAAATAGAACTGTGAGTAAGTCTGGCAGCGACTGGCATTTACAACTAAATTTGGCACTATGGGCCTATAGAACAAGCATCAAAACACCAACTAGAGCCACACCATTTTCCCTAGTCTATGGCGCTGAGGTAGTACTACTTATTGAGTTTGAAATCCCATCTTTGTGGGTATCTTTACAAGGTCTTATTACTGATGAGCAATACCGCATTGATCGGGTAAATTCTTTAGACTTACTTGATGAGCACAGACAATAGGCATTCGATCATCTGAAGGTGTACCAAGAACAAATGTCAAAGGGGTACAATAATAATATCAAACCATGACAATTTTAACTGGGGGATCTCGTCCTAAAGGAGAATCCTAAAAACTAGCCTAACAGAGAACAGAAAGGGAAGTTTGAACCAAACTGGCTAGGACCTTATGTCATAACTACAACTTTTAATATTGGAGCTTATTAGCTAGCTACACCTGAGGGAGATTTTCTCCCAGATCCTATCAATACTCTACATTTGAAGAGGTTCTACGTTTAATTACTAGCTAGTAGAGCCTATGTAGTGAAAATCTTTGAAAATACCAAAAACATCAGCAAATTGATCCTAAAGAAATTCAAAAATAGTGGAAAAAGTCCTGAAGAAAGGTATCCTTTGTGAAAACCTGGCAAACAAGTGCCTTGATACTACAAAAACATTCAAAAAAAGAAAAAATTGAAAAAAATTTGAAAAAGAGAAAAGTGCCTTGATGAAAACCTGGCAACAGGCATCTTGGTAGAAAAAAAAACAAAGAAATTTTGCCGAGTGGTGAAAACCTGGCAAACAGGTGTTATTTGAGCTCTGTGCTCTATCTATAAAGACACTGGCAATGCTACATCTTTGTACTTACACCTGTGATATTTGTTGACTCTGATTCCATACATGTGTCTTATCCTTGCTTGGGATTTGTCTGAGTCTTCATCTTAGGCATAGTCTGATGACATGTAACTGATTGAATGTTTGATAATGTTAAGTTGAAGATAATGTAAGGAATTAAATTAGTTAATGGTTTGTATTGTAATTGATGTCAACTTGATATCATCTATATGGTCATGTACATAATGCCAAAGACTTCAGAGAACCAAAGGAACAAAGGTTATGCTTTCAGCAATGCATAAAAGTCAAGTATTCACTAAGTGACAAACAACACTGATGGAGTGCACACCATCAGTAAAGGCAAAGAAGAATAGTCATAGTGATACCCAATGATTAGAATTATAGTGTTTCCCGATGAAGCAAAACCACAGGATGCCCAACGAGCTAAAAAATAGAGTTGCCCGATGAGTAAAATTCCTATTATGCCCAATGAATGGAGATCCCAAAGCTAACTGGAGTCTCACCGATGAAACTGTCAGTTGTCACTGACGACTAATTGCAGAGGTGACCAACAGAATAGAGAGTTCAGAAAATGACAAAATATCTAGCTAGTAAGAGCTAAAGATAGACTTAACTAGTTGTTTGCTTTGTTTTATTCGACCAGAGTTAAGTGATTGATTAAAAAGATGATTTGTACAGTTGGAAAGAAGATAACTACGAGACAAATTAGGAGTTATGCTTTAAATCTAATTGGCTAGATTTTTTATCATGCCAAGAATCAAGAAACAATGAATATCATTTCTATATAAGAGACAAGCTTAATTCATTTACAAATGGGATTAAGGGGAGTGAATAAAAAGAGGATGCTGAAGAGAAAATGATGAATAACTTCATACAATCCTGATTAATCAAGTTGAAGGAGAGCTAAGGAATTCTATAGACACTGATGAATGATGAGCATAGCATCACAGAGCAAAAAGTATGGAGCACAAGGATTGAATTGATACATTGATCATAGAAATAATGTACTTAAATAGATCTGAAAATCTGATATTCAAAGTTGTAATATGAATAGGTCATAGTGTTTCAGTTTAACCATTGAAGCATCAAGGCTCTTAACCAAGTAGGACTTAACAGTCTTCTATATATTGAGGTACATCCCAAGAAGTGCAAAAAAGGTTGATTCATGGAAGTAGCATTGGATTTTCCCAATACCTATTGACAGTCTAAGAAGGAGGCTAATTCAAGGATGGTAGAAATAGATGCCCGATACTAAGTGACAACCTCTATATATATAATACTCTAACAAGGTCACACTTAACATTGTGTTTTTAACCTTTAATAGGGTTGGCTCCTAACAGGGCTCACTTTAGAAGAGTAAGAATTTGGGGTACCGGTACAAGTGGTTTTTACCTTAACAGGGTTTCCACGTTAAAAATTCATGTGTTATGTGTGTATGATTCATTTCTTTACTATTTTGTATCTTACATAGTTAACTCTAGATTGATCTGTATACTCTGCTTATTTACTAAGTTTCAATTAATAGTTATACTTCTTATCGGTAATCAAGAAAGAATAAGGATTGACAGAGAACACCGACAGACAGTTAATCAATATTAGTATTTCATGGAATGCATCTTGTAGGGACATAATAATCTAACATTTATTGATTGGTGGTTAAGTTTGAAGGATAAATTTTTGAGGCCACTGATTCACCCCCCCCCCCTCTTAGTTATTANAATTTTTGAGGCCACTGATTCCCCCCCCCCCCCTCTTAGTTATTACTAACAATTGGTATCAGAGCTTGTGTGCTTATAAAGGAAGATTTCAAGACCTAAGTCAAGATCACAAGATGAACAGATGAGATATGCCAAGGTTGAACAAAGATAACTTTTCTTCATGGCAAAGCAGGATAAGACTCCACTTATCAGGTATTGGTAATGATGTTACTCAATTCCTAGATACTGAATATGTGTTTCCCACAGGATCACTAACAGTAGATCAATTGAGAGAGAATCATGAACACAACTTCATGGTCATAGAACTTTCTTTCTCACTCTTTGATGCTGAATTTGAAGATGTCAAGGATTGCAAAACTGCAAAGAAAATGTGGGACAAACTGAAGCTTGCACATGGAGGTGATACAAATGTTCTGAGAGCCAAGGCAGAAAGCCTTAGAGGAAAATTTGACGATCTCAGAATGAAAGAAGGATAAAATATCACACAGTACAGCACAAGAATAAAAGAAGTAGTCAATGTTATACGAGGAGTTGGAGGTACACTTAAAGAGGAGACAGTGGTAAGTAAAATATTAAGAACCTTACTGCCTGTATATTCTATTAAAGTTTCTACCATTCAAGAAATGAGAGTAGTACCAAACAATATAATTACTCTTGATAATTTAATTGGTAGACTGATTTCATTTGAGATTAATAACTTTGACAATAGTGTCTTACCAAACTTAGAGTCTGCATTTAAGTCTTCTATGAGAATAAGCAAATCAATTCATAGACACACATCTAGAAGAGATAGTGAAAGTGAAAGTGAAGAAGAATATCTAGATGAAATAGAAGCACTTGTGGCTAGAAGAATGCAGAGAGGCAAAGGTAAATACAAAGGCAAGTTACCACTTGTATGATTTAATTGTAAAGAGATTGAACACTTTGCTGCAAGATGTCCTAACAAAAAAAAGATGACAAAAGTAATGACAGATCTTTTGAGAAGAAATATGACAGAGGTGATAACAAAGAATACAGAGGTTACCAACAATTAGAAAGAAGAGATTCTCAGCTGAATAATTTAGGTCACAAAGTAGCATTTGAGAATAAGAAGGCAAAAATCTTCAATAAATCAGGAAGATTGATTGGTACCGGTGAACAGACAAAAGGTAACTTATTCTATCTGAATGATACTAACACCACTTGCTTAATGACTAGAAATGAAGACATATGGTTGTGGCACAAAAGATTGTGTCA
>MU224275.1:2137755-2150715 GCA_018584345.1 Thuja plicata
ATTTTTTTCAGATCACATCCTATTGTCCCAGATTTTTGCATCACATCTAGTATTTCTTAGATCGTATCTAGTTTGCCCCATTTTGGCTTAGTTTGGAATATGAAATTAGGGTTATGTCGTGCCCTGTCTTTTAGGATCGTGCCCCATTTTGTGGTCGCATCCAAGATTTCTGGGATTGCACCCAGCATTCTCCATCGCATCTTGTTTTTCCATGATCGCATTTGGGAAAAAATATCACACCCTATATATCTAGGATTGCATCTCATTTTGAGACTTAGAATATTTTTCAAATGTGAACCATCTTCTTTCTGCAGACCTTGAATCACTTAGCTGATTATGTTTCTACATTTTTGTCATAGATAGAACACTGATTTATCTTTTTTAATTTCTATCTTTGTAAAATAGGTCGATTTTGAGGTAGTGGTATTTTGAGGGACATATCCAAGGCGTGTGCTTGCCTTGGCCGAACTACTGACAGATGATGAGCAGGACGTAGTGGCCCGTGTAGGATTACAATCATTGATCAATTTACTCGATATTGGGGTAAATCGAGGGTTGTTTATTGCTCTTGCCGAGAGATGGCACTCAGAGCACAACACCTTCCATCTCTCAACTAGGGATATGATAGTCACACCCAAGGACATGTGGCATATACTTTAAGTTCCAGTTATGGGTCGTGAGGTACGATTTGAGGTGACTTCTTTCCTTGCCATTGGTGTAGCTCGTCGGTTCTTCCAGGATGATACTATTGCTCGAAGACACATTTCATGGGATTATATGTGCATTCACTATCATCGTCTATATGTATATTTGGCAGGATTTATTGGTGGAATCCTGATGCCAGACAAAGGACAACACGGGTTTCTTGTAGGATGGGTGGATATGCTTGAGCAGATGGTCATCTTGAGATGAAGATTTGCATGGGGTAGCTGTATTCTGACCCAGATGTATCGGTAGCTCCACAAGATTTTTTATCAGTGTACCTGGACCATGACTGTAGAGATCTTTATTTTATAGATCTGGGCCTAGGAGAACATCCTAGTGACATGACCAATTGTAGACAGGTAGCAAGCACCTGAGCAACCTTATGTATATATGTACGCAGGTTTGATTCAGCAGCCCCATCTGGGCAAGGTAGAGTACTGGCAGCATCTTTTTGATGACATGACAGAGGTAGTATGGTGGTCATACTTGGATTGTGAGGAGTGGGCCTTTGATGGTAGACAAGTTCCATTTTTCTTCCAGATTAGGTACCTGATAGGATGTACCAGATATGTCATAGAGCATTTTGTACATACTCAGGTATTGAGATATTTTGGTCGTCGACAGGTTAGGAGCCAGGATGTGACAATATATGCCTGAATTCATGACAAGACACCATTATGGGGTGCCCAATTGAGATATGAGACCATGCATTAGGAGATTAGATATATGGTCAGAGTTTATTGGGATCTTCAGCTTGATGTTGCAGATGCAGGCTGTTCGGATGGATATGTAGCAGAGATGCTTTAGTATCCATTTCCACAGTTTACAGTTCTGGAGGAGGTCGTTCCTTGCATTAAGGACCCTATAGATTATGATCCTAATGATCGCCCTACCAGAGGTAGAGGAAGAGCATAGAGAGATAGGGGTACTGGGGGAGGGCGAGATGGAGGTAGAGATGGTAGACGAGATGGTAGGCGCCCTCCTCCAGATGATGGTGATGATGGTGGAGATGATAGGGGAGGTGGTGTTGTGGGTGGTATGGGAAAGGTAGCCAGTGGTAGCGGAGAGGGTTAGCGTACCTGATTTAGATTTGTTTCTCCCAGGATAGATCTAGGGCCTTTACTTACATGGGAGCATTAGAGACAACAGAGACAACATAGGCAGTAGTAGTAGCAGCAGCCACAGGATAGGTCATAGGATAGGCCTTCAGGGCAGGATTCTGGTAGGGTTTTGGGCAAGGACAGAGATCCCTTATCTTAGTGTGAGCAGGAGCGAGTGAAGCTCGGGGATAGGATTACGGCAGCATTAGAGGCTAGGCTTACAGCAGCAACTGCCAAGATCAATGTAGCATATTCTTTGCTTGCTGATCAAGATACATAGTTGGAGAGGCTTAGAGTAGAGAGAGACACATAGGCTCAGACTGCAGTACACCAGGTGCAGAGAGTGACCTATTATTATGCCTTATACCATGTTGCAGTGTCAAAGGGGCAGAGAGCTGTATCATTTTCATGGTTGGCACAGCAGTCAGAGGGGGCCATGTCACCTCTAGCAGTTCCATTTGTACCACCTCCTCCTCCTCCAGATCAAGGAGAGGGGGAAGTCAGAGTTGATGTTGTATCTTGTCACATATTTTTGAGATTATATTATATATATGGATCCTTTTGAGATCTTTCTTTTGTACGATGACACTTTATACATGTATATCTAATTCATCCTGACATTCTAATACTCTTTTTGTAAACGTGTGCCATATTTTTTATCTGTACCATGATTTAATATATATATATATCTGATGAGTTGTTTCTGATTCTGATATGTTTCATGAGTTTACTTTCCTTTGATAGATGTTTTTGCACATGTGATTACGTTTATCTTGGTCTTATGATGAGTTATATTTTTAGATGATGACATCATTTATGCATTTTGGATTTATCACTGATATACATATGTTTTAAATGATACTATGTGAATATGCAAATATATGTTTTTGAGTTTTTCTTATGCAAGTAAAATGTATGGGTGCACTTAGGATGTAGAAATAAATGCAGTGCATAAATGCTTTATTTTTGTATTTTTCTTCTGTCTCTTTTTATCAATGCAAAATGTGTGCTATGAATGTGCAATGATATGAATATCAGTAATATTGAATTGATGTAATTAACTTGGATTTAGAAGAAAATTGAAATCATTTTGAGCTCAAATTCCTTATGCTTTTGTTTCTTTCAAAAATGAATCATGCAATCCCTAAATGCAGTTATATGCAGACTCTTAGGACTTGTCACTGATTTACAGATAGTGTATCATTTTTATCATCATTGGGAGCTGTTTGGAATGAATACCACCTGATAGTACAAAAATCACTAATACCCATTGATATCATGAATGTATGAATACTATGTTTTATTGAAATGTCAGAAATAGACTTAGGTATCAAGGCATACAGGCCAGGATAAAAAATTAGTCATCTTCCTTCTACTATATCAGAATCTGTGTAAGGTAAGAAATTGGACCTACAATGACCTTGAAAATTCATATCCTTGAGTACATTATGCTTCGTATACCTTAGTGAGAATCTGACTTTAGAAAATAGACAAGGAAATTGTTTCAACTTCACCGTACATTACAAAGATTGAGATAGATGTGGCTATCCACTCATGTTGGCAGCTCTTACCATAAACATCTAAGTTAGGTGAAATTTATAGGATCATTTGGAACAATCACCATATGTAGAAAACCAATAAAATGTTATGCCCCCTATCCTTGCAGCTCTTTGTCTTTGTGCAGACTTCATGGAGTAACTCGAAAGACATAACAACCATCAATTGAGAATCAAGCAAAGAAAACTCATAACTGCTTAGATGCCCCTAGTTAAAACATCATTAGTGCATAAAAGAGTCATGATCAAACCAAGATCAAACTGTGTTTAGGTAGTATTGAGAAATACTATTGATTCATTTTTCAAGTGCAGTAGAGATTCATCAATCAAAATGTGGAATTTAAGCAATATGTATTCCATGTCTATGTATTTTTTCTGTTTACAATCCAATGTAGGTCTGAGGAACACCATTTAGGTTAGTGCAATGTTTGTTCCATCCTTATTTCATGAAAGTGACAGTTGGTGCAAGCATCAAGAAGAATTGTGTAACAAGACAAACCATCCTGTGATGACCTAGCAGATGCAATCGCTCATGTTAGCAAAGATGCCCCTAGTGCAGAATGAGTTGTTCCCTAAGATAGAAATGCAGACAAATCCCAAGCAAGGATAGGATATTTGTGAGGAAATAGAGTCAAAGAATAGCATTAGTGTAATTGTGAAGGCTTATTATTAGTAATGCATTGATAGATAGAGCACAGAATACAAGTGATGCTTGATTGCCAGGTTTCACCACTTGGAAAAAAAATTCATTCTTTTTGCTACCAGGATGCCTGTTTTACCAGGTTTTCATCAAGGCACTTTTCTATTTTTTTTTCTATTTTTTCTTTTTTGAATGTTTTTGTAGTATCAAGGTGCTTGTTTTCCAGGTTTTCACCAAGGATACCTTTCTTCAGGACTTTTTCCGCTATTTTTGACTTTCTTCAGGATCAATTTCTGATGTTTTTGGTATTTTCTGAGATTTTCACTGTACAGGCTCTACTAGCCAAACATAAAGCGTAGAACTACTTCAAATGTAGAGTATTGATAGGATCTAGAAGTATGTCTCCCTCAGGTGTAGCTATTTGATATGCTCCATTCCCAAAAGTAGCAGTGATGACATAAGGTCCCAACCAACTAGGTTCAAACTTTCCTTTTTGTTCTTTGTTAGGCTGATTTTTAAGATTCTCTTTTAGAACGAGATCCCCCACTTGAAACTGTCATGGTTTGACATTTTTATTGTATCCTTTGGACATTCATGCTTGGTACACCTTTATATGATCAAACGCTTGTTGTCTGCGCTCATCAAGTAAGTCTAAAGAATTCATGTGATCAATGTGGTATTTCTCATCAGTAATAAGACCTTGTAAATATATCTATAAAGATGGGATTTCAACCTCAATAGGTAGTACCACCTTAGTGCCATAGACTAGGGAAAATGGCATGTCTCCAATTGGTGTTCTGATGATTTTTCTGTAGGCCCATAGTGTCAGATTTAGTTGTAAATGCCAGTCTCTACCAGACTTACTCACAGTTATATGGAGGATCTTGAGAATATTCTTGTTAGATGCCTCAGCATGTCCATTACCTTAAGGATAATAGATTGAGGAACAATGTTTAGTGATGTGGAACTATTCGCAAAGGTCATCAATGTCCTGGTTTTTAAATTGGCCCTTATTGTTTGTTACAATTGAAGAGGGTATCCCATATCTACAGATAATGTAGTTCAAGATGAACATAGCCACCTGTTTGCCAGTGGCTTTGACTAGCAACACGGCTTCAACCCACTTCATGAAATACTCAGTGGCTGTAATGATGAACTTGTGTCCATTTGAAGAATTAGGATATATTTGTCCAACCAAGTCAAAGGCCTTTTGCTCAAATGGCCAATGTGTTATGAAAGGTATAAGTTCTCTGGCAGGAGCATAGATGAGATTTCCATGCGTTTGGCATTTATGAGATGTTTTGGAAATTTGAATAGCATCTTTTTCCATTGTAGGCTAGTAATAGCCTACTCTAAGCAATTTCTTTGCTAGTGAAAAGTCATTTGAATGTGATCCACACACACCTTCGTGGACTTCTTTTAATGTGTGATCTAACTCTTCGTGTTATAAACATCTAAGAAGTGTACCATCGAGACCTCATCTACATAAGTTGTTAGTAATGAGGACATAACGTGATGTTGTCCTAATTAAGGCTCATTTTTCATTTCTAGATAGATCATTGGGAATAGTTTGGTCAGTTAGGTAAGTAATGATTTTAGCATACCAAGATTGGTCTTGGGTGATTAGAGCATAAATTACTTGGTATTCATGGGTATCAAAGGCTGGATTGGATAATTCTTCCACCAAGAAGTCATAGCAAAATTGGTGTTCCTCCAGTTGTAACATGGATGCCAGGGTAGCCATAGCATCTACAGCTTTATTCTCTATTCTAGGTATCTGCTAGAATGTGATGAAGACAAAGTACTTCTTTAGGTCATCTACCAGTTGTTTGTAGGGCAACAACTTCTCATCTTTCATCTAATAATCTCCATTGACTTGATTTATGATGAGCTAGGAGTCACCATACACATGCAACTCTATAATTTTCCATTCCATAGAAATCTTAAGACCATTTACCAATGCTTCATATTTAGAATTGTTATTTGTGCATGGAAACATCAATTTGTAGGACTTGGGTATTTTCTAGCCTTGAGGAGTTATGAATAGAACCCCTGCTCCAGAGCCTTGTTGTGTGAAAGAACCATCAAAGTACATCTTCCATGGATACTCAATTAGATGCATAATTGTTTCATTAGGGAACTCAATTCTTAAAAGTTCATCATCTTGGAGTGGTGAATCAACTAATTGATCTGTGAGGACTTGTCCTTTAATAGCTCTCTTGTCCACATACTCAATGTCAAATTCACTCAGAATGAGGACCCACTTTTCCAGACGTCTTGTTAATGTTTTATTTCTCAGGAGGTACTTCAAAGGATCTATCTTTGCAATGAGCCTTACTATATTTGATAGCATGTAATGTCTCAATTTTTGTGATGCAAAGACAACTGTTAAGCATGCTTTCTCAATAATGTTGTAATTGAGTTCATAGGAGACTAGTGTTCTACTAATGTAGTAGATTTCTCTTTCTTTCTTAGTTTCATCCTCTTGTACTAATAAGACTCCCAGTGATGTGGTTGTAGCTGAAATATATAGGAGTAATGGCTTCCCATGGATGGGTGCCATAAGAATAGGAGGAGTAGCCATATACTCTTTTAATTCTCTAAAGTTGGCTTCACAATGTTCATCTCATTTGAAGGTGACATATTTATGTAGTAATTTGGTAAAGGGTTGTGCTCTATCTTCAAGTTGTGACATGAACCTCCTGACTAACTGGAGTCTCCCTTGTAATGTCCTCATTTGACTAATGTTGCATGGAGGAGTCATTTCTAGTATAGCTTTGACCTTTGCAGGGTCTACCTCAATTCCTTTCGCTAAAACAATAAACCCTAAGAGCTTTCCTAATTAGACACCAAATGCACATTTCTTTGGATTGATCCTGAGTTGAAATTGCTCCATATGATTCAATATCTTTCTTAAGTCATCAATATGAGTATTTCTTTCTTATGATTTAGCTAAGGTATCATCTATGTAGACCTCCATGTTTTTATGCATCATATCATGGAATATGGTGGTCATTTCTCTTTGGTATGTAGCGCCTGCATTCTTTAACCCAAATGGAGTAAAATTCTAGCAAAAGGTCCCCCATGCCCATGTAAATGCGGTCTTCTCTTGATCTTCAAGAGCAATTTTAACCTTATTATAGCCTAAGAAACCATCCATTAATGAATATATTTGGTAGCCTGTTGTGAGATCTATGATCATATCAATATTAGGCAGTGGGAAATCATCCTTAGGACATGCCTTGTTTAAGTCCCTGAAGTCTGTATAGATCCTAATAGATTTATCTGATTTAGATACTGGGACTATATTAGAGATCCATCCTACGTAAGCAATGACTCTGATGAATCTAGCTTTCAATAATTTCTCTAGTTCTGCTTTTACTATTAATGCAACATGAGGATGTATCTTTCTAAGTTTCTATTTTACGAGTTTGATTCCAGGAGCTATAGATAAATGGTGCATTATTAATTCAAGATCTAGCCCAAGCATATCAGTGTAAGACCATGCAAATTTTATCTTTTTCTCTTTCAGGAACTCAGTGAATTGTGTCTTCTCTTCATCTGACAAATATTGTGCTAGGTGAACTATTTGGGGATCTTCAGTTGTGCCCAAGTTAACTAGTTGTGTTGGTTCTATCAGAACTGAAGATCTTTCTTGAAAGTTCTCAGGGAGGATATCAAGAATCTCATCCTTTGGCACCTCTGAGAGGTTTTCACCATTAGATACATCTTTTTTTTTTACTATTTTAGAATCTGGCACTGCCACAACGTGGTTTTCACCGTCAATTCTCTTTTTCTTTTTCTTTTTCAATTTTTGACTGAGAAACTTGATATCCTCTTGTGACATGTTCACGATCCTTGCATTGGTGGAAGAAGGGTAAAGTTCACAAGCATTTAGATAGCAAGCCAAAGTGTAGTCATTGGGGAAGTGGAGGATAGGAGTAGGATCCGTATTAGTCCAATCAATTAGGTTTGGGTTTATCAAAGACAAGGAATTGGACTTTGGGAAGGACAGCATCACGTTAGCATCAAGACTATTAACTGATATGACATGTTAGGTTAATCTCTTCGATCTTTAGATCAATAAGAGTTAGATTGTCATTATTGAAGTCGTTGTTAGTTATATATGGACCAAACTCTAGTGACTTGTCTGTGGAAATTTCAACTTCATCTCTTTGTAGGAGGAGGCTCATATCCTGCCGCGTCTGAATTTCTTATAGACCTAGGAGAACACCAGTCTCTTCATCAATGATTGGAGGAAGGAATACCTCTTATGCTTCAGGAATATCAATATTGTTAGTAGTGTTAGAATTCTCTTTGTGTGCTGATGGAGCTATGAATATGTGAATCACATCTATTTTGGTGTCCTTCGTGGCAACAGATAGCTCATCTCATTCATAATCATGGGATTCATTTACTTCATCATCAAACCTATTTAAGAATTCAGCAATAGTTACCTGGTGTACCCTATTAGCCACTTGTAGATCAAAGTGTGGTAAATCAAGGATATGTGAAACTGTGACTAACTACCCCCAATTAGGATGTGAATCATGTTGTCGGGGTGTATCTTCAGTAGCTATTGCTATTAATGGTACTGTTGAATTATCTTATGTTGTTTCTTCTACCTCTTGAATAGTAGCTTGTGGTATCAGAGGGATATGAGTGTCTTTCGGTACCTCAAAGCTTGGTACATAACACTCTCCTTGTTATTTGGGATTCTCTATGCCAACATGTAATAATCTTTCATAGGACCATTGTTCTAGTTTGGTCTCTTCTGTTTCATCACTCCCTTTGTCAAAAATTGGACTATCGCTTGAAGTAGGGTTTTCAAATTTTTTATTGAAACCTAGTCCTGTTTTATCTTTAGTATCCCTGAATTCCATGTGTACAGGTTCAATGAGTTCTTTTCCTTTATCGCCTAAAGGTCCTTTTCCTTTATATCCCATTTGTTTGAGGAGATTATATCCTTTTCCATACTTCTTCGGGGATATTTCCACATGTTTTACCTCAACTTCCTTTGGTTCTCCCTTGTAAAGCTAGGCCAAGACTGTCTGTTCTTCTATGTTATCTAAAGAAGAGGTGGATGCCTTAACCATGCCAATTGCTTTATGGATTTTTGGTGTTTAAGATGCAACAGGTGTGAATGATGAGGAAGTTTTTCCATAGGATCTTGGTGACACCAGAAGTTCTATCAATGATGGGGTCATGTCCAGCTTATATTCTCCCATATCTATTTCTTCAATTTTTAAGGTCTTTCCAAAACTTTTCATAACTATGTATTTGGTAGTCTCAGGAGCAATCTCACCCATAGCTTCCTTGTTATGCAGAACCATACTACCTGCCTTAATATTGTTGCAAGTATAGTTAGCATCTACAAGAATTGTCACTTCCACCCCATTATGTGGGAACTTAATACATTGGTGGAAGGTAGATGACACAGCTTGCATTTCGTGGATCCAAGGTCTCCCTAATAGTATGTTGTAAGCTAGGGGTAGATCCAGAACTTGGCATATGACATTCCTTTCAACCGGCCTGACTCTGATGGGTAGAACAATAAGACCTTTAGAGGATCTCTCTTCCTCATCATAAGCTTTTATAGTGATTTTGCATCTAGAATCAATGGTCTATTCCGAGAGACCCAGTTTCCTGATTAGATTAAGGGTACAAATATTCAATCCTATGCCTCCATCTATCAATACACGTCTAACATGGGATATATGAATGAGGACTTAAATATGAAGGGGTTGATTATGTGGATGGGTCAATGATTTATCATCTTCCTCTGAAAAAGAGAGGTAATGTGGCATTGAGATGTGATTAACCATCACTTGGAATTTGTCTATATCAAGGTCCTTTAGTACATTTACGGCATGTAGGGCTTGTTCCAAGATTTCTCTATGCACTATGGATATTTTAAGCAACTCAAAAATGGAAATTTAAGCAGAGGTTTGTTGTAATTGGTCCACCAAGTCATACTTTTTTGCAAGGATAGTAACCATTTGTTTTGCTGCTGGTTTAGAAATAGTAACAATGGGTACCTTGGAAGTTGTTGTTGGTTTTGATGTGGAATTAAGTCCTTTGATCATGACTTGTGCCTGACTTTAGGTCACCACATTTGACTGGGTAGATGTGTTTTGAACACCTTTGATAGTGACCACATTAATTGATTCAATTTTAATGTCTAGCATGTTGATCACATTATCATTTTTAGAGTAGGTGTAGTTTACTTCATTTCCTTTTCCTTTAGATGCTTCCCCCTTCTCATAGTTAGGGAACGGCTTGTTAAATGTTGTATGATCTTCATTAGTGGTGTGTCCTTTCACTTTGATCTTTCCTCCTTTGATAAGGTCTTGGATAACATGTTTGAGTTTAAGATAGTTGTTAGTCTTGTGTCCTTCGTTCTTGTGAAAAACATAGCAAGAATTGTCATCCCACCACCTTGGTTTGACTTCTGGCTCCCATGGTTTGGAATCTGGGATTATGAGAACTTTGTTGTCTAATAGTGTCTTCAAAACAATTTCAAGAGGCTCTCCCAAAGGAGTAAATGTTCTTTGAGGCTTGGAAGTCCATGGTCGACCCTTGCTATTCTCATTGTTTGCTTTAGGTATGGAGGTTGTTACCTTGGCATCTTTGCTTGCTTGCATGCTATTTGTTAGATTGAATACCTCAGGTTTAGGATTAACATTAGAGGCATCTAATACTCCATCGTTGATAGCATTTTTGTTTTGCTTCCACCACTTAGGCTTGTTGTTGTAGTTGGTAGATTTGTTCTCACTTTGGAGAGTAATTTTTCCCTTTTTAACCATGACTTCTTTGATAAAGATGGCATTCTTGATCATCCTATCAAAGCTATGGGAATCTTGCATTTGCAATGCATAGTTCAATTCTAGTACCAAGTTATTAATAAAGATCTCCATCTTTTCATATTCTGGAATAGCCCTTGAATACCTTTCAAAGAATTTCCTCCACCTTTGTAGAAAGTGTGTAAAGGATTCGCCAGTCTTTTATTTAGTGTTGTACAGATCCATCATAGTTACATCATGTTGTATATTGTAGGAGTAATGTTGGATAAATAGTTGAATCAACTCCTCAAAATTTTTTACCTTAGGTGTAATCTTTGAGAACCACTCCATAGCATTTTTCCCAAGGCTTCCAGGAAATAGCTTCATCAAATATGTGGGTTCATGCATGTATTCTATGCTCAGAGCACAAAATTCTCTCACATGGTCATGTAGGTCGGTCTCTCCCATATATTTGTCATATTTCATTCTTGACATGTTAGGAGGAAATGGAACCATAATAATACTTTTGTCAAAAGAAAATGGACAAATGGAGTCCAAAGATTAGTTTGTCTTGGGTTTAGCCTTCTCCTGTTTGAGATTTGTTTGCTCAGTTTGCATTAAGGTTAGTTGTTTGGTGAGAATAGAGATAGGAGTTGACACCTCCTTTTCTTTTAGTTGTTCAATATCATAATCCTTAGGTAGTTTTACACCAGTGGATGCTAGATGGAGAAAGTATTTCTCTTTATCTTTGCCAATTATCTTTTCCAAGGTCTTTTGGAATTTCTTGCTCAGTTTGAGTTTATTGTATTCTTCTTCAGTGATGTCTTCCTCACTGTTTGAATCAAACAATGGGCGATCAAATTTTGGTTCTTCTTCACCATCTCTATCTGCATGCCTTTGGTTTTTGTTTTTTTCATATTCCTCAAAATTCTCACTCCATTCATGAGTGGGTCTTTCCATTTCTAGAGAGTCTAGATCAAATAGGGAACTGTGAGATGTTTCTCCTTGTTGAAAGTGTAGCAATTTAGGAAGTACTTTTGATTCTTTAGAAGTGTACTTGTTGCCTCTTGTACTAACCATGAAGTTGTATCACAACTTTATCAAAGTTTCCTGATAGTGTCAGGTAGTGTCTCAAATCATTCAAGTGAGTGTGTCTAGGTAGAGGTGTCATTTGAGTTTTGGTGGAAGTAAATGATTCCAATGTCAAAGGGTTAGAATGCCCTGATAGTGAGCTAGGAATCAAGTTGTTGTAAAAAGTGGATAGATCACACGTATTGAGACTGATTGTGAGAAATTGATAGAACATGCAAGGTAGACATTTGAAAAAGTGTTTTGACACAGCAACAGGGAAACCAGAAAAGACAATAGGGACAGACTAAAGAGACAAAAGGGTATCCAAATCCATTGAGGTTTTCTAAGAAACTAATCTCCAAGTGCCCACTTTCCTAGATGCGAGCTAGGAAATATAGTATGCAAGCTTCTAATGGACTAAATGCGACCTTTCACCCTAGATGTGATGAAGTGTTGACCAGATGCAATGCAGGATACTAGATACGATCTAGGATACTAGATACGAGCTAGGAAATGTAAGATACAATTTTTTGATGTTTCTGTCAGACTTTGCCAGTTTTGTGAAATGTGTTTTGGAAGTTCATGAAGTTCATTTGATTGTAGATTGCGTTATGAGGAATTCCCATGTGTATAAAACATATGTACTCTAAGGATTGAATTTTTTTGCTTATTTTGAAGGATTTTATCTTGTTAGTGATGTTTCAGACACATCAAGCAGATTTGCACTGTTAGGGGTGAACAGACACATGCTTACGCCCTATTTTCTAAGTAGAGGATGAAAATCCTTGCTTGTTGACTTAGGTACACACTCAAATACTAATCAGAATATGGCCATCACCAAGCATGAAATGGCTTCAGTCATGATTCCATATTAGCCGACTCCAAACACAAGTGAGGGTACGATATGATGAGTGTCTTGGGGAAATTACTTTTTGCCTTGTGATGAGACCATTTACTGTCTCTATTATGTTAATCTTTATACTGTATTTTAAGTATTAACAAAACATTTTTGGAATTATAATTAGTTGAACCTATGTCAAAGTACAGATAGAACCATTAAACCCATGGGTAGAATATATATATATATATATATATATATATATATA
>MU224275.1:2160526-2192482 GCA_018584345.1 Thuja plicata
TGCTTGCAGTAGATTAGATGAATGAATGGTCAAAGTATATACATGTGCAGAAATGTTTAAAGTTTTAAGAGTTACTGATTCACCCCTCCCCTCTCAGTAACTTGGTTAGTCTTGATTATTTCCAACAAATATTTAGGGAAACTATTATCACCTCCTTCTTTTTAGGTTCCACAACACCCAAGCAGGTATTACCTATATAAGATTACTGTCTCACGGTATTAATAAATGTAGATACTAATTTGCTTCCTTTTTACTATATTACCTTATAAATTACCCTGCATAAAACTGAAAATAACTTGACACATAGCTTAACCATGAAAACTATTGAAATGATAACAGCAAATAGTAGTGCTTTAAGGACATTCATCCTTCTTCCTTTTTAGTTCTCAGAACTTAGGAGGGGTAACCTATTTCAATCCTCTCTTAAAGGGATTAGTAAAATGAATTGTATATCTTGATACAATTACTTAGACTTATAAGTTTTGAATGCAAAAGTGAAAGATTTGTGTATTTTAAATTGTTTGGATGATGATAAACCACTTGACAGATTCTAGACCAGTGCCTATCTTTGGGCTATAGAGTCAAAAATGAAAATCCACAGAAAAAGTAAATAAAGATACTATAGATTTCCTTACAACCTATATGTAACTCAAGTAAGATGCCTTACAAATCACCCTGTCACTCCAACACTGTTGTATCAAATCCTCAAGTACTGTTATACCCTCTGAAACTACTCACAAAACTTAGTTCTTCCCTTGAAAGAAACTTGTAAGTAATTAGATAGCTATCTTGTAACCAATATGCTTTAAATTCCTTATAGATTAAACATAAAAGAGCATACACAATAAGTAAAGTGATAACAACAATATAGAAGAGAAGTTGCACTGCATTTTATTTATATTCTTGCTTCATACATATAGAGGCTAAAGCTCAAAAACTCAGACAAAATTATGTAGTCTAGCTTATAATTATATTTCATCATCTATCTCAAATGTTTATAATAAGATCTATATATAGCCCTAAACCATCTTGGAATCCTCAAGAAAAGGATGCATCAAGCTTCGGATGGTTTAAGAAACCTAACCCTAAAAACATAGTAAAAGACAAAAAAAAAACATGAAAACTCCAAGCGGTGGGAGGACAAAGCTGAAGAATATGATATGATCTACATTTTGTCCTTTTGTGGATGTCAGCACCTTTGTCTGCATGTATTTAAGATAGTAATTGATATTTGTAATAATATCTAGTGACCGCCAATACAGGATAACTTACACTAATCTCTTCACGATTACTAACCTTCATGTGCTCATAGATTAGGTGTCATGTGTCCCCTTCTATTCTTCATTCATAATATCTAGATCAACTGTGATAGGCTTCTTTTTCTTTGGTTTTGTCATAATGTCCCATGCTATCACAACCTCTTCCTTAGGTCACTCAAAGTTTTGAATATCTTCTAATTAAGTCTTCTGTCTTTCCCACCTAGTATTTGTTATACCTTTAATAACTGCAATAAATTTATTGCAATCTATTTCTGCCTTGATTGCCTCATCTAGGAGCTTGTTGAATCTATCCATATCTAACTCTCCCTGATCAGAGACATAAATGTCTTTATTGTGTAGTACACTATCAAATTTTGATCCCCATAACCCTAATGGTTTAATTTGATCATCCTCTGCTCTTATTGGGGGAACAAATCTATTATAGCCTGCCCGAAACATCTTCAACTTAGCACCAATTTGATTGGATTTACCCTTGAAAAAGGATAAAGTAGCCCCAATTTTCTCTATTTTAGTCCCAACCAAAGTCACTATCTCTGGAAAATCTGATCTCAATGGTGGAACTGATGTTAATCTTTCAAAAAGTGATGTTCTCCCGGACCAAGTTGCATAGTATGGATCCAAAATTGTCAAAAAAATTGCCACTTCTATTTATAACCCTGGAAACCTATTATAAGCCACATACACAACATCAGTCTTACTTTTGATTGTGTCAATCCTATGTTTTAATATTGAAGTCAAGGATTCCAAAATCACACTATTATGCTCAGCAACTCCCTGCTCTGTTTCAACAAGTATCTCCCATGTATCCTCTGTCTGGATCTCAACATCCATGACCTCTTTGGGCTTAATAGGGGTAGGCTCTACTATCTCCATCAGTTTTTTAGTAAGATAATTTATGATCTTATCTTGTTCTTTGATTTTTATCAGTGCTAGCTCCCTATCTTTGATAATATCACTAGTATCACTAGTGAGTTTCTGCAATTTGTCTGATAGTTGGCCTATCTTTTCCTCATTAAGTTGAGAAAAATGAGTCATTACTTGGGCTATTTCCATATCCCCTATATTATCAAGTGTCCATATAATTTTATTTCCCTCCATCTTCTCTTGAATGTTCAAAATGGTTGGCTTTTGATCTTTCGGAGCTAGGCTCCACATTGCTAATGCTTGAGATTTAGGGTTATAACCAAACCCTCTAATCATGTCTCCAACCTGAGTCTCTAATGATAGCTTGACATCAGGTTGTCTCCTTATTTGATCTATAATGAATGTTGAAGACAAGTCCCAACCCTCCACAAGTAATACTCCACTAGCTTAGACCAGTTGTCTTGCTTGCTCTAGTGTGATCTCTTCAAACTCAGGATCATAATCCTGCAGTGTTTGTAAGGCCTCTTGGGTGACTGGGTCACCACCCTCCAATTGCAACTACTTCCCAACCTATGGCTGCTTATTCCAAATGAGGAAGTCCTTGAATTCCCTTGTCTTTATGAAATTGTCGTCTTTGAGGAATTCCTCTTGATGCAACAACCTCTCATCTGTGCATGATCTCAGTGGTAACTCTTCCTCTTCCTCCATATCCTTTTGGAGCTTCTTTCCTGCCCTGATCTATTTTCTCAACAAATGGTCATAGGGCTTTCCTATTATCAAAGATCCAACTATGTATGTCTTCTTCTTTTTGGAAGGTTACCCTATTTCCATTTTTTGTCTTTTTAGTGGGGGCTCATTTGTTATTTCCTTCTCTGGGACCTCTGTTAGGTCAATGATATCTTCCCCTTCAAATATAAGCTTCAATGGTACTACTTGGTAATTGGGGTAGGCTTTGGGTGAAGGACAACCTTGATCATTGTCATCATCATATTCTTATTCTAAATTCTCTCTATGGCACTATTCTGGGACTACCAGTACATCCTCTAATTGATTACACAAAAGAGTATGGTTTTCCATCATTGCATCTAGCCTTTTGAGATAAGGCATATTAGGGTAGAAACCTCCAAACTTCATCCCTTTTCTCTTTACCTTCCTCTCTACGTCCATAATTTCATTGAACTTTTTTGCTTTTCTGTCCACCTTCTCATCTTCCAAGATATTTCTTATTAGATCTTCTTCCATACACTCCTCATGTACCTTTATGTAGGGGATAGTTGGTGTGAGAAACTTCTTTGCACTAAGAATGAATCCCTCAGTATCAACATGTCTATGTAGGGCCACATTCATTCTATAATGGTTCAACCAAGTATTCACCAAGTCTAAGGCTCCTTTTCCAATAATTAAATTGTTGATCTTGAACTACCTAAGGGTTAAAGTACCCTTCCTATGTGATGCCAAATTCTCTTTATCTATCAGAATAAGCTGCATGATGAACTCTACTACAGCTATCCTTGGTGGTACATGAAATGGAAAAATGTGTGGAGGGAGGGGGCAACCATAAACCCTCATCATTGTAAATTTTTTCTCATAATAAAAATCCCCCCAATTATGGTCTCCTGGCCATTTGTCAAGGTATTGGCAAGGCCTCAATAATTGAATCACCTTAATAGGCAATCTAGTCTTTTCAATTCCTAAGCACTTCAAAAGTTGATAGATTATCCAATTTTCAAAGACACAGAACTCCTGCTCTCTGGATGTATAATTCTAGACTCTGATCCAAAATTGAACAGGGTTGGATTGATTATGGTGGAACCTTTGTGGTTGCAGAAACTGACAATTCATAACTGAGAAATTATAGTAGAGGATCAAATGCATAAGGATTGAATAATGCATGAATGTTGGATGATCCTTCTTGTTTTGTATATCTATAAATCCCTGGTTCATCTAATCAATGATATACTAAATGTAGTCATAATTGGAAGTAGTATGAAGACTCTGCATATCTAACACCATCATCAAAATGTCTGAGGTGATCCTTTCTTCCCTAGCGTCTTTTCCAAGCACTCTGCATAGTGCATATGCTATGTATTTGATATATAAATTCATGTGTTTATATAAATATGGGGTTGCTCCTGACATGGGCATTATATAGGCTTTCATTTTCTTAGGGACATGGTGATCCTTAATCTCCTTGGCAGCAACGCCAGATTCTCTAGTGTACTTATTCTCTAGGCTTTTCAAATTTATCTCAGTAGCCATAGGATAGTAGACATTAAAAGCTTTCATAAAATTATTTTGGTCTAGGTTGAGTAAGGGCTTTCCATCATCCTTCTTAATGGTTTTGATTAAAGAGTCATATCTACTAGCTAATTCTAGTATGAAATCAACGTCAACAAAGACATCAGGAACTAGTAACCTGGCTAACCCACAGGTCCAAGGGTTTGAGATAGGCATGGGTCCATCGCTATTATTAGAGAAATAATTGAAAAGTGAATACCCTGATGACCCTGGTGTTTTTGCATCCCTAACATAATCCATATCATCAATTAAAACATCTGCACTAACCTTTCAATTTTGGTTTGAACCTGGAAGCAAAGTGAGGAATTCATTTGAGTAGTTTCTTTCTCCCTTTGACTCATATTTGACATCTTCACTTCTTCCACTAGTGGAGGCCATACATTGTGCTTGACTCATACTTCCTTTATGTTCTATTCTCAACCCTTATTTACCGATATTGAAACAAAACTACTAAAAACCCTCACCACCAAACTATGAATTCTTTGAAAATTGTAGCTCTAAACTCTAGAACACTATCAATTATAATCTTTACTGAATTTTGAATCAGGCAACCACCTTGTGGATCACCTACTATTGAAAATCTTAACCTTTCTCAGGATACACTAACTCTCTATAAATTCTTTGCTTTAAGAAAATAGAAACTTGATAGAAATGAAATGACAATGGACAAGTATACTTATAACTATTAATTGAATGCAGATTGTCACTTCAAAATGGTAATTCAATCACTTCACCATTAGCTTCACATACTACAAATTCAATTTCTAATTTTAGCCGTGGCATTCAAACTGTCAGATAATTAATTTATGATGAGTTTTCTTTCATTAAAAAACTTATAAAATTCAAAATCAAATTGAAATCAAATTTGATTGGCTGCATTAACTCATACTACAGCTACTTTCCCATCTGTCATAATCTCTGTACTTTGATTGGTTAAGAACTACAAATAATGGCACAGCTAAAAATTCCATTTTAACTCTGATTCACTTCTAGCAACTTAGCAACTGAGTGATCTCCTTGTCGCTTAATAATTTCACTAACTACAGTTCTTTCAAGAGACTAAGTGACTGTCGTAGGACTAAAACATTGATCAACAGTTGGCACGATGTCGCTTGATATCTTAACTTAACCCTCCATCTTACAGAGACTCTGCAAAAAAGAATTCTCTTAACTGTTCTTTTACCTCAGTTTTCATCTAGAGACTCAGTGAACATGACTTCTCTATGTCGCTGGATAATTTTCTTAACTCATGCTCAATCAAGAGACAACGTGACCAATCACATTAGTCTCTTAATCACGTGATTAATTTACCTTTATAATCTGCATCAGGAGATAACATGACTACCATTGATTTCCTTTTCCTCTATATCCAACAGTTGTCGCTAAGTCTCTTAATCCTTAATGCAAACCCTAATACTTTGTGAGACTTTGCGAAAAATAGACATGTGTCATATTTTTCTTTTTGTCTCTTCATCACTTGATTCCTTTTGACTTTTCAACCTTTTCAAGTGACTATGCAACTACCATTGATTTTACCTGCATCTGATGGTTGTCGCCTGATCTCTTAATTTGAAATTTAACTCTCTTTAGATCATGCGACTTTGCGACAACACCTTTACTTAAACTCATATCTAACCTTTAGTTTATCCAGAGACCTGGCGACCATCTAATCTCAATGTCGCTTGATAATTTATGAACCACAGTTACAATCAAGAGACTTCCTGACTACCGTTAGATTAACTTTTTGATCCATGGTTGTCACGTAATCTCCAAATCTTTTTCTTAACTCACTTTTTATCATGAGACTTGGTGACAACACTATTTGCTTTAACTTCATAACCATGGGTTATATTAAGAGATAACATGAATGAGTAGTCTCAAAGTCGCCAAATGAAATAACTAACTCTGATTTTATCAAGAGACAAAGTGACTATCATTGGATTATTTTTGAGATCAACAGTCTACATTAAGTCTCATAACCTTTTCAGTATATTCCTTTTCATCACGAGACCACACGACCAAAGCTTTCTGCTAAGTCTCGAGACCATAAGGAATATTCGTTTCTTCTAATGAGACTTAACAACTGGGAAATAAACACATGTAAATAAGCTTGGACTTAAGTTATGAAAAAAATTAACACGGATATAGAAATAGCTTGGAAAATTTAGGGCTTTTCTGCAATTTCTAACCAAATTTACTCCAAGGCTTAGGGTTTTTGACATCTTGATCTAAGTTTTGAGAAAAAACATTATTTGCAGAGATAAGTAAATGGTTTCAAATATGAATTTTCACTTTCTTGGCATAAAAATGACAGGGACTTCAAGAATTTTCAGGGCAAACTCTAAAATAGGAAATACAACCAACAGTGGCTCTATCTGAGGATGGCTAAACACAATTTTATGACAAGAATCTCAGAATCTCTAGTTGCAGACCTCTTCAAAAAACAAATGCAATGCTGACTAAACTACTGCTTGAAAGGAAACACACAATAGAAGGGAAAACCTACCTCTATACAATGTGATACAAACCTACTATGCATAAACGTTCATTTTTTAGTTGAAGAAAGGCTTTAGAAATTGCCCATGCACTGGGAACTCATACTCTTCATCATCCATGTTCTTTAGAATATAGGAATCTTTGCCAAAACTCTAAGAAATAATAAAAGGACCAAGACATAAAGATTCAAACTTTTTATGCTTACCTTTGTCTTTCGATCTTACATTCCACTGGAGCACTAGGTCACCAGGTTGGAATTTTCTGCAACTTGCTCTTTTATCAAATAGATATTTCATTTTTTGTTGCAATTTTATGTTTTCTTTCTGTCCTTCTCTTCTAATCTCATCAAGTTTAGTCAACTGTAATATTTTGTCTTTCATTGGATCTGAGACTTCTAATTCTTCTTCTTGTATGAACTTGTTTATATGTAACAGATTATTTACAGGCATCCTAGCCTGTAGACCATATACTAGCTCAAATGGTGACCTACCAGTAGCCTTCTTAACTATTATTTTGTTAGCCCACAGGGATAATCTCAACTTTGTATGCAAGGCTCTCTTGTTCTTTTCTAAGGTTTTCTTTAAAATTTTCAAAATACTTTTGTTACTGGATTCTTCTAGCCATTTTCCTGGGGATGATATGGGGATGAATAAGACCTTATAATCCCATATTTATTGCAAAAGTCTTTGATCTCATCAGATCTGAAATACATGGCATTATGCATGACTAGTTTGGCTGGGACACCAAATCTGGTTAAAATATTCTCCATCAAAAACTTAGTAACTATCTTACTTGTTTCTTTTTTAGTGGGGATAGCTTCTATCCACTTAGTAAAATAATCAGTAGCCACTAGTATCCAACTCTGTCCTCCACTAGAATTTTTTGAAAATTCTCCAATAAAATCAATACCCCACATGGAAAAAGCTGCCTCAGCACTTACATGATTTAACAATAGGGCACCTGAGAACTTTAACTTGTTTGAGAATCTTTGGCAAGGCTCACACTTCCAAACAAATGCATGGGTATCTCTAAAAACACTGGGCCAATAAACCCTGCCCTTAAAATCTTATGAGAAGTAGTTTTTGCATAAAAATGCCCACCACATATCCCAGCATGCATTTCTTTTAATATTTTCTCAGCTTGATTTTTATCTAAACATAACAGTAGCACACCATTTGTATCCTTCCAATATAGGTCTCTTTGAATCAAGGTGTACTTCTGAGTTTGCAGCTTCAGACTCCTCTTTTGATTTTCTAGCATATTCTCAGGACACTTGGTATTCTTTAAAAAATACACAATATCAGTATAAAATGGTTGTCTTTCTATACTTGTGACTATCTGATCTTGTCTCTCTATATCATTTACTTGTACCAAATCCAAGTTATCTTCTGTCATGAGTTTGGCCAAACCCTGGCCTCTTAATAACTTTGTAATGTGGATTTCAAGATTAAACTCTTGTATTTGTTTATCCACTTACATCTCTTACCAGTGACTTCTGATTGAGAAAGAATATCCTTTACTGTTGAGTGAGGGACATATGCTTGTACCTTAGCACAGACCAAATATGGTCTAAAAGATTTTATTGCTTTTACTAAAGCATATGCCTACTTCTCCATCATCTCATAATTTAACTCTACAGTCTGGAGAGATTTACTATAAAAGGAGATTGGTTTCTCAAACCCTTCTTCATCCTTTTGTAGTAAGACAGCAGCAATTGTATGATAAGATGCAAATGAAAATAGAGAAAAGGGCTTACTATAATCAGGTGATTTTAAAATAGGAGCCTTTTGTACTGCCTTCTTTATTTTCTCAAATACCTTTTGAGCCTCTTCACTCCAATTAAATTTTGCATCTTTTTTCAGCAACTTTATGATAGGTTTAACAATTTCTGCAAAGTTTGCTATAAATCTTCTAACAAAATTTATCTTTCCTAAGAAAGATTAAACCCCCTCTAAGTTTTTTGGAGCAATGACTTTCTAGATTACTTCTGTTCTCTCAAGGTCTATTCTTACTCCATTTTTAGACACTATGTGTCCCAGCAACTTTCCTTCTTATACTACAAAGTGACACTTTTTAGGATTCAATGAAACACCATATTCCAAAGCTTTACTAAAAATTTTACCTAGGTGCTCACAATGATCCTCAGCTTTATTAGAGTATGCAGTTACATCATCTTGATAAACAACCATGAATAAGTCAATAAATTCTTTTCAAGAAACATTCGTGGCCCTTTGAAAATTTGCTCCTGCATTTATCAATCCAAATGGCATTCTGATATAGACATAAGTTCCCTAAGGAGTGGTAAATGCAGTCTTGTACTGCTTTGATTCTTTTACTAAAAGTTGTTTGTAGCCCGAGAAACCATCCATCATTGATAACAGCTCACAACCAGTCACTTTGTGTAACATTGCCTCCATATTAGGTAAGGAATAATTATCTTTTAGTGAGGCAATATTCAAATTTCTGAAATCCACACATAGCCTGATGTCACCATTCTTTTTTTCTGACTGGTACCAAGTTTGAGACCCATGTTGAGTGTCTGATGGGCTGGATAATCCCAGCATCTTTTAACTTCATCAATTATTGTTGCATTTTAGGGGCCAGTAAAGGATTAATAGGCCTCTATTTTTGCCTAAATGGTTTCACTTCTGATTTTAGTGGGATCTCATGTTGGAAAAGGTCTTCCCTGTAAGCCTTTAGGTCTTCATATGACCATGCAAAAACATGCTTATATTTTCTAAAAAGTTTAATCAAATTTGCCCTTATATGGGAATCTAAACCTTTTCCAATATAAACAACTTGAGGACTAGTTTTTGATCCTAAGTTAATTTCTTCCAAGTCTTCAACCTTAGCATTGCTTATTTTTGTTGAATGATCATTTTGACTACTGAACCATGCTTCAAGTTCAATCATCCCCTTAGGAATCTGATTGGAACTTAATTGGACAACCTCATTTCCTAAGACATAGTCTTTACCATCATTATTTTCAATTAAGGTATTGTAATCTATGCACTGATTCTCATAATGGTCCAAACATTGAATGAATCTCATAATATCTTGGTCATCTTGAAAACCTTGCCAGTTGTATATATTATCTAGAACAATTGGCCTTGTCTTAACTTCAAGTATCGACACCCCATGTAAGGTTTGATCATCATTTTTAAGAGCAACATTTTCCAAGAAATCTACCATTATACTTTCTGACCTTTCTATCCAACTTATATCAAAAGCATCAAATATTTCATTCTGATCCCAAATAGCATATTTATACATTTTTAATCTATCATTTTTCACTACATATTTGGATATTATTTGGGCTAGCACTAATTCAGAATCACCATAAACTTTTAAACAATTTATTCCATGTTTAATGGCAATTTCTATCCCTAAAGATAAAGCCTCATACTCTATTGTATTATTTGTACATTGAAAGGCTAGCAAAAAGGAATATTTGAAAGTTGTACCTGATGGAGATACAAGTAATACACTAGCTCTTGATCCTTCTTTTGAGAAAGCTCCATCAAAATACATTTTCCACAATGCATCATCTTGTATACTCAATTCTTTAATCAAAGGATCTGTACTTTTACACTGATGATGATCACTCTTATGTACTCTAAAATTCTCCATGTCCACATCAATACAATAATTAATGTTAGTGTCTTCATACCATTCTACCATATGAGGATTCATACATTCTCTTGACACTTTAACATTATTTCAATTAATATTAAAAGTAGCATATGATAAATCACTTTGTATGCTACCTCCCATTGAAGCACTCCACTTTCTTGATAGCAACATCCCATAATGTGGTGGTATGTCAACCACAAGAACATTCATAGTTAAAATCACATCAGGACATACTGCTAATTTATAAGGCATGGCTTCAATAGTACCAATAACAGGGACTTCTCTGGAATCCATCGCTTGACATCTCCCATGAGAAGTGTCCACTTGTAATCCCATAGACTTCATAATTTCTACTGGCATGACAGTGTTTGATGCTCTTGAATCTATCATGCAATTTTTTAGCATCCTTCCATTAATTATCAGTGTTAGAAAAAATGGGTCTACAACCTTAGGAGAAGTAGTTGTGTTCAAGAAAATTTGAAGAATCTCATAAATCACTACCTCAACTTCCCTCCCTTTGTTAGTTGGTTTCTTATCAATATTTTCTAAATTTTGAATTTTTACTATAGGCACACTGTTTAATAATGACAAAACCTTTTCTTTATGTTTCTTAATCCTCATCATTTATAAAAATAGAACTTTTACAGTCCTTTGAGACAAACAGTGGCCCATGTCTACCGAAGTATACTTCATATCTGAGGACTTTGGTTTTTCAACTATAATATTATTTTCCTCAATCTGTATGTTCAGAGTTGGTTCTTCTTTCTTAGATTTTTTGTTTCCTATCTTAAGAGAAGAAGTACTTGTTTCCTGTATCTTTATTTTTCCTTCTTGTACAACAATAGGCTCTATGGTTTTAGTTATAATCTTAACCTTACATTTATTTGCATTTTTGCTAGGTCCATCTTTCTTTTGCACATACTTGGTATCTATTTTATTTTCTTTTATAAAGATACCAGTAGGTTGACTACCAGTTCCACCAATTGTCCTATTCCTTAGATGATAGTTGCTTCTAGAATTGTTCACCAAATCTGTAGTAATTTTTTCTTTTTCTTCATCTGAAGCTTTTCTAACCAATGGAATGTCCTGATTATTTTGTGCATAAAATCTTACATGGTCATCTGCTTCTTCTGTTTTACTATCTGACAAAATTTGTTGATGATGATTCTCTACATTCCCTTGTGAACCATATGAATCATGATTTTCAATTTCATTATCTGAATCTACATCATGACGTGAATAGGAATTTTTCATATTGTAATCACATTGTTCACTTTCATTATTGTCTTTTTCTTCATTTGTTTTCAAATATAATGAAACAATACAAAAATTAGGGTTATGTGGGGCTTCGCAAACTTCACACCAGAAATCATCATTGTATAGATGGACAGTATTTTTATGCAGAGGGTCTGGAGTTCTATTTTTAGGTTTTTCTTTTCTAGGTGGGACAATAGGCTTCCCATCCTTAAATTGAGTTCCATAAGGATGATTTTGCATTCTATTCTAAGGATTATAAGTGTTATTATAAGATGGCCTACTATTTTGAGGAGCCCTATACTCTTTATATTCAGGTTCCTTTAGGTTACTCCTACTAAACCTTGTGTCATCTCTTCTATTCAGTTTACCAGACACCCATATGTTCATCTCAATATTTACTGTTATAGGATTCTTATCCCTAAGAGTATAACCCATTTTAGAATCAAAAGCATTTAAATAAGTTGCTAGACATACCTCTTCATCCAGCCTTATTTTCTGAAATAATTTATGCATTGCTCTTTGGAATCTGGTATTGAACTCGGTGACCTCTTCATTATAATTTTTTTTATGTTATTGAACTCATTCAGCAAAAACCTTTTATTTGTCTTATCACCATATTTATCTTTAAATAACTCAATTAATTCATCCATGGAAGCAACAGAGCCATTAGAAAGACTTCTAAACCATTCTCTAGCATCTTCTACTAGAGACTGAACAAAAAGCTTCATCAACACATCTTCATGAGTAATATTCAAATCATCAATAAAATGAATGAATTCTCTTAAGTGTGTTTCACAAGAAATGACATTATTACCTGCAAATTTTGGGAGATTTTCTCCCACATCACCTATATCTTTTGGAAATGCATTTGGGTATCCAGGAATGCCAATGAAATTAAATTGCTTATACCTTTCCAGATTCAAAGGTTTTCTTTCGAAATTATCAGTTTCCTTGAAAGTAGTAGCTTTTGCGTTGGAAGATGTTGTGTTTTCAGCTCCAACATAAGAATATTTGGAAGAATACAAAAAATCTATTTTCTTTTTCATTTCTATTGTTGCAGCTTCCATCTAAGCCTTTTATAACATATTTTCCATGGTTTCTTTTTCTATCTTTAGTCTCTCAAGATCAATATCCAATTTGGACATCTGCTCTGTTAAGGGCTTTTGAACTTTAGGTTCTTCAGGTTTGCTTTCATTAACCTTTTGTTTACCTTTGTCCTTAACATTTTATGAACTAGAAACTCTATGAGCGTTAGGTACCTCTTGGTTCTTTTGAGACCTCTTTGTAGTCTTTGTAGTTTGATGTCTTAAGGATCTTCTTTTAATTATGTCAAAATCCTTATGTTCATGTTTTTTCTTTCTAAACTCTTTTTTCTCTTTTCATCTGCCGAATAAGGGCAAGATGATTCATGATACGTCTTTCCTCCTCATCAAGATCATGAGAAGGAACCTCAGAGTCTGAACTTATAGCATTTGTCCCTTCTCTTTCACAAGAAGTGGAAGTAGTTACAAGTGTTTCTAATCCCTTGCCTGCAGCCTCCTCATACTCTGAAGTATTGCCATCATGATTAGATTGATTACTACCTTCCTCCCTCCTAGTATTATTTTCTCTACCTCTTGGAGGAGTTTCATCGATATTGACTTGGTTTCTTTTCTTCCTCCAAGACATCTCCATTCTTGAGGATGATGGGATTCCACCATCTAATGCAATTTCTAGATTATTTCTCATCCTAGACCTAGTATTCATACTGAAGGATATACTATTTAAAACTAATCACAAAGATTTCACTTTTAGAGTCACCACCCACACTTGGGAGTAATGAATACTATTAGAATGACTTTATGCAATGATGGCTATAAACTTAATGTTTTCCCTAGCAGATTCGCCAATTTGTTAGGGTTTTTTCTTGCTGAACCTTCAACTGATGCTCAAATATTTGATTGACTCTATGACTCCCAATATCATGAAAATAATGACTCAAACAAGAGAAAACTCTAATTAATGAGGATTTATGATAATATTTGGGGAAACTATTATCACCTCCTTCTTTTTAGGTTCCACAAAACCTAGGTAGGTATTACTTATATAAGATTACTGTCTCACAATATTAATAAATGTGGATGTTAGAAACACTGATTCACACCCCCCCCCCCCTTCTCAGTGTTTCCAACAATTGGTATCAGAGCTCTGGTCCTCTGAGATAAAATTTTAACCACTTGAGGAGATCATGGATTTAGTAGAAGCTAAACATCTAAAAAAGAATCTTGAAGCAGCCCTTGAAGATCTAGACAGATTTGAGAAATAAAATGAGGAACTTAAACTAAAAGTTGATGGCTCTCAAATGCTTATCAATAAGTTAAGGAAAGATCTAAAAGATTGCTCTACCAATGACTTGGGGAAAATGGTCAAGAAGCTGAATGAAGAGAACATGTCTTTGAAGGATAAGATAGAAGAATTGAATGATCAATTAACTAATAGCATAATAGCTATTGAAGAGAAGAAAAAAGAAAATAAACAGTTAGATGAAGAACTCATACAAGCCAATATGAAAATATTGGAATTGGAAAACATCAGGAATAAGATTGAATCTAAACTATCAGGAGCAAAAGAAAAGATTAACAAACTTCACACAAGTTCTGACTTAATTCAATCACAGCTTTATGCACAAAAGCTAAAAGGTGACACCACTGGTATGGGATATAGTACAGCTCAAATTGAGATCAATTCATTACAAGAAAGAAAGAAGGCTACAACCTCCTGAGAATAGATATGCACTCTATCCAAAAGTGAACTGTTATATATGACACAGATGTCTAATCAGTTCTAGTTATGCACTTATGATATTATCTTCTTTAGGGGCTCTATCTCATGTTGACATCTTTACACTGCTCTTCTCTACTTATTTCTTCGACACTTCAAATATATCTTTTCATTACGTGTGTGTGTGTGTGTGTGTGTGTGTGTGTGCGCGCGCGCGCCTAAATAGATGCAACTATAAACAAGACCTTAGTCACCCCAAAAACATAATACACGATGCTTCCAAACAAATTGGCTTAAGCATGTTTACTACAATAATAAAGACATGATTACAAACATACTATCATAGGTGCTTGGCCCTTACACAACAAAATATTATACGTTGATCCAAAACATAAGTCGGCTCCATGCTCTATCTTCTGAACTGCAGTAGTATTGTTCTTGCTATAACTTATCTGTACTATCATTCTGTACCATGCATGTCTAGACTTAGTATATACACATAACATAGAACATGTATGTGAACACACATACCCTAATTTGATCGCTTGCATGTGCACTGATGTGCTGATCACTGTATAACTTTGTCTGCCCTATTTTCTATACTTAGTCATTTTTGTCTTCCAAGTTTACTTGATAGAAACTCTACATGACTTTGTTGCCATAATGACAACACAAAATAAGTCATGTATCCTCTGGGAGTCAAATTTCCAATAGTGCATACAAATTTTCTTCCTTTTTACTGTATTACATTATACATTACTCTGCATAAAACTAAAAAATAACTTGACACGAAGCTTAAACATGAAAACTATTAAAATGATAACAACAAATAGTAGTGCTTTAAGAACATTCGTCCTTCTTCCTTTTTAGTTCTCAAAACTTAGGAGGGGTAACCTATTTCAATCCTCTCTTAAAGGGATTAGTAAAATGAATTATATATCTTGATACAATTACTTAGACTTATATGTTTTGAATGCAAAAGTGAAAGATTTGTGTATTTTAAATTGTTTGGATGATGATAAACCACTTGACAGATTCTAGACCAGTGCCTATCTTTGGGCTATAGAGTCAAAAATGCAAATCCACAGAAAAAGTAAATAAAGATACTATATATTGCCTTACAACCTATATGCAACTCAAGTAAGATGCCTTACAAATCACCTTGTCACTCTAACACTATTGTATCAAATCCTCAAGTACTGTTATACCCTCTAAAACTACTCACAAAACTTAGTTTTTCCCTTGAAAGAAACTTGTAAGTAAATAGATAGCTACCTTTTAACCAATATGCTTAAAATGCCTTATAGATTAAACATAAAAGAGAATACACAATAAGTAAAGAGACAACAAAAATATAGAAGAGAAGTTGAACTGCATTTTATTTATATTCTTGCTTCATATATATAGAGGCTAAAGCTCAAAAACTCAAAATTTTTTTTGTAGTCTGGCTTATAATTATATTTCATCATCTATCTCAAATGTTTACAATAAGATCTATATATAGCCCTAAACCATCTTGGAATCCTCAAGAAAAGGATGCAACAAGTTTCAAACGGTTTAAGAAACCTAACCCTAAAAACATAGTAAAAGACAAAAAAACATGAAAACTCCAAGCGGTGGGAGGACAAAGATGAACAATATGATTTGATCTACATTTTGTCCTTTTGTGGATGTCGGCACCTTTGTCTAAATGTATTTAGGATAGTATCTGATATTTGTAATAAGATCTAGTGACCGCCAATACAAGCTAACTTACACTAATCTCTTCATGATTACTAACCTTCCTGTGCTCATAGATCAAGTGCCATGTGTCCCCTTCTATTCTTCATCCATAATATCTAGATCAACTGTGACAGGCTTCTTTTTATTGGGTTTTGTCATAATGTCCCATGCTATCACATCCTCTTCCTTAGGCCACTCAAAGTTCTAAATATCTTCTAATTGAGTCTTCTGCCTTTCCCACCTAGTATTTGTTATACCTTTAATCTCTGCAATGAATTTATTATAGTCTATTTCTGCCTTGATTGCCTCATCTAGGATTTTTTTGAATCTATCTATATCTAAATCTCCCTGATCAGAGACATAAATGTCTTTATTGGGCAGTACACTATCAAATTTTGATCCCCATAACCCTAATGGTTTGATTTGATCATCCTCTACTCTTATTGGGGGAACAAATCTATTATAGCCTACCCCAAACATCTTCAACTTAGCATCAATTTGATTGGATTTAGCCTTGAAAAAGAATAAAGTAGCCCTAATTTTCTCTATTTTAGTCCCAACCAAAGTCACTATCTCTGGAAAATTTGATCTCAATGGTTGAACTGATGCTAATCTTTCAAAAAGTGATGTTCTCCCGGACTAAGTTGCATAGTAGGGATCCAAAATTGTCAAAAAAATTGCCACTTCTATTTGTAACCCTGGAAACCTATTATAAGCCCCATACACAACATCAATCTTACTTTGATTGTGTCAATCCTATGTTGTAAGATTGAAGTCAAGGCTTCCAAAATCACACTATTATGCTCAGCAACTCCCGGCTCTGTTTCAGCGGGCATCTCCCATGTATCCTCTGTCTGGATCTCAACATCCATGACCTCTTTGGGCTCAACAGGGGTAGGCTCTGCTATCTCCATTAGTTTTTTAGTAAGCTCATTTATGAGCTTATCTTTTTCTTTGATTTTTATCAGTGCTAGCTCCCTGTCTTTGACAATATCACTAGTACCACTAGTGAGTTTATGCAATTTTTCTGATAGTTGGCCTGTCTTTGCCTTATTAAGTTGAGAAAAATGAGTCATTACTTGGGCTATTTCCATATCCCCTGTATATCAAGTGTCCATATAATTTTATTTCCCTCCATCTCCTCTTGAATGTTCAAAATGGCTAGCTTCTGATCTTTGGAAGCTAGGCTCCACATTGCTAATGCTTGAGATTTAGGGTTATAACCAAACCCTCTAATCATGTCTCCAACCTGAGTCTCTGATGATAGCTTGACTTCAAGTTCTCTTCTTATTTTATCTATAATGAATGCTGAAGACAAGTCCCAGCCCTCCACAATTAATACTCCACTAGCTTTGACTAGTTACCTTGCTTTCTCTGGTGTGATCTCTTCAGACTCAGGATCATAATCCTGAAGTGTTTGTAAGGCCTCTTGGGTGACTGGATCCTGACCCTCCAATTGCAACTGCTTCCCAACCTATTGTTTCTTATTCCAAATGAGGAAGTCCTTGAATTCCCTTGTCTTTATGAAATTGTCATCTTTGATGAATTCCTCTTGATGCAACAACCTCTCATCTGTGCATGATCTCAAGGGTAACTCTTCCTCTTCCTCCATATCCTTTTGGAGATTCTTTCCTTCCCTGATCTATTTTCTCAAAAAATGATCATAGGGCCTATTTCCTGTTATCAGAGCTCCAACTATGTTTGTCTTCTTCTTTTTGGAAGGTTCCCCTATTTCCATTTTTTGTCTTTTTAGTGGGGGCTCATTTGTTATTTCCTTCTCTAGGACCTTTGTCAGGTCAATGATATCTTCCCCTTCAACTACAAGCTTCAATGGTACTGCTTGGTAATCTGGGTATGCTTTGGGCGAAGGACAACCTTGATCACTATCATCATCATATTTTGATTCTGAATTCTCTCTATGGCCCTTTTCTGGGACTACCAGTACATCCTCTAATTGATTACACATAAGAGTATGGTTTTCCATCATTGCATCTAGCCTTTTGAGATAAGGCATATTAGGGTAGAAACCTCCAAACTTCATCCCTTTTCTCTTTACCTACCTCTCCAGGTCCATAATTTCATTGAACATTTTTTCTTTTCTGTCCACCTCCTCATCTTCAAAGATATTTCTTATTAATTAGATCTTCTTCCATACACTCCTCAGGTACCTTTGTGTAGGGGGTGGTTGGTGTGACCAACTTCTTTGCACTAAGAATGAATCCCTCAGTATCAACATGTCTATGAAGGGCCACATTCATTCTGTATTGGTTCAACCAGGTATTCACCAAATCTAAGGCTCCTTTTCCAATAATAAAATTGTAGATCTTGAACTGCCTAGGGGTAAAAGTACCCTTCCTGTGTGATGCCACATGCTCTTTATTTGTCAGAATAAGCTTCCTGATGAACTCCATTGCAACTATCCTTGGTGGTACATGAAATAGAAAAATGTGTGGAGGGAGGGGGCAACCATAAACCCTCATCATTGTAAATTTTTTTCTCATAATAAAAATCCCCCCAATTATGGTCTCCTAGCCATTTGTCAAGGTATTGGTAGGGCCTCAATATTGAATCACCTTAATAGGAAATCTAGTCTTGTCAACTCCTAAGCACTTCAAAAGTGGATAGATTATCCAATTTTCAAAGGCACAGAACTCCTACTCTCTAGATGTATAATTCCAGACTCTGATCCAAAACTGAACAGGGTTGGGCTGATTATGGTGGAACCTTTGTGGCTGTAGAAACTGACAATTCATAACTGAGAAATAATGGTAGAGGATCAAATGCATAAGGATTCAATAATGCATTAATCTTGGATGATCCTTCTTGTTCTATATATCTATAAATCTCTGGTGCATCTAATCAATTATATACTGAGTGTATTCATAATTAGAAGTAGTATGAAGACTCTGCATATCTAACACCATCATCAAAATGTCTGAGGTGATCCTTTCTACCCCAACATCTTTTCCAAGCACTCTACATAGTGCATATGCTATGTATTTGATATATAAATTCATGTCTTTATAGAAATATGGGGTTGCTCCTGACATGGGCATTATATAGGCTTTCATTTTCTTAGGGACATGGTGATCCTTAATCCCCTTGGCAGCAACGCCAGATTCTCTAGTGTACCTATTCTCTAGTCTTTTCAAATTTATCTCAGTAGCCATAGGATAGTAGACATTAAAAGCTTTCATAAAATTATTTCGGTCTAGGGTGAGTAATGGTTTTCCATCATCCCTCTTAATGGTTTTGATTAAAGGGTCATATACTAGCTAATTCTAGTATGAAATCAACGTCAACAAAGACATCGGGAACTAGTAACCTGGCTAACCCACAGGTCCAAGGGTTTGAGATAGGCATGGGTCCATCGCTATTATTAAAGAAATAATTGAAAAGTGAATACCCTGATGACCCTGGTGTTTTTTCATCCCTAACATAAGCCATATCATCAATTAAAACATCTGCACTAACCTTTCAATTTTGGTTTGAACCTGGAAGCAAAGTGAGGAATTCATTTGAGTTATTTCTTTTTCCCTTTGAATCAGCTTTGACATCTTCACTCCTTCCACTAGTGGAGGCAATACTATGTGCTTGACTCATACTTCCTTTATGTTATGTTCTCAACCCTTATTTACCGATATTGAAACAAAACTACTAAAAACCCTCACCACCAAACTATGAATTCTCTGAAAATTGTAGCTCTAAACTCTAGAACACTGTCAAATATGATCTTTACTAAATTCTGAATCAGGCAACCACCTTGTGGATCACCTGTTGTTGAAAATCTTAACCTTTCTCAGAAAACACTAAATCTCTGTAAATTTTTCACTCTGAGAAAATAGAAACTTGGTAGAAATGAAATGACAATGGACAAGTATACTTATAACTGTTAAGTGAATGGATATTGTCACTTCAAACTAGTAATTCAATCACTTCACCATTAGATTCACATACTGCGACTTCAATTTCTAATTTTAGCCATGGCATTCAAACTGTCAGATAATCAATTTCTGATGAGTGCTCTTTCATAAAAAACCTTATAAAACTCAAAATGAAATTGAAATCAAATCTGATTAGCTGCATTAACTCATACTACGGCTACTTTCCCATCTATCATAATCTCTGTACTTTGATTGGTTAAGAACTGCTAATAATGGCGCTGCTAAAAAGTCTATTTTAACTCTGATTCACTTCTAGGGACTCAACGACTGAGTGATCTCCTTGTCACTTAATAATTTCACTAACTACAGGTCTTTCAAGAGACTAAGTGACCATCGTAGGATTAAAACTTTTATCAATGGTTGGCGCGATGTCGCTTGATATTTTAACTTAACCTTCCATCTTATGGAGACTCCGTGACAAAGCATTCTCTTAACTGTTCTTTTACCTTAGTTTTAATCTGGAGACTCAGCGATCGTGACTTCTCTATGTCGCTGGATAATTTTCCTAACTCATGCTCAATCAAGAGACCATGCGACAAATCACATTAGTCTCTTAAGCACGTGATTAATTTACTTTTATAATCTACATCAGGAGATAACACGACTACCATTGATTTCCTTTTCCTCTATATCCAACGACTGTTGCTAAGTCTCTTAATCCTTAATACAAACCCTAATACTTCATGAGACTTGGTGACAAATAGACACATGTCATATTTTTCCTTTTGTCTCTTCATCGCTTGATTCCTCTTGACTTTTCAACCTTGTCAAGGGACTATGTGACTACCGTTGATTTTACTTGCATCTAATGGTTGTCGCCTGATCTCTTAATTTGAAATTTAACTCTCTTTAGATCATGCAACTTTGCAACAACACCTTTACTTAAACTCATATCTGACCTTTAGTTTATCCAGAGACCTGGCGACCATCTAATCTCCATGTCGCTTGATAATTTATGAACCACGGTTGCAATCAAGAGACTTCCCAACTACCGTTAGATTAACTTTATGATCCACGGTTGTCGCGTAATCTCCAAATATTTTGCTTAACTCACTTTTTATCATGAGACTTGGCAACAACACTGTTTTCTTTAACTTCATAACCATGGGTTATATTAAGAGATAACGCGACTGAGCAGTCTCAAAGTCGCCAAATGAAATAACTAACTCTGATTTTATCAAGATACAAAGCGACTATCATTGGATTATTTTTGAGATCAACGGTCTGCATTAAGTCTCATAACCTTTTCAGTATATTCCTTTTCATCATAAGACCACGCGACCAAAGCTTTCCACTAAGTCTCGAGACCATAAAGAATATTCATTTCTTCTAACGAGACTTAACGACTGGGAAATAAACACATGTAAATAAGCTTGGACTTAAGTTATGAAAAAAAGTAACATAGAAATAGAACCAACTTGGAAAATTTAGGGCTTTTCTGTAATTTTGAATCAAATTTACTCCAAGGCTTAGGGTTTTTGACATCTTGATCTAAGTTTTGAGCAAAAATATTATTTGCAAAGATATGTAAATGGTTTCAAATATGAATTTTCACTTTCTGGGCATAAAAATGACAGGGACTTCAAGAATTTTTAGGGAAAACTCTAAAATAGAAAATACAACCAACATGGTGTATGCACCCTAAAATGGTCACCTGGACTATGGGCCCCCATTTATCATTTTGTCAATTTATCAAATTCTTGAATCAATGCTTTGTAAAATTTTCAATTCAAATCAATTTCCTTGATCAAATCGTAATTAATTCAATTATTTCAATATTTCCTAAGGTTTGATCATTTCATCAATTATCTTATTTAATTAAAAGAAAACAATTCCTTTTTATTAAATAAAATAATCTTATTTAATTAAAATTCCTTTTTAATTAAATAATCTTATCTTATTTAATTAAAATCTCTCTTAATTAAATAATATTATCTCATTTAATTAAAATATCCCTTTTAATTAAATTAAATAATATTTAATTAAAAGAAAACCCCTCTTTTAATTAAATAAAACCCCCCACTTAAATCCCTCTTTGTGTTGAAAAAGGAAATAAATTAAATAAAACTAAAAAAAGTTCATTTTTCTACACATCTTCCTAAGTGGTGGGTTTTTTGCCTCTTAATCATAGCCTTTGATTTTGCCTTTTGAAAATATGAGCACATGGATCAACCAAGATTTAATCTCCACCATTGCTCATTTCTTTTTGCCTCTTAAACTCTACCGTCCATTGCTCTTTAAAAAAGAAACCTCTCCTCATTTGATAATCAAGATTTTATGCTATTGTTATGTTGCAGGTTTGGAGAGCAACTTTGGAGGAGAATTTGAGCACTTGAGCTTGTATATTGCAACTTCTTCTTCTTGTCTTCTTCTTTCATGCCCCATGGCAATCCATTTAGATTAATTTTGCACTTGTATGTTAGATTAGATTCATGTTTCCTTTCATAGATTAATCTTGCATTTGTATTTCCTTTCATAGAATAATCATGCATTGTTATCATATAGATCAATTTCCTTTCTTGCATTGTTATCGTATAGAATAGCTTTCATTTTCATGCATACTTGATGATCATGGAGACTAGCACTCTTTCTTTTCCTATTTGAATCTCTTGTTTTATGGTGTACTTGCATGGGTACAAACTAGGTCAATCTGAGGGCCTCCATTACAAACCCTTACACTCCATGAGTAGAGAGCTATGAGTCGTCATTCAAGATCTTATTCTTGAGCAATCTTGGATACAATAATTCATAGAAGTGTGACACATTTTTAGCACATATTTTTTGGCACCCACCGTGGGGCAACCCACCTTTACATGCTGGTTTTTGTTATTTTTGGAGCTAACCCCCTTGTGCAGATTTGCTTAGAGATGGAAACCCTAGATTTTCAAATATTTGATTATATCTCTCAAATGACTTTGTGTTTCGGTCTATTTTGTTTTGTAAGTTGGCAACATATCCGAGAAGCTTCAATAAAAATTGAAAATTTTCTAAGGTATTTTGCATTTTTTATAATTTTTTCTTTATTATTGATAAAAAAAAATCATTTTTGGCTCAAATCAGCATATTTTTCGTAAATTTTTACATTTTCAGAAAGGTATTTAAATTCTATAGGGGGGTCCATTTTTTGTGTTTTAAATTTGGATGCAATATCATAGCTCATTTGGTTGATTTATAAAAACTAGTCTATTTTGGGAAAAATGGCTCCCTAGGGCACAAATGAAAAGATCTTTTTAAAATTTTGACATTTTTGGAAAGCTCTCTATTTTTTAACAAGGGTCTCTTTTCTGCATTTAGGTTTTGGGATCCGAATTCATGTCACATAGGTCCAATCTTGTTGACTAGGTCAAAAATCAAATTAAAAAAAGGGCATTTAATGATTAGCTTGCACTTATTTTTCACATGGTTTAATGCATGATGTGAGTTGTCATTTGGATTATTTGCTGGTTATTATTGCTCCTAACATTTGATTTTTAGATCTAACCCTAGGGTTTGCATAAGTTGAATATACATTGCATATCTTGTTTTCTTATTTGCTTGTTTGCTTGTCTTTCTTGTTTGAGAGTTCATGGCTTGCTTTCACGGAAAAGCTCAACAAAAGAAACAATAAGGTAAAATATACTACGCGCGTTGCTTTGGACTTGAGGTATTTTGTTGCATCTCTATAACATTTGGATTTTGGAAATAAAAGTGAACCTCTCATGTGTTTAGCTTGAGTGTTTCTTGCTTTCATATATCACATTTCCAATTTTTTCTCTAAAGGAATGAACCTAGATTTGCTTTCTTGCATATATGTTTCACATAGTAATTAGACCCTATGAACACTATTTGTGGCTATCTTGAGATAGTGGGATTCATTCTCTTGTCTTACATGCAAATCTCTTCTTAATGATAGATCCCTTTGTAGGTAGGGAAGGATTTGTTATTATCTCACTTGGTTTGGTCTTCAACTTTTGACGGTACTTTCTCTCTTGAGATTGGTGGTCATTGTTGTTGATATACAAACTTTGGGTGAGGTGATTTCAAATTAGTGGGTTAATTAATCTTGTTTTCTATGTCTGGGTGAGGTGAAGAGGCTAGAGGATTATGCTCTTTTCCCTTTTGGTAGAATCAGAAACTTGGAACCCTTGAATCCAAACTAATTCTCCATGTGGTCCATATTGTGAGTCTTTCTTGTTAGAGAGGGTTAACCGTAGTGGACACTCCCTTTATTGGGTAAACCATGTGGACAGAACCTCAAGCGATAATAGCCATTTTTTCCATAGTAGCAACAATCGCTATATAAATGTCCTTGTAGAAGAAATCTCCACAGGTGTGGTCTCTTGTTGGGTTGTCAGATCTCCTTAGCAACTCCTAATTGATTAAATTCTTGGACTGTGTCAAAACCTCAGTATGCCAGAATTGGATTTCACCCACTTGAGATTGCAAAATTTTTAGAGTTAACCATTACTATGAACCATAGTGCAACCAAATTTTTCTTTTCTAGGACTATGTGCATGATTGAAAAACATTTTGAGAACATACACAAGTGGAATCTTTAGGGAGTAGAAATACTACGACACTATTCTTGTTCATGCGCAAGGTTGCTTTGTCCCTTGCTCATTGTTTGGAGATAATTGTTTGCTTGAACTTCTTGATTGTTGTCTTGTGTGCCTGATTAATGATAAAAATTTGTAAATGCGTCTATTTGGTCAATTAAAATGAACAAAAACTTAGTTCTTGAGTTGAAAAACCAACTTTTTACAACTTGCTCAATTTGTTGTCCTGTAATTTTCAATTTTTCCCTGGTTTATCCAAATCAGATTAAGTCACTTACCCTGCTGTTAGAAGCTTGTTTATGCTTTGGATTCTTGCATTTTGACCTCTTAGATTAGTAATCTTTGATTTCACAAGTGACCTTGCTTGGAGTTGGTAAGCTAGAAACTGTCCTTGTTGAGAAGATAAACCTTTAGATTCTTTGATAACACACTTGGAGAGTTTTGGTAATCTCTTGTCCATTCACTTTCATAAAAATTCAATTTCAATCAATATAACTTGGGTAAATCATCCTTTTGATCCATATTTATTATGGTATTCACCTATTTATTGGGCACCTCTGTGGCAGTGTTGATTTATACCTCTTGCAAATTCTATCTTATAATCTCTCTTTTGGACAAGTTAATGCCTTTACTATCCTAGTTTGGTACCAACATTTCTTAGAATCATCCTATCAGCTAGCACCTTTTATTTCATGTCAGTTACAAAAAGATATCAAGTAAATCAAGGAAAATAACCTCAAGTGGTCTTCAACCAATTACCCTTAGTTCAAACTTGCCAAAAACATAAGGGAAAAGAACTCATATTTGATCAATCACCTAGGAACAACTCAAAAGTTTGGTTTGATTCCAAGAGTCACCTTAGTGAGTTGGGTACACCCTTAGCATCTTCTTGATTGGATATGGATATGAGTTACACAATGACTCAATGAGAGAGGGAAGACATGGATAAACTCCTTGATGACATATTTGTGAAGCATAGAGATGCTATTTCATTTGGTGGTTCTTCTTTTGACAGTCAACCAACTTCACCCCTTATCTTAACTAGATATCTAGATGCACACCAAAGAGCTGAGAGAGGTAAGAGGAAATATTATCAAGATGAGTTCTCACAACATGAGAACCAAGGAGATGAACTTTATGACACTCATGTCAATGCAACCTATACCAATAACTTGTTTAGAAATTCAAGACCAAGTTCACTGCTCAAAAAATCTTCAAGATACATGAGTGAAAGACTTAAGAGGATTGAGTGTGAAAAGAAAGCCTTCCTAGATGAATAAGTTGAAAAGGAAGAGAAATTTAGACTCCTAGAATTGGAGAGACAAACTTTGGTGGAAATGGAAAAGAAAGCCTTCCAAGAGGAGCAAGATAGGCTCTTGGCTCAACAACTTAATGATCAATTTAACAACATGTGTGTTAGTGGTAGAAAAAACTCTCCTCCCTCCACTCCTCCTAAGACTCCACAAAGTGGAAGACATTCAAGAACACCATCATGATCTCCTAGCCCTAGAGGAAGAAGGGATTCTATACATGATCATTATAGGAGATGAACACCTCCTAGGAACTCAAGAAAACCTTCACAACATGCTCATCATGGTTCACAATATGGGGGTAGTAGCTCAAGTTTTGATCTCACCTCCCAAGACTTCATGAAAATGACATAAGAGCCACTTTTCCAACAATATGTGGAGAAATATTTATAGAAAAACAAAGGCAAGTTCCTAGAGAGTTTAATCAATAAAGGTGCCAGAGTCCCTTACAACTTTGATGTGGACAAAAATATTAAGAAGCAAGGTCCATCTCAAGAAGAGGCAATAAAACAACTTAAGAGCATGATGGAAAAGATGTTAGCACCCAAGAATTCATTCTCACTTGATTCAATTTGTCCTAATCCTTTTGACAAAAGTGTTAACATGAAAGACTTCCCTAGAAAGATTGAGACCCCTCAATATGAAAAATATGATGGAAATGGAGATCCACATGATCACGTGCGCCAATTTTATACCACAAGTTTTGAGTTCCATCAAGATGACTTGTACCTCATGAGATTGTTCCCAAGGAGTCTTAGGGGTCAAGCAATGGAATGGTTCACCAACATAACTCCTCCCGTTAAGACTTTCAAAGAGCTTGTCCACAGATTTGTTCAACACTTTGCATACAACCTTTCAAGATCTATCACCATGTTGGACTTATACAATTTAAATCAAAGCCAAGGGGAATCCTTTGTCACTTTCTTGAAAAGGTGGAGACGAAAATGCTCTTGCTACTCTAGGACCATTCCTAAAAATGAAAAGATTGACATCCTTGTTACCAAATTGGTTCCCAAAATGCGGTATGAAGTTAGGAAGATGGTTTTTGATTCCTTTGACACCATGGTTGAAACCGCATGTAGGATTGAGGATTTTTTGAAAGAACAAGGAACTTTGACCAAACATGGAAACAAAAACAACAATGGTCAAAATAACAACTCTAACAAGGATAAAGGGAATAATTCACACTAGAATAGGAACAAACAAGTGGTCAATGATGGAGTTGTGGACTCCTCTCAACCAAAAGATCAAACTGTGCTCCAATTTTCTAGTGTTGTTCAAGCCATGAAGCTCAATGCCTCTAATCAACAAGAGAGCAAGCCAAGATAGTAAGATAGGCCTAAGAAAGAAAGACGCCAATTTTCAAAGCTTAGTGATTCATATGAGGATGTCTTGAAAACACTTATTTCCAACAACCTTGCACATCCTCAAGATCCTATGAAACATTATATACCAGATGTTAAGCCAAATTGGTGGGATGAGAAAGCCTTTTGCAAGTTTCACAATGGTATTGGACATGACATTGAAAACTGCTACAAACTCAAGCATCTTATTCAAGATCTCATTGACAATGGAAAACTTAAGATAGATGGATTGAACACCAACACCGATCATAAGGCATTCAAGGAACCATTGCCCAAGTATGAAAAGGGGGAAACCTCTAAAGCTAAGAATGGAAAAGTTGAGATCAATTACACTTACACAGATGTGGAGAATACTATCAACATGCTTGAATTTGTAGAATAAAATTTCAACATGATGAGGGGTAAAGATCCCTATGGTTATGATCTAGACATGGACTCTCCTCCTATCTTTGATGAAGAACCCATCATGGTGCTAAGGGGTCCAACCTCTAGAGTGTCATCACAAGCCCTCAATGTTGTCACACAAAGTCAAGGTCCCATTGTCATTAGAGGACCTAATTTGATTAAATCAAGTAAACCTAAGCAAGTGGCATCCAAGAATGTCACCTCAAAACCAATAGTTAATCCTATGTCAAGCTATAGTCTTGTCAATCAGTTGCAAAGAACCCCAGTTCAGATTTTGATCTTTGAGCTCTTAGAGTTGTCTCCAAGACACAAGTAAGTCCTTGAGGATGGTTTGCGCATGGCAAAAATCCCCAACAACTTAGATGTTGATCAATTCTACAACATGGTTAATCACATTGCTATCCCTCATTACCTTACCTTTTTGGAGGATGATGATAAAGCTTTGAGCCACCCAGAAAATCTCGCTCTCCATATTGAGGTCATGATCCACAGAACCTATGTTAGGCATGTTTTGATAGATGGGATGGGCTTAATATTTGTTCCTTTAATCTTTTGAAAGAGTGGGATTATTCTAAAAAAGTCACAGATACCAGGAAAAGGATCACCATCAAAGCCTATGATGAGGCAGAAAGAAGTTCCAAGGGGTTGGTCGTCCTTCCTATTAGGATTGGCCCTATTGAAAAATATATTTTATTTCAAATAGTTGATGTTGGTCCCCTTGCATATAATATCTTACTTGGTAGATTCATGATATGCAAGTAGTGTTGTCTACCTATCATCAGTGTGTTAAGTTCCTCTATAATGGAATAGAGATTTGTATACTTGGGGATAACACTTTATCTGTTAATTCCATTTCATTAGGAGCTCATGTTCCCCTCAATAAAGAAGCAGAACATTTTGATGCAACCTTAGCTAAATGTAAAGGCAAGCTTGAGTTGATAGACCTTGGCATGGGGGGTATCAAATCAACTCCCTCACAATATTACCAGTCTCACCCAGGTCTTATGGAAAGCCTTCACAAGAAAAGAAACCTTCCTCTTCAGCTATGATTTTATTTGGCACGTTTGTAGAGTCCTCGGTGGCTATTCAAGATGAGAAAGAAGAGATGTTTGTTAGAGACTGGATCTGTAGAGAAAAGAAATGCATGAACAATGAGAAATGCTCTCCCTCTCCTAAGGCTTATGGAAGAGGGTATACTTTTGTCAAATAGATGGGCTATCCCAGACATGGCCCTCTTAATCACAGATTGGGTGCTAGAGCTGAACCTCTTGATCATGCTCTTTTTGGACGCAAGTCCAAGAAGCCAGTTGGCCTAGGCTTTGTGAATCACAATAAGCACAATACTCCTATCCTTGATAAGTCAAATAGTGAAGATGAACTGGAATACATACCTAATTTGACAAATCAGCAAGACATGTGTGAAGATTGGGTCCCTTCCACTAATCTCCTTTGGGGAGATTCAGATGTTCTGGTCGCTCATGCGTCAATTGCAACTTAAGAACAAGATGAATATGATATAGAAGATCCTTTCAGAGAATTTCAACAAAAGAATCTTGTCTATTTAATGGAAAGAGAAGGTGTTACCCTTGATGACATTAGAAATTCCACATCAAGATGTCCCAAACCTTCATGGTGTAAACATCCTAGTCGTAGTTCAGACACAAGTTCATATGAGTATGGATGGGACTCCTTCTCAGAGCCTTCTATGGTTGACATGGATGTTGATGTTATACACACTTATAGTTCTCAACCCAATGTAGCCAACGAGTCATGTGTAGGATTAGAGGATTTGAACCCATGTGTTTCCTTAGTGGACGATTCTTCACTTGTTAGGATGAATCTTGATTTGGGTAGCTTAGAAGGATACTTGACAGACTCTGACTCTTCGGTCACCAATGATAATATCATTCACATTTATAACCTTGAACCAGTTGTTGACTTGCCTCTTGTTCATCCTGATCTCATTGATTAGTCCCAACGCTATCAAGAACCTGAGCTCTTAACATTTCAAAATGATCATGAGATAGCATGTTACCTAAATGCCATTAAACCTGTAGTCTCTTCCACCAGTGAACCAGCTACCAACATGGTAGAGCCAGACATCAAGTACCTTAGTCACAAAATAAAAAGAAAAGAAAATCAAAAGAATGGGAGTTCTGATGGTGAAAATCATTGTGTGGCAGTGTCAAAACCAAAAAAAGTAAAAAGAAATGACGTATCCAAGGGTGAAAACCTCTCTGAGGTGCCTAAGGATGAGGTACTTGATCGTCTCCCTAGCTACTTTCAAGATAGATCTTCATTGCTTATTGAACCAAGTGTGTTGTTTTTTTATCCTCATGGGTACATAATTCCTATGTCTTACAAGTTATTGTTCTCATGTAAAAACAACATTGCTAAGTATGAAGCTTTAACAAATGGACTTAAGATGGCCACAGAATGGAGAATCATAGAGTTACACATCTATGGGGATTCACAGTTGATAATCAACCAATTTAATGATGAATATCAAACAAAACATGAGAAAATGGCACCTTACAAACAAATGGTTGATTCCTTGAAACGATACTTCACATTTGTCACATTTCAGCAAATCCCTAAAGCAGAAAACAAAGTAGTTGATGCTATGGCTACACTTGCTTCACTCCTTCAATTAGAGAAACATGAATCCAAATTTGAATTCCTGGTGGAAGAGCTACATCACCCTATATATGACTCCCTAGAAAGACATGTCATTTGTTCCCTTATTGGTCGTGAGTCAGCCTGTTATGGTGTCATTTACTCATACCTTTGTGATGGCATTATACCTAAAACCTTTAACCAATCTAAACACATAAACCTTACCTGAAATGCCTCTCTCCATTCCCTTATCGTTGGTGATTTGTATAGGAGGGGTCTAGATGGAACACTTCTCAGATGCTTAGAAAAGGAAGAATCTGACCAAGCATTAGTTGACATCCATGAGGGCATCTATGGGGGACATTCAAATGGTCTTGCCATGGCCCAAAGGTTGCTTAGGGTAGGGTACTATTGGCCTATGATGCAGATTGATGCAGTAGCTTTTGCAAAGTCATGTGAAAAGTGTCAAAAACATGGTAACCTGATGCATGCTCCAGGCAGGGAGCTCATTCCTTCTATATGTCATTGGCTATTTTAGCGCTAGGCCTTTGATCTTGTTGGGAAGATTCATCCCAACTCATCAGGTGGACACAAGTTTATTATCAATACTACTGATTACTGAAAGGAAACTAAGTGTGCGGAAAGCAGTTCCCTACGCTAAAATCCTAAGAAGAGTATCGTGTAAATTCAAAGTTAACCCTTATCAATTATAGAATGATAATACAATAACATGCATACATCAAAAAATGAGAATGACATAATGATTTACCTTGGGGAAAACCTTTCGGTAAAAAACCCCAACACTCTAAAACTTGCACAATGTATTAATCAAAACTATTGTTGTTTACAATACACTTGCAATGCAAGTTCTTTCAGGAGATAATCGACACTTGAAGACAAATCTGGCAGCATAACAATATACCAAAAATACACACTTCTCACTCTTATTTGCAACCCTAAAAATTCTTATATCATGCACTTCCCTTTTTAGGGCAACTTCCAAAGACAGTCGTATTAGGGTTTTACCATTCTCCGAGAAAATAGGAACCCAAAAAAGATTTTAGTTGCAGAAGAGGGTACAGTACTCAACATGATTAGTTGCCACATGTCTTGCATGTCTTCACCCATCATTGAATCTTCCACAATTATCTCTTACAAATATTAATGACCGTCATAGGAATCTGTCATAACTGTTTCAGTCATGATTACCTTACACATTGTCCAAAGTGCCGACATTTGGAAAATATCAAATGTAAGGAAATATACAAGGTTGAGACACCTTATTTCTAACATTCTCCCACTTGTTGAACACCTTGTAAGAGCCAAAGGAAATAACAGGATTTAATTGTAGGAATTGCAAACATGCAAATCCACAGACCCCGAATACACCTGCATGCAAGAACCTGATACAAAGAAGAAGCAAGAAACGAAAAAGCTGAAGAACTCAGAAGTTGCTCAGAAAATGAGAGCTA
>MU224275.1:2199182-2218852 GCA_018584345.1 Thuja plicata
GGATGTGCATTACCCCGTTGATCCCCTTTACTCATCCATCAGGGAATCTGATAGTGACTCTTCCTCGTCCAACTATCTCTAGGTGAGAATCATCACCTAGGTACACCTTTCCACCATCGAACTCCTTATACTTTGAGAACCAACTTTGATGAGAGGTCATGTGAAAAGAAGCACCTGAGTCAATTAGCCACACATCATCAGATGCATGAGTGGCCAAGGCTGTGACAAAAGCATCACCATCTTCTTGAGATTTTTCAGAATCTGAATCTGGGCTTTTCTTCTTCTTCTTTGGCTCTTTGCAGTCCTTAAAGAAGTGCCCATTCTTACCACAGTTCCAACATGTTACCTTATAATTTCCAAGAGTCTTAGATTTCCCACAGGATTTGGATCTACCCTTTTTAGACTTATTGTGTAACGCCCCACCAGGGAACCCAAGAGAAATTAACCTAGAACATGTCAGTATGTGTGCTGAATAATTTTTTTTAAAAGTTAACATAAAGAAACATACAATCATGTGGAAGCGATTACCATTTATACACGTGTTACACTCACATAGATTACATGACTCAAGGGTCCCATGACGTTGAATTACTTAAAACAAAACACAACTAACAATATAACGAAAGATTCCATCTGATTAAACATAACAAATACAACTTACATAACCATAATTACAAACCTCATGGATAACCATGAAACCACCATAACTCACATCCACTGCACATGTCGCAAGGTATGTAGTAATCACTCTAATCTACTTAATATTACAATTTCTAGATTAGGTGTCACATGTGATACACTAATACAAGATTACAATAATCAAATTACATAATAGATGATGAAGGAACATAAAGAGCTCATCTGCAAAGAAACCATCAAGCACCTGGTACAAGGACATTGAATCTCAATGGGTAAAGAATCACTACCACACATCTGTGTGGAACCACAAAGGTCCACCCCACTGTGCTGAGGAGATAACAACAGATCCCAATCAGATATCCAAAAACCAACAAGGAATAACCACTAAGAAAGGGATCTTGATAGCTCTCTAATCCAGTATACTAATCATCATGAAAGGTAAGACTCACTAATCCAGAGGCAACTGACAACATAGGAACTCTAGCATGTGTAAAGGAAGGTGTCATCATGTACATCTACCCTTAAGTTTAGCCCAGATAATCACAACGGATTTTGGCACCTAAGTGACCATACACGGAGAATGTCCTCTCACACTAACAAGGCCCACTAACTATGTCAGATACCTCGCAGGGCAACTAACATCTTCTCAACACCATCTTAGCCTCTATACTAGCACTTAAGCATGGGTGAGGGCACATCTTATTAATTCATTTTAATCTCTCAAATATGTCTTTAATTATCACTTATTAAGAAACTCCACAATAAGCAATCCAGTAGTCTCTTACGGACATGGAACTTATTGCAAGCCACCTCCTACTGTGCATCTAGGTAACCTACCCTAGGCTCAGAGATCCTAACAGATCTAGCATAGGTCACAACCCTAGTGTACCCCAAATCAGTATCCCACACAATCAGGAATGGTCACATACAGGTACATAATCAAAAGGGGCATCATGGTCAGTTTAGGGTAATATCTAACAACACACACACCATGAAGTAACCAAAAATATAATTACACTCCCCCCAGCCTCTGTTTACATCCTAGGTCGTCTAATGTCCCAGATAACAATATATACAAGCACAAGAGATCCATAAGATGCATAGAAACCAAAACGTCTTAAAAGACTGAAAAATGAACTATTAACATGTAAATACTAATAAATAGCTTATACATAATCTCCATTTAATTCATAACTAAGTCTGAAATAATTAGAGGTTAAGACTACTTAACACTACTACTCGCATTTAGACAATCACATCAAGGTGTCCATTATTTACTTCAAACTTAGTTATCTAACTTAAAATCTTCGGTTACCTCATAGCTACTCAAATTAAATTAACTTGATTAACTTAATTTACAACTGCATCTTAACTCAAGCAATTTAACAAAACATATTAATAGAATTAATTATACAAATAATCAGTATATTAATTTAGAATTAATAACACCTATTAACTTAAATTAATAACTAATAATTTAAAATATAATTAATAATTAAAAATGTGCTACTTGTTCAATATATATATATATAAACTAACTTAATAAATTTAATCTTAACACAAGTTAATTTAAATTATATATAACTAAACTAATTAACATATTAATTAAAAAAATAAAAATAAAAAAACAACTTAATAAATTAAATTAATTAAAATTTAACTAAATTTAAAATTAAATTAAATTAAATTTAAATAAAATTTAAACCGAAAAAAAAAACTTTTTAAAAAATATAATATCATTTTTGGGGGGGAAACCTGTGGTCCCCACCCCCTGTACCTGCGGCCACTGACCGCGGCAGGTCCGGGTCTGCCGCTGGCAGTCCGGCCTACCTTACGACAGTGCCGGCTACTGCGGGCCCGGCACCCTACGGGTGGGTGGGTGGAGCCCACCGCTCCCCACCACCCAATACCAAAGTTTTAAATATAAACTTTGTAAAATGCTTTCAAAAGCGCTATGCGCTATTTTTTTTTATTCAAATTTTTTTATTAAAATTTTTATTTAAAACAAATACGTGATTTGCATTAAACAAAAATGAAATGTATTTTTTTCCCTAAAAAAGTAAATTCCGAAAACGGAACAAATTACAAGGTAAGGGGATTTTTTTTTAACTTTATTTACTGGTGAAGAAAATTTACGACTGTATAATTCCAGAGAGTTTGTTTTTTTTCCTCTAATTAATTTTGACAAGGAATATATTCTCATTCCTAAATTATTTTTCTTTCTTCTATAGTTTAGACTATAGTGCAATTGATTTATTGATTTATAGGAGATCTAGGACGAATCCATCTACGAAATTTTGACAGTATGTATGTACTGTAACCAGGGATACTTAACTACGAAAATAATAGATCTGGGCTTATCATAAACTCCGATTTCACCAAAACATTAAGCATCCATAAATTTAATTTTCACCTATAGTATAAACTATACAAAGAGCTTAATTTTTTTTTCATTTTCTAAGAGATCTAGAGGGAATTTCTTCCCAAAATTTTGACAGCATAACCCTACGATGCTAAGATTATAGAAAATGACATAAATATATATCTAGGGTTTCTAGAAACACCCAAAAACATAGAAAACATCCATAAGCCATTTAAAGGCCAAATTTAAGGAACCTGCAATCCTGTCATCAAAGAACATGCATGTACATACATAATATAATATCGCAATCAATGATAGGGATCGGCCGAATGTGTGGATCTCACCGAAGCAAGTAACTACGTCTCTGTCCTCTACCACAACAACACATCAACGAGTACATTCACATATAAGACAACCATACACATGCGAGTATGGGGTAAGTATATCATAATCTAAAATTGACATATAATAATCAACATGATAACATCATCACATCTATCTATGCATAAGGTAAAATCATGACATCATAAACAAGTATCATCATCAAATGAAATAATATCAGCTCACATGAAATTTGGCCTAAAATAATTTGGCCAATCAACTGAAACTAATGCCTAAAAGAGTACAGCATACTAAACTAAAATACAAAACATGGGTGGGTATTACATATTGTCATTTTTCTTTCCTCTGTCTTTGGATCTACCGCGAATAGCAAGCGCTTCCTTAGTTGAATTAGAAGTCTTTCTTCGTATATCTTTAGATAACAACAAAGACACCACATCATCCATTTGGAAAGTGACAATAGTACTCCTAAGGGCCATCACAAGATCGTCCCATGAATGCAGCAAGGAACATAGCAGGGTCATACATCGATCCTCCTCCTCCAACTTGACACCAGTTGATGTCAACTATGTAATCAGCATGTTAAACGTGTTCAGGTGATCTACAATAGATCCTCCTTCCTTGATTCTTAGAGAATACAACTTCTTTCTCAGGAACAATCTGTTCACCAAGGACTTGGCCTGATACATAGACCCAAGCCGTGTCCACAATATGTTTGTGGTCTTCTCATCGAGAACATTCAGGAGAACAGAATCTACTAGACAGAGTCTAATGAGACCCTTAACTTTCTGATCCTTGAGATCCCAATCTGCTTGAGGCATGTTTACTAGTTTGATATCATTATCAACCACCTCCCATACATCATGGTCTACGAGCATGTCTTCCATCTTGAGTTTCCACAACTCAAAGTTTGTGCCATTGAACTTTTCCACCTCCATTCTATTGTATGAAGAACCTGCCATCTCTTCCTACAATAAGGTTATGAATACTCTGTAACAATACTCCCACTGAACTGGAGATTAGCTCAAAAAACTCGTACCCTAACAAATAGAACCAAAACTGGCCAGACTCTGATACCAACTGAAAGGAAACTAAGTGTGCGTAAAATAGTTCCCTACGCTAAAATCCTAAGAAGAGTATCATGCAAATTTAGATTTAACCCTTATCAATTACAGAATGATAATACAATAACATGCATACATTGAAAAATGAGAATGACAGAATGATTTACCCTGGGGAAAACCTTTTGGTAAAAAATCCTAGCACTCCAAAACCTGCACAATGTATTAATCAAAACTATTGTTGTTTAATACACTTGTAATGCAAGTTCTTTCAGGAGATAATCGACACTTGAAGACAAATCTGACAGCATAATAGTATACCAACAATACACACTTCTCACTCTTATTCACAACCCTAAAAATGCTTATATCATGCGCTTCCCTTTTTAGGGCAACTTCCAAAGACAGTCATATTAGGGTTTTACCATTCTCCAAGAAAATACGAACCTAAAAAATGTTTTGGCTGTAGAAGAGTGTACAGTACTCAACATGATTAGTTGCCACCTGTCGTGCATGTCTTCACCCATCATCGAATCTTCCACAATTATCTCTTACAAATATTAATGACCGTCGTATGAATCCATCATAACCGTTTCAGTCATGATTACCTTACACATTGTCCAAAGTGCCAACATTTGAAAAATATCAAATGTAAGGAAATATACAAGGTTGAGACACCTTATTCCTAAAAATTACTTCACTAAATGGGTAGAAGCTATCTCACTTTTTGTTGCCTCAGGCAAGACAGTCTCTCTATTCATTATGAACCATATCATTTGTCTGTATGGAGTGCCTTCTGATATTATCACTGAAAATGAAGGCCAGTTCAAAAATAAGGACCTTAAACAAATCTGTAAGAAATTTAAGATTAAACAATATTGGTCCTCCATTTACTTCCCGTGTGGAAATGGTCAAGTGGAGGTATCAAACAAAACTATTCTTAATATCTTATATAAAATAGTCTGTAAGAATGGTAGAGATTGGCACTTACAGATAAATCCGGCTCTGTGGGCCTATAGAATGAGTATTTTTACTCCTACTGGGGCTACTCCTTTTGCCCTTACATATGGTGCTAAAGCAGTGTTACCTTTGGAGGTTGAAATTACTTCACTTATAGTTTCCCTCAAAGGTCTAGTTACAGATGAAGACTACCACACCATGAGACTGCAAGAGTTAGAACTTCTAGACGAGAAACATCGAGCATCATTTGACCATATGAGGGTTTATCAAAAGCACATGTCCAAAGCCTTCAACAAAAAGGTTCTCCCTAGAGAATTCCAAGTGGGAGATCTTGTCCTACGTGAAAATCCCAAGAATCAATAGCATAAAGATCAAAAGGGAAAATTCGAACCTAATTGGCTTGGACCTTACATCATTACAACAACTTTTGGGTCAAGTTCTTATTTACTATCTACAATAGAGGGAGAGAAGCTCCTTGATCCTATAAATGTCTTGCACCTAAAGAAGTTCTATCCATGATGCCCATTCTGTCTGGAGGCATCCTTTGTACATAATTTGATAAATCCTATGATATAATTCACTGGAGTTTCAATCTTAAAAACCTAAGTTTCAAGCTTATCTTCAAATGTTGTTCCAAGATGATAATGCATGAATTATCATTAATGATATGATGACAAATTCATTCCCTTTACAAAGACCTATCTGGTGACATTGCTCCTTATTTCCATATTTTTATGCCCTTATGGTTTATGCCTTGGGATAAATGCTTCAATATGCTAATTAGATGAAGCTGATATTAGGAGTTTTTATTTCATATGATGTTGTTGTAACTAACTTACACTATGCTAATAATAGTCTATTATTTTAAAAAAAAAATCTAAAAAATAGACATCTAATACAATGGATATTTTGGAGTTGTACTGTGTTGTTTCAAGATCCAAACTTGCTCACGATGAAACTAAATTTTTGATCTCATTCAATCTAGACCCATTCCCCATTCGATAACTAGAGAATGGAAATAAATCAAACATGGAGAAAGTATGAAGTGCCTTGGTATACCTTCTGGTATTGGAGTCCCTCTCTGATATGTGGAATTAACATCTTAATATAATATGGAGCAATCTTTTTAGTTGGAGAATTAAGCTCCTTTCTTGCCAATAAAACATTTCTTACAATACATGTTTATTATTCTCTGTATTGGATGCCTTCTAAAAAGGGGTATGTCAATTTAACAAGAAATATTCATCAATTCCTTATTAGGCATATTGAGATGTTGTTGGTATTTCTGTCATTGATGTCAAAACCTCTATACCAACTACCTGGCAGTATTGGTTGGACAGTTGTGGTTATCGGTATGTTGTTGATAAAGTTTTGGTGGTTTCAGTTACATACAAAATAGGTTCAGTACGCACAATTTTGGTGCTCAGTGAAAAGTATACTTGATTCTACTTATGAATTACATCTTTCAAGATACTTGTATACTTTTGGTGTTTGGAGTTAGATGGTGTTTTTTTATTGGTATTTATTGACTATTGTGCTCATAGAGTTGTTCAAGGTATTTCTGACATCTAGACTTTCCTATAGTTCATCATATGATTTTGATATAAGAGGTATATCACATTTTGGATAGGTTCTATCTAGTTTCATCTAGTGGTGGGTTCAAATATTCTTTTGATTAAGCCATGGTCTTGGTTGTGTCGTTCTGATGGTTCCTATGTCTTGGTGAATGTAATATGCATTGTATACATCTTAAGGGTGACCTATATTTAGGTCCTGTGGTAATGTGTTGTAAATATATCTTATGTATGACCTATATTTAGGGTTGGTGGTATCATGTTAAATACAATTGTAATATCTTTTTGTTTTGTGGTCGACACACTCTTTTGGTGTGGCCAACATATGTATGATCAGGTACTTGTATAAACAAAGAAATCCTTTTTGTATTTGAGGTGTGTGTGTATGTGAAGAAAGAAAGTGAATAGATGTGAAATTCAGAGATAGAGAGCTGAAGGTGATATAGTGCGAGTCGGTTTCAATATATCAGACAATGGTGTGAAATAAGTTGAGTAATATAGAAAGAAGGCATTATATACTGTGTTGTATAAGTTAGTGTGTGCTAGCAGAGGGTCTATATCAGATCTCTATTGTCAGTGATTTGTGTGCTACCAATTGGAACTATTTCATGCATAATTAGATGTAATTCTATCAGTTCACACTTTATTAGTAAACATATTTTGTATTGGCAGGGAGCTTAATTATATTGGCAGTTTGCCATATTTATTTTTTTAGGGTAGTTAGCCCGACCAATAGTGAGCCAACCCACAGTGAGAAAACTGACAATGATCCCTTGTAAAAATCACCTTAACCGGTGTCACCTTAACCAATGTTCATTTAATGAGAATTAGCTTCTTCATGGTCTTTTCCAGATTGGGTTTCCACGTAAATTATGGTGTTCATTGTGTTGATATTTTGTGCTTCCATTTTTACATCTGTTATAAGTTTCTAAATTGTTTAAGTGCTTACTGGTTTAGTAAAAATTTTAATAAGTGTTTGTGAATAACTGATTCACCCCCCCTTCAGTTATTCAGACTGTTCAACATGCCTTTGGATAAATGGGATGGTAATTAGGGTTTTGTAAATACATCATGAAACCATTGTATTCAACCCAAATATAAAGGTGGTTGGGGGATAATAGACCCAAGGAAACAAGGTTTATGTTTGGATACCAAATGGATTATTAGAGTTGTGCATGAGATTGAATTGTTGAATATACTCATACAAAACCACATTAATCTTGCTTTTATTAGAGGTAAATGGTAGTATGTGTGGTGGCTTGACAGAGTTCTTCATGCTCCTTTCTTCTCAATCAAGGCTTATTTTTCTCTTGAGTCCATATGGAGGGCTTGACATCATATTGGTCATCTTCTGAAATGGAGAGAAAATCCACTTCAACATAAATTTAGTTTTTCTACTTCATATATTTGGTAGAATAGATACAATCTTTATCAGAATCAACCTCTTGCCTTAATGTTTCCAAAAACTTCTTATTATCTATTTAAAAAAATTATTTGCAAATTTGAGGGTCTTTGGGACTTTCATACAATTAATTGGCTACCTTGGATACTATTAAGGCTCAATTGAACTTGAGTAACAATTATAAAGTATTTCTAATTTTTGTACAATTTTTGGTTCCCTTTGGATTTGACTATGATTTTTTTTTATCGGTAAAAGGCCAAGGCCTGACATTATATAAAGGATAAAGAATAAAGAATAAATATTCTCCATTCAAATGGGCACTGGTAGGAAAGAACGGAGAAAAGAGGATCTGACTATGAAATTAGATGCTCCTATACAATGTAAATTTTTTAAACACTGGCTATGGTTGTCTTCATACACCCCCTTTTTTTTGCCCTTTAAAGACGACTTACTTGTAATTGCTTCCTTGTGTGAACCTAAACTCTAGATTAAATTCCAATTGAAATTATAGATTCAGTGAAAAAATGTGGTCAAAATTTTTACTCAAATTGGGAGATCACAAGTCAGTTAGAATGCTCGACTAATCGTTGTAAGAAAGTTAAGCAGTAGAATAATTTCCTACACTAACCTTGAGGAGAGGGTAATGTAAAAACTTTCTCAGATCTATATAATGGTTATAGAAACCTAACAAAAATAACATAAAATACCATGCATACCACAACATAGTGATTTATGAGGGGAAAACCATTTTTGGAGAAAAACCCCATACTCCAAAATCCACCTAATATATTATTCATAAATCAATAATAGATTACATATACATGTAGAGAAACATTCTTACAAAAGTATCACCAATAAAGATTCAAAGGTAGCTCAACAACTATTAGACTCTTACACTGCATACAATGCCTCTCACATGCCTAATATATAGGAGATACAAAACATGAAATCATCAAATGATTGTCAACAATATATTTTAATTATTGCAAGTTGAGACACTATTTTCCCAACAATCACTTGGAAGGTTCTACATTGCAAGTTGCCCATTGCAGACAAGTTGAAGTGCATGATGGTCCAACCGGTCAATTTTCTTTTCTATTATAAGGAAGAAATCATAAGACATATTTTGGGAATGCAAGTTTGTGAAAAAATAGTTGAATGTTACTTTTAGTGACTTTCCTACTATGATTGGTCACAAATTAAGCTATAAAGAAGATCTTCTTAAGATTGGCTTACACACTAAAAACATCGTAGATATTGTTAGACATGTTATTTCATTGTATATTTGGAGGAACATGTTTAAAGCTATCTTTAATAATCACAATGATCACTAGAAACTTATATTTCTAAGACTTTATTCTGAGATTTTCTATTGTCTTACATCTTTTTTCTCTTGGTTACAGGTTGGGGCTATTTTTTTTAAAAAAAATTGGACTTCCAAATTCAATGAATCAAAGCTCAAGTTACACAAGTGCTTGTCAAAAATAAGGTTAGCATGAGGTTGAATTTAAGACCTCTCCTAGAAGATTGATATTATCACGGTATTGTTTATGATGACAAGATAGACTGTTGTTATGTTACATTTGATTGTTTGCCAAATATCAAGATAGATTGTTGTTATGTCACATGTTGATTGTCATGTTCCTAGTTTATGTTGATAAGATGTTAATGTATATTTTGTGTCCATATACTAATCTATTTTATTATTGGTCAATATATTCTTACAATTTTTTACTACAAATTGTCATATATATATTTTTTTTTGATGAAGATTCAAGTTGCAGCATGACAATATAACAAAAACATGAAACCCACACAGAAAGATGCAAATAAAATTCAAACCTCTCCTCTATCAACTAACTCTATTCTATTGAGATATGCAAGTGTGACAAACCTATTTCCCAATGTTCAATAAATATTTTAATGTCAAAGAGATTTGATGTCATAAATGGACTATTCCCTCTACACGTGGGGACCAATGCCCTTTAGTCACGTTACACATATGAAGAATGATTTTTTTTTCTCATGACTGTATCTTGGAAAAATGATACGATAATAGTAGGTAATGAGTACGATTAGCTGTAACCACTCTCATACGAAATACAAGGTTGTAGGGGAGAAGACCCGGTACTTGAGCACCCTAACTTTGTGCTTCTTAAAATACCATGTGGAAATTTCAAATTATTTCCATTTTTTATAGTAACATACTTGGCAAGTCCCCTACTTATAACTAAGGTTTCAGGGCTGCATCATCAAATATGATGCTACATCAACATGCTTTTTGCCAAGATGTCCAAAACAATCCAAAAAAAAGTGAGACCAATTCTAGTAAATTAGGGACCCCTGTACTTATGCAGTTGATGTGGCATCAGATGATTGGTTTCTTTTTAGAATAAAGGGATAAATTTCATTCAATTATGTGTAGTCATCATTAGAAGAAACAACTTTAAAGTCACAACTATTGTTACAATGTTGTCCAAAATATTGGATACTAAATAAGCAAGTGTGGGTATTAAATTAACAACTACTATCACAACCATTGGAACATGTTTAGGTACTAGGCCCTCTCCCCTAGGTGTGATCACCTATTTTACCATTCTTCCTAAATTATAGAGCTGTAGTTTGTCTAAGAAAATGAGAGAATTTTTTTTTAAAAAGTTTTATTTTATTTTATAAAAGATATTTGTATTGTTTATGATTTGGAGAAATCAATATGTTGTTTCATTATAGATGGTACAATTCTTTTAGAGTTCATGAATATTGTAAAAAACTTTTTACAATAATATGTTATATTTAAGTGTTGTGGAGTTTTTCTCAGATATGTGGTAGGAAGAACCAATTGATAGGAGGGAGGCTCAAGAAAGGGTTTTAGGAGTCATTCTGAGAGTAATCATGGAGGAGGACAATAGAGTACTTATGGAGAGGATTTCATTGAGCAAACTCAAAGCTATTATTTTTGGCTTAGGGGGTGACAAAGTGCCTGGACCAGATGGTTTTCAAGTTCTCTTCTACCAGAGATTCTGGGAACTCCTGAAGGATGAGCTCTTGAAAGTTGTGGATGAATCAAGGAGGGAAGGATTCATCCTAAAAGATTTTAACAATACTTTGGTTGCTCTCATCCCCAAAAAAGAACACCCTTCCAGGAATGATGAGTTTAGACCCATTTCTCTTTGTAACACAGTTTATAAAATTATGACAAAGATTGCTGCAAATAGACTTAAGGCCCATCTTGAACGGATCATCTCCCCAGAGCAAAGTAATGTCACTCCCCACAGGAGCATTATTGACGGCATCATTATTGTGCATGAAGCAATCCACACTACAGGTAAAAGGAAAGATAGGAAAATGATGCTAAAGTTAGATGTACGCAAAGCCTATGACAGGGTGGATAGAGGTTTTTTGATAGATGTCCTGAGGAATTTTGGCTTTGGAGAAGGTTGGCTCAAGTGGATTAACAGTATGATCTCTGAGTTTAGAGTTTCAATTCTGGTGAACGGACGTCCTCAAGGCTTCTTTAGCACTAGTAGAGGGATCAAGCAGGGTGATCCAATTTCATCGTTTCTTTTTATCATATTGGCTGAAGTCTTGGGTAGGTCGATCGCAAGGAAGAGAGCCATGGGGGCCTGGAAAGGCATCTCGATCGCCAATGGCATTGAGTCCATCATGCATTCATAGTTTGTAGATGACACCTACCTCTTTGGAGAGGCTTCTATGGCTGAGGCAAGAGTGATTAAGTAGGTTTTGGAGGAGTACAACAAGGCTTCAGGTCAATCAATTAACTGGGATAAATAAAAAATGTATTTTTTTAATACAGAATTGGGTTCTCAAAGAATTATTGCTGGTTCCTTTGGTGTGAGAATTGGGACGCTTCCTAGTTGTTTCCTTGGCACACCTTTATTTGGTGGAGTGGGGAAGGGTCCTGTCTGGAAGAAATTGGTCGAAGACTGTTGCAAGAAGATGAATAGTTGGAAAGGGTAGTGGCTTACGCTGGTGGGTGGAATAACTATGCTTCGGGCTGTTATCTTGGCAATGTCGATATATTCCATGGCCTGCTTCAAAATCCCCAAAAAGGTAATTTTAATAATTCAAAGGAGTATGCACAAGTTTTTGTGCAATGGGTCATAGGATGGGAACAAAATTCCCTTGATGGCTTGGTCACAAGTGTGCACACCAAGAGGTGGTGGTGGTGCGGGTATTAGAGATTGGTTTCTACTGAATATCACCCTTGGGGAAAAATTGGTGTGGCAGGTCTTCAGTTCAGGAGAGCAGAGATGGGTGCAGATTCTCAGAGCAAAATACTTAGATAGTAGAGAGGACGACCACATTTTGACTATGGAAAACCCTCCAAGAGGGTCAGCCATCTGGAACTTCATGATGAGCTGCAGGCACCTAATCTCAAACCACCTTTCATGTAAAATTAGAGATGGAGCTAAGGAAGACTTCTGGAGGGATTCATGGGATGGTGGACAAAGTTTGGATGTCGGGGGTGCCTCAAAAAATGTGATAGCAGCAACACAATGCCAATGGGGATGTAAAGTGAGAGACTTCATTGAGTATGAGAATCAAGATCGGGGTCCTCTTGGAAGGTGGAAAGATACTTCTATGTTGTTCTTGAATGTAGAAGACAAAGGGCAATTGGATCATATACTCATGGAAAGAAATCTGGTCACGTCTTTCACCCGCAACCAGTTGATTTGGAGTGGCTCAAAAAGTGGGAATTATACTGTCAAATTGGGATACCAAATCTCGGAAGGTACTCATAACAAAGTGGAGAGGGAATATAATCTGTGCTGGGACAAGGCTTGTTTACCGAAGGTGGGAGCATTCACATGGTTAGCAAGAAATGGTAAAATCCTTTCAGGGGAACGCCTGCAAAAGATGGGTTTTCAAGGACCTTTTAGATGTCCTCTGTGCAGGGAAGCGGAAGAGAATATAGACCACTTATTTCTGCACTGCAAGTTTGCACAGAAGATTTGGAACATGATCAAAGTAAAACTCAGCTGGAGCAGCCCAATTATGGAGACGCTTAAGGGATGGTTGGAAGCTTGGCCAGTTAAGAGCAATAATCAAGTGTTTGAGTCAGTATGGAGAGTGTCACCGGAAATAACTTTGTGGGAGATTTGGAAAGAGAGGAACAAGAGGATCTTTCAGGACAAAGCAGAGGAGTGGCTGCATTTTAGACAGCGGGTTGAGGGTGCCATTGCAGAAGTAGTTTCCACTGCTTCATCAACAAGCCTTAAAAAACAAGCTTTCACAAAGAATGATTTCAGCATCCAAAGGAACTTCCCAACTATCAAATATATGCCTGTTAAAGGGACTTTTAGGGTTAATCCATCTTTGCAAAGAAGAGAGGTTGTGTGGCAAGCACCAGAGGCAGGGTGGGTGAAAATCAACTTTGATGGTGCTACTCGAGGGAACCCCAGGGTTTTGGGTTGCGGATGCGTGGCCAGAGATCACCAAGGCAATATACTTTCCTTTAAAGCTAAGCGTCTCAAGGATGGCTCTAACAATGTAGCTGAATGTGAAGTGAAAAGAGAGGCTCTAGAAGTAGGTATCAAACTGGGAATTCACAAAGTCCATCTAGAGGGTGATTCAGAGATTATAATAAATGGGATATCTAAGGGTAAGATGGAGGTCTAGCACTTGGATAAATATATTAAGCAGATATGAAGTTTGTTAGTCAACTTCGAAGACTTCAGATTTACCCATGTTTTTAGAGAAGCAAACAAATTGGTCGATATCCTGGCAAATAAAGGTGCGAATTCATTATTAGGCCCCCAATTTGAAATTTTTTAAGACATGAAGAGCTTCAAATTAGAACCTTCATTTTAAATCACAACTCAATTATACTTAGCGTGTGGAAGTATATAAGTGTATCACCCGTACTTACTGGGATGACACACACATCATGGCAATTACACCCTTGGCATGTGATCTTAGTGTTCATTTATAGCCACGACCCAAGGAAGGCTTTCCAGATTGTTCGATAGCTGGTGTTTTAAACAGGGCAAAGTGTAGGTCTCCAGCAGTTTAGAGGGTAGCGAAGACATGAAGGCTAATTTCGCTTTGGAATCAGACAATCAGACCCAAGCATACGGCGGGAAGGTTACACCATGAAGATTGAAGAACATCTTCATGTTCGAGGACGCAGAATTTATGACAGGCCTGAATCAATTTTTTGGCATGGATTACCTCGAATCATACTGGATGCAACGAACTAACCTGGATCTGTCATCACTGTTCATCGTCTTGTCTCTTATGTTTGGTGAGTCAAAGGAGGAGGTGCGTATCATGGTGACAGATTGTGTGGACCCGCAGTGGATGCTGGGTGTAGAAGACATCATAGACAAGGCGGTTTTGGGTCAAGGGTTGGAGATGGGAGCATAGTCGTGGCATTTAATTGGTGGCAGGGAGCGCTCGGTTCAGCCACTGGTGATTTGGTTTGTTGTAAATCCTTAGGGTGCCCACTTACCAAAGGCTGAGAAGGGTTGGAAGAATATCATCGCTTTCCTCCAGAAGATGGTTTGGAAAGGAGAGAAGAAGAGCTTCAAGAAAGTTACTCCTCGCAGGAGTGTCACTGATCCTAGATAGCCAATTCATTTCCAAATTGGCAAGAAGGCCCAGAAACTGCAAGGTGAGGGAGGAGTAGGTAGCTCTCAGGATGAAAGCCATACTGCACCCAAAATAATGGTGGAAGTTGGAGCCATTCCCAACTTCTCGAAGGAAGAGGTTGCACGGTGGTTTAAGGATTAGTGGGACGACATTGCTGGGGGTTGTTTTCAACGGCAACGATGCAAGGTTTTTTGTATGGGTGATGTATGTTGTAACCTGGTTTTAATGTAAGGGCGTTAAGGCCTTTTTTTGTTACTGCTAAGTATAGTAATTCAAATGTTTCAGGGTGTGGGGTTAATAATCTTTGTTGTAAGCGGTAGCCAACCGCATATATTGACTTCTCAATGTAATCCAAACTTAATATCAATACAAAATGTTACCTATCAAAAAAAAATTGTTATATTTAAGATTTGGAGAAATCAAAATATAACCTTTGAATTAAATTGTGTACAAGTATTTTGAATCAATATTTTAGATCACATTGTATGATCCATCATATTAAGAGTGGATTCTAAAAATTTATATCACTAAGAGACAATTATATTCATCAAAAGTAATTTAAAAATTTTTAATTCTACATATTTATTTACAAAAAATATTATTTTAAATGAAAATTCATTTTTAATTAGTTGTCAAAGATCACTATTGATAACTAATTAATAAATACTGATTTAATAGTATTAAGTAACAAGTACTAATAATAAACACTCTTTAATTTCAAATATGTGTGTGTGTGTGTGTGTGTGTGTGTGTGTGATGTCAATTTAAAATTATTTTATTTAATGTCACGAGAGTTCCACATTTCATATGAATAATACATTATTATTATTATTAGATTTGATTGTGTATAAATTTTTGTCATTAATCTACCAAATCCATAAAATGTTGATAAAAATTTAGACACAAATAACAAGATGATTTTATTTTATTTATTCAAAATATTTTCTTTGATTAAAGAGCTTTAAAATTGTTTATTTTTTTCATAATATATTTTTTTTATAACTTTTTATTTTATTTTGAAAATACATTTGATATTTTTAATTTTATTAATTAATTATCTACTTTTTAAAAGTTAAATAATGAAAATTAATCTTGATAAATTGATAATAAATTTTAAATATTAATTATTTACCTTTTTAGAAGGTAAATAATCAAAAATAATATCAGCCAATTGTTGCGCGCGCGCGCGCGAGAGAGAGAGAGAGAGAGAGAGAGAGAGAGAGAGAGAGAGAGAGAGAGAGCAAAAAATTAGGAAAAATTTGTGAAAATTTGAAGAAAAGCAGTCAAGAACTACTTTTTTTTTATAAATAAATAAATTAAAGGACATTTCCATAGCATAGATGATAGAGGGGTTATATAATAATTCAAAGCACTGGCACAACCTCCTCCTGATATATTTTAAACTTGGAGGACTCAAAGTTTTAACAGTGATATTGTTTGTATAAATTTCAATCAAGCTATGATTTGAAGTAGCACCAAAATATGATGTGGGCTTTCTTATTTTCAAAATCATAATGAAGCCTTCTTTGCAAAATATTGTCAATAAAATAAAATCTTCATATTCATATAAGTAGAACTCATTTGTGCCAATACAAATGTGTTGTGATGATTAAGTTGTTGTGTTATTGTTCTTGCCATCAAGGTTCAAATCCCATTGGGGATGAGGTCCCCTATTTGTGGCCTCACAGGTTCATAGCTCTGAGTCAAAGCGTTTACCCAAAAAGAAAAGTAGAACTCATTTGTGATATTGCTATCAGGATTTACCTGTGTATTTTTTGAGTCAAAATCATTGACCCAAGTTTCATGAGTATTGGTTTACAATATTCCATCTCTCATGAGAATGAATGAAACTCTTAATACTCATTGCATCCAGGTGATGCTCAGAGAGGTGAAGCACCGAGACTTCCCAGGAGGTTACCCATCCTAGGACTACTCCAATACAAATGCACTTAACGACAAAGTTTCCTCCAAGGTTAAGCCTGCTTGCTTGCAACCCCACTTGTAAAATCTTCAGCAAGTGTTGTACCTTACGAATGATTCATTAGAAAGCCCCTTAAGCTCATCAATTGATAAGTTGAAGATATTTTGCACAAAAAGTTCAATTGTGATATTGTTATCAGGATTCATTTATGTAGTTTTGAGTCAAACTCATTGACCCAATTTTCATGAGTAGTGGTTCACATGTACCCATCTCTCATGAGACTGAATGGAGCACTTAGCACTCATTGCATCTAGGTGATTCTCGCAGAGGTGAAGCACCAAGATTTCCTAGGAGGTCACCCATCCCAGTACTACTCCATCTCAAGCACGTTTAACCATGTAGTTTCCTCCAAGCTTAAGCCCACTTTGCTTGCAACCCCATTTATGAAACCTTTAGCAAGTGTTGTGCCTTATGAACCCTTCATTAGAAAGCCCCTTAAGCACATCAATTGATAAGTACAAGATATTTTCCATAGCAAGTCAAATTGTGATATTGCTATTAGGATTCACCTATGTAGTTTTTGAACCAAACTCATTGACCCAAGTTTTATGAGTAGTGGTTCACAAGAACCCATCTCTCATGATAATGAATGGAACACTTAGCACTCATTGCATATAGGTGATTCTCGTAGATGTAAAGCATCAAGACTTCTCGGAAGGTCACACATCACAATACTACTCCAACTCAAGCGCACTTAACCATGGATTTTCCTCCAAGGTTAAGCCCACTTTGCTTGCAACCCCATTTGCAAAGCCTTCAACAAATGTTGTGCCTTATGAACGATTCATTAGAAAGCCCTTGAGCTAATCAAACGATAAGTAAGAGATATTTTCCGCAACAAGTCAAATTGTGATATTTCTATCAGGATTCATTTGTGTAGTTTTTGAGTTAAACTCGTTGACCCAATTTTCATGAATAAAGGTTCACGAGAACCCATCTCTCATGAAATTGAATGGAAAAATTAGCACTCATTGCATCTAGGTGATGCTCGTAGAGGTGATGCAATGGGACTTCCCGGGAGGTCACTCATCCCAATATTACAGCTAAAACACACTTAACCACAATTTTTCCTCCAAGGTTAAGGCCACTTTGCTTGTAACCCCATTTGCAAAACCTTCAGCACGTGTTGTGCCTTATGAACCATTCATTAGAAAACCCTTAATCTCATTAATTGATAAGTAGGAGAATTCAATTTCTAGAATTCTCTCAAGTTCCCTTTATTATATATACTCAATAAACAGTTATATACAAAGTTGGCATGATATACACATATATATACCAAAACAACTTTATATATGTTGAACTTATAGATTGAATTGCATGAATTATTTAATATAATTTTGAGTGAAGTTATAAATATCTAGCAATTTTTTTTAATTGTAATAGCTTATGTGTTATAATTAACAATCCTAAAATGATTACAATGATTATTGTAGGGTTCTTTGTTTTCACCAAAATAAATAAGGTAAAACTTTATTAGCACACTCTTTTAGATCATATTGCAACAAATAAATAAGACAACTTTGTTACGTTCTTATTTTGTTTCATATTGCAAAATTTAAATACTTGAAATTTATACAAACATAATCAATGTTAAAAAAGAAATAATATCAGTCAAGTTATATAATATATTCAATGTAGAAAGAGAGGAAAATTTTGTTTGTAATTACCTATCTCCCATGCTACTTCCTGACTCTGCAACACTTTGGGACCTTGCAAAACTTTCGTAGCTGCATCTTTGGTTTCACGCGTCGATTTCGTATAGAATTCATGTTTTTGCAGGTTTTTCTCATCAGTGTTGCTTTCAGAGATTTTGCTAGTTTCCTGCATTTTTTTGTTGATTAGTTGTTTCTTTTTGCCAATTCGCCTGATAAATCACATAAAAAGCGTTGAACTTCGTTACCCAAAAAATGATTTTTTGGGGAATAAATCATTGCACATGCCAACTCCTGATTAAACCCATATAATCGTGATTTTTTGGCATTTTATGCTTCTATGCTTTAATATATATTAATAGTTAATAATTATTAAAATCTTGAAACACTAATTTATAATATTAATTATAAACTATATAGGTTCGTTGGTTCCTTGTTAAAGGGCAATCTATAATAGTGCATAATAATTATAATTTTAAAATTAGTGTATAATATTAAAAATATAGTAGATCACATCAAAATCTATCGGGCAAGGCATACAAAGAGCTTGGGTCGTATTGAAACTGCAATTTAAAACAAATTCATTAGCTACTTCGACACTATCTCACATGCCCCCAACAATTTAGGATGATTGAGACCCTTTCAAAATTTGTTGATGACTGTCATTGCTGTTATGGAAATTGGATCAGAAGATATTAATATATAAATATATTATGGATAGTTGATATTCGCTGTACAATACAATTGCCGTTTTAATTGATTGATTGTCCAACGAATATCAACTATATATATTAAGTTGAATCGTTATATCTACCAACAGTCACGTCCTTTTATAACTGCTGACTATTCATAACATACGACATAAACTATGGTCGTTGTTTTACATAGCAGTCGGCGGTAATTAGTTATAGTTTAATGGCATTTAGTTAAGACAATCACGATACTTATCGTGACTGTCATACATGAACAGTATGGCAGTCACGATAGGTATCGTGATTGATAGTTTAAGCCATGTTTATTATAGTCGATTTAATTTATTATGTTATGTTTTATATATATATATATATATATATATATATATA
>MU224275.1:2221308-2290225 GCA_018584345.1 Thuja plicata
GGGGTGAATCAGCGGCTTAAAAAATATTCCAATAAATCAACCCAAAAAACTTAGTACCACAATATTAAGCCTCTAGTTATCTTCAGTCCTACAAGATGTATGCCTTGAAATAATCTCAAAAAATAACTACTACTCGGAGTTCACTGTTAAACCTTATTCTTAATGTTTATCGAACATCAGTCTTTCATTTACCGAAATACAGTAAATTACTTAGTGTTTACCGATCATCTTGTTTTAGTAATGTGTAAAGCAAAACACGAAAGCAATGACTCATAAACACATTTGACACATGGATTTTTAACGTGGAAACCCTATTAAGGGAAAAACCACTTGGGACTGGTAACCCAAAATTTTCACTCTTCTGAAGTGAGCTTGGTGAAGAGCCAACCCTGTTAAAGGTTAAAAACACATTGTTAGGTGTGACCTTGTTAGAGGATTTAAATAAAATAGTTTGTCACTTGATTACTGGCATCTCTATGCTATCTTCATGACCAAACCCAATGTAGTTTGTCACTTGATATTTGGCATCTCTATGCTATCTTCGTGATCAAACCTTTTGATACTCCTTGGGATGCATCTCAATATATAAAGGATTGTTAAGTCCTGCTCGGTTAAGAGACTTTATGATCCAATGGTTAAATTGAAACAGTAAATGATCTGTTCACATATACAACTAAACTTTACATATTTTTAGATCTATTGTAAGCTCATAATACCTTTCTAATCAATAGTTTCCTTCAATACCTTTGCTCCACTTCTTTCTACTTGGTGATGTTGTGCTTCTTTGTTGCTTGGTGTCTGCACAATTAGCTTTGTTCTTCAGCTTGATTGATCATGTATGATTGAAGTCTTTCTTCATCAGTTTCTCTTCAGTGTCCTCTTCTCTATTCACTCCCCTAATTCATAATGAATTAGCTTGTCTCTTTATAGACATAATTTCACCATTTCTAAGTCCTTGACTTTCTTGTTCTTGGCATGATCCACAATTCTCGCCAATCTTGCTTTAAAGCTTTACTTCAGTTTTATCTTGTAGATATCTTCTTGACAGTTGGAATAAAACAGCTTTAAAACTCTATCTTATCTTTGGCTTTAAATTGGTCGATGGAAACAATGTTAACAACCAGTTAGCTCAATCTTTAGCTCTTTCCAGCTAAGTCTTTTGTCAACTTCAGTTCTTTTCAGTGTTTAACGCCTTGTTGGCTCAGTCATGACTTCAATTGTCCTTGGGCATCTCTGTCTGTCCGTTGGGGTTGTCTGTCTGTCAGGTAACACTATGGTTCTGTCCTTCAATAATGCTTTGGTTATGCTTATAGGTAATGCTTGTGGTTTTTCTCATCGGTAATGCTTGTCGGGTTTCTTTCTCAGGTATCACTGTGACTTTTCTCTCAGGGTTCTCTGTCCGCCAGGGTGCACTGTTCGTCAATGTCTGTTGTCACTTTGTGAATATTGAAATTTTATGCATTACTGATAGCATGACCTTTTATCTCTCTAGTTCTTTGAAGTCTTTGACACTTATGTGTACAACCAATCAGATTATATCAAGTTGATATCAATGACAATATAATCCATTAATTGATTTAATGTCTTGCATTAACTTTTTGCATTTCGGTGATCATCAACTTAACATCTTCAAACATTCAATCAGTTATAGTTCATCAATCTCTCCCTTTGGCATTGATGGAAACACACTACATAATACTAATACATTATGAAATATATCAGTTGTAGCTCGTCAAACTACCAAACTTATTTTTCTATAACCAATACAAATGTCTGGCTCTCGGTAAGCTCATATAGATTAGATTAGTTTCTTCATAGTACTCTCTTCAATCTTCAACTCTCTTCAATCTTCAATCCCTTTATTTGATAGATGTATCAGCTTTTGATTCCGATCTGTTCTCTCCCTTGGATTGTTCCTCTCCTTGATCATCTCTTTTTCCTTTGACAACAATCTCTCCCTTTGTATGTATTCTCTTCCTCATGATGGATATTTCATATATAGTCTCTCCCTTCGGATATACTCTCTCCCTTAAGTCATCTCTCCATCTCTTTACATCTCTCTTATATGGATATGCTCACCCATCTGGATATAATCTCTCCCTTACAAGTTATATCTCTCCCTTTGAAAACAATACCAAAGTCATTCCTCTTTTCTCTTTATTTAATATATTCCTTGAATTTCCCTTTCCATCAGCAATGTAGCTCTGTATTAGCCAGTAAATACTTCTGGTTTTTGGTGCAGATATGTACCTTACTGTGTACAGATGTATCTTTGTAGTCCATTTCTTTGCTTGCATCAACATGAATGATCTTCTGATTATGTGTAGGTTGATGCAATCCCCTAGTCAACTTAGTGACCAATAGACAAGGGTTGGACCCCTAGTCTCTTTCTCAGGTACTCAAATGTATCTTTACACAATGGCTTGGTGAATATGTCTACTAATTATTCCTTTGAACATATTCTAGTATCACTTCTTTTTCTTGCACTTGTTCTCTTAAGTAATGATACTTGATAACAATATGCTTAGTCTTAACATGCATGACTGGATTCTTTGATATGTTTATTGCACTGGTATTATCACAATAGATAATCACTGGTTCAAGAATCTTCATATTCATACCTTCCAATAATTGTTTGATCCATGTAATATTTGAGCAATTTGTAGCAGCAACCACATATTCTACTTATGTAGTGGATTGTGAGATGCATCCTTGCTTCTTACTGATCCATGTGACAAGTATGTCACCCATGAAGAATTCTCCTCCAGTTGTGCTCTTCCTTTCATCTAATTTTCTAGCCCAATCAGCATCTGTATAGACTTGAAGCTCAAATTTGCCCTTTTTGTTATACCATAAGCCATAGTCCTCGGTATTCTTTAGATATCTTAGAATTCTCTTAATAACAGTCATATGTGATTCTTTAGGATTAGCAGAGAATCTTGCAACTATTACAACTGCATGTGCAGTATCTGGTATAATATGAACAACAAACATTAGTTTTTCAATCATTGATCTATATAGGGTCTAATTTACCTCATTTGACTTATTTTCCTTTGTTAGATTACATCTGATAGCCATAGGTGCTCCAACTGGCTTGAAATCTCCCATCTTGAATATCTTTAGCACTTCCTTAATGTATTTGGATTGGGTGATATATATGCCTGCATCTTGTTGAAGAATATGTAGACCAAGAAAGAATTTGATCTCCCTAAACATAGATATTTCCAACTCTTTAATCATTTCATTAGCAGAGGATGTACATAGCATATCATTACCGCCAAATATGATATCATCAACAAGTATTTCAGCAATCAGAATATTATCATCAAAATATTCTTTTAAATACAGATTACTATTTTCACTTATTCTTACAAATCCAATGCTTATGAGATAGGAGTGAAGTCTTTCATACCAGGCTCTAGGTGCTTATTTCAATCTATACAAGGCTTTGTGTAGTTTCCATACCATATTTCTCTTGTCTGGATCAAGAAACCCTTCTGATTGTTCAATGTATACCTCTTCCTATAGTATTTCATATAGGAATGTAGATTTGATATCCATTTGATATACCTTGAATCCTTTGAATGCAACATAATCAATTAAAATTCTTACTCCTTCTAGTATAGCAATGGGTGCAAAGGTTTCTCCATAATCAATACCTTCTTCTTGTGCATACCCCTTGCATACTAACCTTGCTTTGTTCCTTGTGACTTCTCCATTCTCATTTAGCTTGTTTCTAAATATCTATTTGGTGCCGATGACATTCTTGTCATCTGGTCTTGATACTAGTGTCCATGTCTTGTTCTTCTTAATCTATTATATCTCTTCATTCATAAAACTGACCCATTCTTCATTTTCTAGTGCAGCATTAATAGATTTAGGCTCAAAATCACAAATTAAACATCTAGTGTTCAGTGCCTTACTTCTTGTTCTCATTCCAGCCTTCTTGTCTCCTATGATCTGGTTCTATGGATGGTGTCTTCTGACATACTTGGCCAATATCAGTTCTTCTCTTTGTTCATCATTTTGATCATCATCTTGACCTTCATTCTGATCTCCATCGCTCAAAACATCATTTTGAGCAATTTCCTAATTTTTGTTATTTTCGGCCTGATGTTCGGGTGCAATGTTCTGTTGCTCTGGAGTGATACACTATTGCTTGGGTAGAGTGTCAGGTTCTTCATTATAAACAAACCTGTTGTAGTCTTTTGGTTCTTTTCTACTTTCCTCATCATTTTTCTCTGCATATTCAACTATTTTGACATTTGCACTTTCAATTATCTTGTTAGAGGACTTGTTAAGACATTTATAAGCCTTGCTTTTGGTGTAATACCTTAGAAAGATTTCTTCTTCACTTTTGGAGTCGAGCTTTCCATTTCTATCATCTTTCAAAATATGAAATTGACTTCCAAATTTTTTGAAGTAACTTACATTGGGTGTGTAACCATACCATAGCTCATAGGGTGTCTTCTTGGTGTCTTTCTTTAATTATACTTTATTCAACGTGTAGAAAACAGTACTGATAGCTTCCCTCCAGAAAGTTTGAGTGATGCTTTTCTCAATCATCAGTGTTCTTGCACAATCAACAATGGATATGTTCCTTCTTTCAACAATCCCATTTTGCTATGGTGTTCTTGGTGCAGAAACCTATCTTTTAATTCCACGCTCATTGCAAAAGTTAGTGAATTCATCTGAAATAAATTCCCCTCCTCTATTTGATATTAAGCGTTTCAATTATTTACCACTTTGTTTTTCTACCATAGCTTTATATCATTTAAATATCTTGAATGCTTCTAATTTTTCTTTTAAGAACATAACTGTCATCATTCTAGAATAATCATCTACAAAGAGAATAAAATACCTATCACCATAGTAACTCTTTATCCTCATCGGTCCACATAGATCAGTATGGACTAATTCTAAAATTGCATTAGATATATCGGCTTTGCTCTTGAAACTAGACTTTATCATTTTACCTTTTTGACAATTCTTACACGTGATATGGTCGGGCTTTGACATGCTCGGTAAGCCTCTTACTTTCCTTTTATTTCTTATCTTTATCACGTTGTCAAAATTTACATGACATAATATTTTATGCCATAACCATATGTCTTTGTTTCTAGCCATTAAGCAAGTAGTGTTAATATCATCAAGATATAATAGGTTACCTTTTGTCTGTTCACCAGTTCTGATTAACCTTCTTGATTCATTGAAGATATTTGCCTTCTTATTTTCAAATGCTACTTGGTGACCTGTGTTACTCAGCTGTGAAACACTCAATAGAATGTAGTTAAGTCCTTTTACCTAGTATGCATTTTCACATTTGATCAAGTTATTCAACATTATGGTTCATTTACCTTCAACTGGACAAGGTGAGTCATTACCCATTCTTACTGATCCATCATTATAATACTCAAAAGTTTCAAACTTTTGTTTATCAGTGGTCATGTGGTGAGTGCAACCACTATCTATAATCTAGACACCATTCTTACTAACCTTAGATATGAGTGCAGTCTCAACATACCTTTCTTCTTCGTCTGAATCATCTTTTATGGCTAAAAATACCATCTCAATGTCCTCATCAGATTCGGTGTCAGTATCTCCAGCTTTTCTCTCAGCCAGGTAACAAGCTTTCTTCCCTTTGTCCTTGTAGTCTCGGGTATCTCTTATGTCAGATTGTTGATTGCTTTGGTAATCTTTGTTATCACCTTTGTCAAACTTCTTTTCATATGTTCTGTCATTACTTTTGTCATCTTTTCTTCTGTTAGGACATCTTACAACAAAGTGTCCAACCTCTTTACAATTAAAACATACAAGTGGTAATTTACCTTTGTATTTATCTTTTCCTCTCTGCAATCTTCTTGCCATTAGTGCTTCAATCTCATCAAGATCTTGGTCATCACTATCATTCCTCATAGTGTGTTTATGACTTGACTTACTTATTTTCAAAGAAGATTTGAATGTAGACTCTATAGATGGCAAGAGATTGTTATCAAAGTTATTCATCTCAAATGAAATTAGTCTACCAATCAGACTATCTAGAGTAACATTATCGTTTTCTACTGCTCTCATTTCTTGTATAGAAGATACGCTAATAGCATGTACAAGCAATAAGGTTCTTAGGATTTTACTTACCACTATCTCTTCTTCAAGTACACCTCCAACTGCTTGGATAGCATTGACTACCTCTTTGATTCTGCAGCTATACTGAGTGATATTTTCATCTTTTTTCATCCTTAGGTCATCAAACCTCCCTCTTAGGCTTTTTGTCTTATCTCTTAGTACATTAGCATCTCCACCACGTACCAGCTTCAATTTATCCCACATTTACTTTGCAGAGGTGTAGGTTTTGACATCTTCAAATTTAGCATTAAAGAGTGAGGAAGTAAGTTCTATCTGTATGTGCTGAAATCCTACTTGTTGGGAGCACGCTCAGACATGCAAACATTAGAGATATAAATCATTTAACTACACTAAACATGTCTAAAAGCATACTACAACAATGGATTCCATCACAACTTCTGATAAGCTGAACAAGGGCACCCAATGCCTTGTTGATTTGCTCTTAGAGAATTTTGTGGGTGTGCTCTTCCAACACAATATACTAATCCCATTTGATGACTAAAGATGCAAGCTAAAAGAGTGAAGAACTCAAGAACAAGTATGAGGAACTTGTCTCAAGTCAGCACCATGATCATATGGATGCAAAAACTAAGCTAGATTGATATGCAAGATGAACAAAACTAACTAAGATTCATTCCATTATGGACCTAATATGTGATATCTAGATTCAAAATAAAACAAACATGAACTAAGAATTATTATTGCTTATGAAAAATGCTAAATTGCTCTAGAACTAAACTAGCATGATAACAATGCATAAAATAGAGATGATTTGCTCTTGACAAAGGCCTCTATTTATAGATTTTTTGGAGGAGAGAGAGGGCTTAGATGAGGTGGAGCTTATGTGACATCCACATAGGTGCAACATGAGGGACACATAAGCCATGCAAGAGGCCCACTTTGCTCACACATGTGTGAGCAACTTTGGATGTGCTGGGTCAAAGTGTACTTAAAGTACACATGTAAAGGATCTTGTAAGAGGTGCAAGAGGGTGTAAGAGTTAAAGAACACTTTTAGAAAGTGTAAGAAGGTGTCATGATGGGTGTAAGAAACCTTGTTGGCACCAAATAAGGATTACTTGGAAAATACAATTTTTGAAAATTTGCTCATACATGTGTGATCAAATAATTAGAACTAATTGGTGTAGGAATCTAGAAATTAGCCTAATTAACCTTAGTTAATTAGTAAGTAGGTCTATTTGGTGAGAGTGATGTGAGGTAGGGTAGGATCTAGGTTCAAATTAGCTTAATCTAAATTTAAAATTTAGATTAATTTGGTTTAGTAGAATTTAAGTCATGTGGAGGAATGTATAAATTAAAAATTTATTTAAAGGAAATCAATGAGGGATAATGTATTAAATAAGATTTAATACATTAAAAGGGGGTAGTATTTAAATTAAATTCAAATACTAAGGAAAGTGAATCATATTTAATTAAATAGATAGGAGAATATAACAAATATAATTAATTAAAATTAACTATAATATTATGGGAATATTAATTAAATTAATATAAGGATGATTTTGGACGTCTACATTTTGCTCCTCTTTGATGCATCATCGAAAGTGATGTTGCGTCAAAGAAAAGAAAATAAGATGCCCCAGAGAGGTCAGAAAACCTACGGTAGCGAGAGTGGAGGAGTGTGCCCCCTCGAGAAAATAATAGGAAAAAATATAATTTTTTAATAAAATTTTCTCGAAAAGGTAGGAAAACAGGGAAAGCGGACCAATTGCATGATGTGTCCAAGGAAAATAGAGGTAAAACAGGGACTAGAACGGGAAAAAGGGGAGACCGATGGAAGAAATGGGTCCCAAGGGGCTATAAATAGTCCACTGGGGCCCATGGACAAGTCACTTTCACTTACAAAGAGCAAAAATAGAGAAGAAGCAGAGAGAAATGACAACGCAACAAGAGCGAGCTTATTTCATGCAATTGCGCTCATACTTTTCTCTCAATTGATCAAGTGTGTGAGGTCCTGTAGGCAACACATATTCAATATCCAAGTATTGAGTAACATCATTTCTAATACCTGCTAGGTGGAGTCTTATTCTGCTTTGCCATAATGCAAAGTTGTCTTTGTTCAACTTGGGCACATCTCATTGGCTCATCTTGTGATATTTTGCTTAGGTCTTGAAACCTTCTTTCTAAGCACACAAGCTCTGATACCAATTGTTAGAATAACTAAGAGGGGGTGGGGGTGAATCAGTGGAATATTCCAACCCAAAAACTTAGTACCACAATATTAAGCCTCTAGTTATCTTCAGTCCTACAAGATGTATGCCTTGAAATAATCTCAACAAATAACTACTACTCGGAGTTCACTGTTAAACCTTATTCTTAATGCTTACTTAATAACAGTCTTTCATTTACCGAAATACAGTAAATTACTTAGTGTTTACCAATCATCCTGTTTTAGTGATGTGTAAAGAAAAACATGAAAGCAATGACTCATAAACACATTTGACACATAGATTTTTAACGTGGAAACCCTGTTAAGGGAAAAACCACTTGAGATCGGTAACTCAAAATTTTCAATCTTCTGAAGTGAGCTTGGTGAAGAGCCAACCCTTTTAAAGGTTACAAACACATTGTTAGGTGTGATCTTGTTAGAGGATTTAAATAGAATAGTTTGTCGCTTGATATCTGACATCTCTATGCTATCTTCATGACCAAACCCAGTGTAGTTTGTCACTTGATATCTGACATATCTATGCTATCTTCATGATCAAACCTTTAGATACTCCTTGGGATGTATCTTAATATATAAAAGATTGTTAAGTCCTGCTCAGTTAAGAGACTTTCTGATCTAATGGTTAAATTGAAACAATAAATGATCTGTTCACATATACAACTAAACTTTGCAGATTTTCAGATCTATTGTAAGCTCATAATACCTTTCTGATCAATAGTTCCCTTCAATACCTCTGCTCCACTTCTTTCTGCTCGGTGATGCTGTGCTTCTTTATTGCTCGGTGTCCATAGAATTAGCTCTGTTCTTCAGCTTGATTGATCAGGTTTGATTGAAGTCTTTCTTCATCAGTTTCTCTTCAAAATCCTCTTCTCTATTCAGTCCCCTAATTCATAATGAATTAGCTTGTCTCTTCATAGACATAATTTCACCGTTTCTAAGTCCTTGACTTCTTGTTTTTGGCGTGATCCACAATTCTCACCAATCTTGCTTTAAAGCTTTACTTCAGTTTTATCTCGTAGATATCTTCTTGACAGCTAGAATAAAACAACTTTAAAACTCTATCTTATTTCTGGCTTTAAACTTGTCGATAAAAACAATGTTAACAACCAATTAACTCAATCTTTAGCTCTTTCCAGCTAAGTCTTTTGTCGTTTATGAACTTTAATTATTTTCGGTGTTTAACTCCTTGTTGGCTCGGTCATGACTTCAGTTGTCCTCGGGCATTTCTGTTTGTCCATCGGGGTTGTCTGTCTGTAGGGTAACACTGTGGTTCTATCCTTCGGTAATGCTTTGGTTTTGTCCATCGGTAATGCTTGTGGTTTTGCTCGTCGGTAATGCTTGTCGGGTTTCTTGCTCGGGTATCACTGTGACTTTTCTCTCAGGGTTGTCTGTCCGTCGGAGTGCACTGTCTGTTAGTGTCTGTTGTCACTTTGTGAATACTGAACTTTTATGCATTACAGATAGCATGACCTTTTATCTCTCTGGTTCTTTAAAGTCTTTGACATTTATGTGTACAACCAATCAAATTATATCAGGCTGACATCAATGACAATACAATTCATTAATTGATTTAATGTCCTGCATTAACTTTCTGCATTTCGGTGATCATCAACTTAACATCTTCAAACATTCAATCAGTTATGGTTCATCAAGAACATCCAATGTTGCACACATTGCCATTTACTTATGCCACCTTGGAAAATGGTTAGCCTACATTATATATATATATATATATATATATATATATATATATATATATATATATATATATATAAAACATATGCTACATTATTTAATAAAATTAAAATTAGATGCATGAAATTTGAGTGTAACATTTTTTTAGAGAAGCCATAAACTACTAAAATTAAAATTATCAAATATATTTTCAAAAATAAAATAAAATGTAACAAATTGTATTGTGAAAAAAAAAACATTAGCTTCCACTCTACGTTAAGGAAACGTATGAGCTCTCGTTAGTTTCTGTTTTAGTACGCGCTGAAGACGCGATCTTATTTTCTTTCAAATTCTTTTCCGCTCTGTAAATTTTTGTTCGCACAACTGCCGTTATAAGAATTCGAGTTGTTTTAAAAAGCCGAGACCTGTATTTTTTAATTTGCCTACCGTTGCATTTTTTTTTTTTAAATTCTTCCATAAATTTCTTTCCAGCTTAGATCGCAGCAGCAAATCTATCGAGGGACAAACCGGAGAATCTTTTTGGTCTTTGGGATGCTTCAATTGCCAGGTTTGACATTTCAAACCCTCGAGAAATGGTCTGCAAGTAAACAGATATAGCATGTCAGGGAAATGAGTGAAAAATCAGTTTGGTTCGCTAATGTTTTAGGCCAGTAAGAAAATACTGGAGACTTATTTTTCTGGCCAAGATTTTTTTCCATTAAGTGAAAAATTAAGTCTGTTAATTACTTTGTTAGGGTTTTGAAAACCCTCCGAACCAATCAGACATGCAGTTCAGAGATTTTGTCAGAAGTAGATTGGGCTGCAGGCTGATTTTTTGAGATAACGGAGTTTTCAAGTGTTGTTTTGAATCGGGACGCTTTCCTGTGGGATTTCGTAAAATTTTGTGGTTGTGGTCGCAAATTCAGTTGAATTACGTCATTTGATGGAAATTTGATCCAAGATCGCTTGAAACCACAGATAAATGTATTGAGACGTCGGCGATAACATTTAAAAATTGGTGGACAGCGACATCATTTTAATGCATTGTTGATTACTTTTTCCTAAGAGTTCATTCAACATTTGCCCGGTGGAGGGTTTTTTTAAAGAACGTGAAAACCAGCATAATCTTGTCTGAAATGGTACAATTTGATGTAGATTCTGTCAAGGCTTTGCTCATGTCCTTGGAAAGAAGATCAAAATTCATTATTTTCTGTTGAAAGAATGTTTGAAAATTGAGTTTTGGAACTTGCCGGCCGTAAGGGTAAGAAAGTGAGTTGGTGGATGTTTGCATAGAAACTTGAAGGCATAGCCAAGTAACTTGTTCTCTTTCTGCAAGAGTCACAGGAAGAGAATGAAATCAGATTAAGTGATTTGCAGGCTGTCAGGGTTGGAGAATTACAGCTAAATTGAGTCAGTTACCTGAAGGTGGAAGGCCCAAAAGAAATAATCTTTTGGTTGCAGTCTCACCAGGTAATTTTGAGAAGCATTTAGCCAGCAAGTTTTCAGTCGATGTGGTTTTGGTATGTTGCTTTATTTTTTTCTATCTCTGGAGAGCTGTTCGCTCCTTTGTTCTTTTGTTCTACTTAAGTTTAATGCCACTTTACAGGAGACACACCAGGAACTTTCATTGTTAATAGTTATGTACATTCTTTAGTTTCATTGAGCTTGGGTGCTACTGGAAATTAGTGTGTAAATAAAATTAAAAAAAGTGTTTTCTGATTATAAGCTTCAAACTTTTGTGAAAGGAAATAGTAAAGGCCTTGTTCTTTTCAAATTAGTTGGAGTGATGATCACTAGCTGATCTGCTAGCACAATAAATGTTTCTGCCTGTTAAATTTTTCTTATATAAAGTGGTTGTTGTTTCGATATCATTTAAATCTGTTCCTGATATATTGGGTGTTCCATCATTTGTTTCAGATCAATACATTTTATGAATAGTTGGCTCTTCAGGGAATAAAATGGCTTCCATCTATTATATCATTGTAGCATTTCCATGCACTATTGCAGCAATTTCCCTGGCAATATGGCATATTTACAGACACCTGTTGAACTATACAGAGCCGATATTCCAACGCTATATTGTTCGCATTATCTTCATGGTGCCAGTAAGTGGTGCTTTCTTATTAAATCTTACTGCAGGTGATATCTTTGTGAGATGGAAATGTTTAGCATGCATATGATGTATTTTGCAATTTGCAGCATACTCATGAAATGTTTACCACCTTGTAATTTCCAATGTTAGAATGTAATAGATATGTGCATATGCTATGGAATTTGATTTCAATTAAAAAAAAAAATGCACTTTTGGCCATCCATTTTTTCAAAAATAATTCTTGGCTTTATATGTTTCTTTTACCTGTAAAAATGTGAAGTTCTGAGGGACTTCCATTGAGAAGACTATTTTGCCTATATTATCTATTTAAAAGTGTAAATTTGTATGCATTTGATGCTTCATGGTTGTGACCATAATCCTTGCCTTGCCATCTATTCAATTTGGGGTCAAAATGAGCTGGAGATGAAATATGCTTTGAGTGCAAGGATTTTTGGGCCTTACATTTAGTTTTCAGAGTACTTTTTGAATTCCAATTTGGTATATGACGGAATATGTGGAAGCCTTGTAAGCAGTCTAAGCACAGTTAGTTGCACAGGTTGCTAGGCATCATGGACCACAAAAGGAATCTTCCCTTCCTTTCCTTTCCTTAAAGTTTAGAAAAATTGGAAAGTTCACACTTGATTTTATTTCAAAAGTCATCTGTCAAATGTCTTTTGTCTTTATCTGTACTCTGATTACTCAATTGTTTTTAATATTTAAGCGATGAAATTTACCTTGTCCTTAAAGTTGTACAATTTCATATGAAGGTGGTTGTTTATATAATCTGTAAATTCTTGTTAAGCTGGACTTATATTTATTCCAGTAAAATTCAAAGTAGTTGTTCTGCATGGTGATTAAATTCTGCAGAGCATTGTTAGAGGTGTAAACTTTAGAGGCTAAAGTTTAGCCTATGAACATAACATTATAAAATCTCTAATAATATAATTAACAATGTCATGGCTACTATGTGTTCATAGTATTACCCAAAATCCATAAAAATAATGACCAATGTCGTGAGTGTTATATGTTATACACATCATACTAAAACTTAGTATTTAGCTCCTGAATTCCACTGTATTTTAAATCAAAAGAGAGTTTATTGGTGCCAAACATGTGTACAAAAAGATTACAGGTTAAGGAAGATATACCATATAGCTTTAATTTTTATTATAAGCAAGATTACTAGTTTAACACTGAGATAGAGATTCCAACTTGTAAACCAGGACCTTCAAAAGGCCATTGCATAATTGTTTAGAAATATTTATAGATTGAAAGCATGCAAGACTTCAACAACTGTAATTCTGCTTTTGATAAACTTGATGCCATGTCTTTAATCTGTTTATACAGCTAAATGGTTTTAACTTTTAGCACATAGAACTTACAATTTATATTCTAAATTCTGGCTTAAACTGTTTTGAATTGAAATAACATCTTTATATTAAATTGATTTAATCAAAATGTAAAATCAAGTAGAGACTAGGTTTTTCAGGAGCTACAACCGGAGGTTTTCTTCCTGGTTCTTTCCTGCCGGTATGCTCCCCCGAACCAGGGCTTTTGTACACTCATTTTAACTATTAATAAAATTTTGGCTTCGGCCTTTTACCGATCAAAAAAAAAAATTGATTTAATCAAAATCTAGTTTTTACATAAAAACAACTTTTCAAATTAAGATCGCTATATAACATAGCCCAAAACTTAAATAATCATTCTCTCCAAAACCCTAGGCAACATATTCAATTGTCAAATTTGATATATGCAAAGTATGCTTACTTTAACTAGCTTAGCCTGTAACGCTTCTATCAGTTGTTGAAGGTATACAACTAGAGCAGTTGGAGAGATCAGTTGGGAAATCTCCATTATCAGTTTTGAAAAATAACAATAGACTTGCTTCCACCTGGATCTCAGTTGAAGGAGACATCCTTAAAGGTTTATTGGATTTTACTGTTCCTTAAAATCTGTAATATCAAACCATTTTGGAATTTATAAATATAATTGAAGGCCTGATTCTACTTTGATGGATAAATGCTAGTCAAGCAGTAAACAAAATAAATTAGATGTCACACAGAACCAGTTTTTTGATCTTTGGGAGTAGTTATGGTAATTTTAAATTTGGGACTCCATATTAAAGTTCTTTATCAATTTTGTTATAAAAATCCTGGTTATAGGATCCAGGAACTGAAATGAAAAGGACCAGATGGTTGAGGCAGAGCCTGAAAAATTCTATAATGATGATTGATACAAGGAATAGCTTTTATTTCTTCTGAATTGCAGAAAATGTTAATTGCATTCAACCTAGCAAAAGGCTAAAAAGGAATTGGCTAAAGCAATAATAATTGAAGTGAAAAGTTAAAGGAACATGTTTTCTGAACATATCACAAAATGCATTTCTGCACCTGAAGAAATCAATTGCTGTATTAGAAGAAAATATCCAAGACAAAAGCAAAAAGTTTTAAACAAAAATATATAATGCTCATTGCTAAATGTCCATAGAATTAAGAAGAAAACTACAAACTCTACAAGTGGAGAAAAGTCAATTTAATAGTATCAATTCTTCTCACAAATTTGAATAACAAATTCTAGATACTGCCCTTTAATATTAAAATAATGTAATGTTTCTTTAATGGTCATCTTAGTTAGTTTAGTTAGTTTCTATTTCTGGATTTTGTTTACGAGTGTTTCATTTAGAAACATTGTCTTGTAATCTCTTATAAATAGAGGCTTTTGCTATTGTATATATCGATTTACAATAACATGGTATTCGAGCAGGTCGATGGGGATCTTTAAGGTTTGGCGATTTTTTAATAAAAATTCGAGTCTCCTTCGTAGAATTTTTCCAGATTTTTTTTTGTCATTTTATGAAAAAAATCATTGTTAGTGCAATTTTCGAGGGCGTGTGAAGGTCTGGGTTTGTGGCCGCTTGAGAAGCATCAGGTCTTATTTTTTCCGAATTGGGTATTTTCGATTGGTTTTTGCTGCTCGCGATGAAGGATTTAATTTGTGTTTTGTTTGGATTTTTTCTAGCTTTTTCCTAAAAAAATATATCTGGGTTTTTTATAATTTATAATTTTTTTCTTCAAAGAATTATATCTGGGTTTTTTATAATTTTTTCTCCTTAAAAATTGTGTGTTTTTTTTTTTCAATTTCTCCTTAAAAATCATTTCTGGGTTTTTCTCGATTCTCTCTTTGAAAATCGTTTTTTGGGTTTTGATCGTTTATTCTCCTAAAAAATTGTGTGGATTAACGATTTTCTCCTTAAAAATTGTGTTTGGGTTTTTTATTTTTTTCCAAAATAATCATGATTGGTGTTGTTGGTTTCAAGATATTTTGATTTTTTCCGCAAAAAATCATTGTAGGGTTTGACAATTTTCTCCTCAAAATTGTGGTTTTAGTTTCAGAAGCTGAACTTGGTATCTCTAGCTACAAGGAGGGACAGTTTTTGTTTTCCCAACATCAGGTTGGAAGGTTTGTGGTTGTCTTGGTCATATCCAAAAGCTCCGTAGAATCAGGGAGGATCTCAGCAGTAGGCTCGTTTCGCAATGTTCTGAAGAGAATGGGCCAGCCTTCTATGCATTTGTGACCAGAAGGGGGCAGCCTTCTATGCATTCATGACTAAAAGACCTGCAAATTCTATTTTCTGTAGGGTAGTTAAAATGATAACCATTAAGGGAGGGTATTAAAATAATGTTATGTTTTTTAACTGTCATCTTAGTTGGTTTCTAATTTTGGCCTCAGTTAACGAGTGTTTCATTTAGAACATCGTCTTGTAATCTCTTATAAATAGAGCCTTTCGATTCTATTGTACATAATCGATTTATAATAAGTATAACATTTAAAGCTTCTATTGAAACTACAAATATATTGGAAATAAACTTTTGTTGGAGATTTCAGAGAAAGTTATCGCTGAATAGACTGTTCTGATGGGCATCACCATAAAAACAGAATATTTATCAAGCTTCTCAAGCACAATGTAAAAATGTATACATAGTTATGTGTACATTGCTGTAAAGCATATAAACTTATGTGTACATTGCTGTAAAGCATATAAACTTGATCTTTCACAAGAATGCTACATATTTTTAGAAATTAATTTTTACTTTCCTCCATGAAGATGCGTGTAACTGCTAAAACCGATATCCAAAACAAGATGAACTGTAGGAAGTCCATCTTGAACAATCATTTGAACCTGAGATTTTTCCAAGTCGTTTGAAAAGAAATATAGAAGGCATGAGAAAGTACCTAAGTCAAGCATGTTCCAATAGTTATGAGTGCATTGGGCATTAAGAAATCACTCATTGTAATACTATACACTATTAGTTGTGACTTCAAAGTCATTACTCAGAGTATTGTTGACTATCATTACTAATAATCAATGAAATGAAATATTTTGAACAAGTCACATTAAAAAAAGCAACAAAACATGTGATGACACTTGAGCACACCAATGGAATATGATTTAATGCGCAACTGTTGGAAATTTTTTTTAATTTTCTTAACAAAACCTCAACAGAAGCATGCTGATGTCACATCATATTTGACGTTGTGGACTTCAAATCTTAGGTTCAAGTAGTGAACTTGCCAAGTACATTATTATAAAATTCGAGTCATTTGAAATTCCTATTTATGAGTTTGAGGGGTGCAAAGTTAGGGTGTTTAACTGCTAGGTGTTATCCCCTTGATCATCTTTATTCAAGTGCAAAACTATTTTTCAAGTACCCATGAGTATTCAATGCTACAACTAGTATATAAGTGAAGTAAAATTCAGAGAAAAATACTTGTCAGGTGATTGAACAAACCATAGTCTGAAAACTTTTGACTTAGCAAAGGTTAGCAAACCCAATTTTGACTCTCACTTGGTAAGTGGGCAGAACCTCAACAAAACCTGGCAAATGAAAAAAAGTATACTTATTTCATTAAAGAACTTGAATTTCATGGAAAATGTGATTACAAAACATATGAAAGGAGTTTGCAGAATGTTGGAAAACTGTTTTCTATTAGAATTGAAATAAAAGGAGTACAGTATTATATCAATAGTCAAATTCTAAAAGTTGCTGTGCATTCAAACGAATCTCAAAAGTCAAATTGTTGACAACAGTTACTGTGTAGGGCTGACAGTCCTTGTTGAAAGGCTTGAAAACTATTGGAAAAGAGGATGGGTGACTTCCCTTGTTGAAAGGTTGTTTTTTGAATGAAAATAGTTAAAAAATATAAGTGCTGAATGTCCTTGTTGAAAGTTCTATTTTTGAATGAAAATTATTAAAAAATAAAAGTGCCAACTGTGCAAAACCTTGCTAGGGCTGACTGTGTAGAGCAGACACAAGAAGGGCAAGTCACAGGCAGAGTAAGAGACGGTGCAAGCGCAGGCAAGGTTGTATTGCAAGGCAGACAAAGCATGGGCATGGGCAGAGGAAGGTCATAGCAGGCATGACGGAAGCATCGCAGAGTAGAATTCCAAGCAGGCATGGGTTTATTTGAAACCCTAGCCACAGAAACATTGGAGCCCTTAGCTATGAAAATATCAGAAACCCTAGCCATGGAAATTTAGCCAAAATCTTGACAAGTACTATGAGCACTCACAGATACCACAATTTGCATGCCTTGACTTGCTGAAATTTGCCTGTAAGTGGGGAGAGCTCTGGTGCACATAGAAACTTGAGTGTAGAGTTTTTAAAATATTGAATTTGGCACAGACAAAAACATGTTTGTCTGGCTAGTTTTAAACTATGTAACCAGCTATCTATTAAATATAAAAATTCAAATTCAATGAATCAAAGTTGAAAATTGTTACAGGACACTGTACTAACTGGATAGATTAGGACAAGGGGAACAGTAGGGTAGGAAACTTGTTTCTGGCATCCATCAGGAATTAATTTTTCTAGCTTAACTCTCTCTACATTTTTATTGTTTGCTGAACAATTATTATGTTGAACCTGATTGAATTTGATGATGCTTTCACATCATGGTGTGATTATAATGATAATTAAAATTTGTGTATTTCAGGTTTTTCTTTGCTGTAAAATGATACTTTTCTTTTATAGGGGGATGTTTTCAGGCAATCCCTTTCTCATGGTATCTTAGTCTTTAATAATTTTCAAGTTCCGTTCACTAATTTTGGCTTATTGTCTTTTCTTTTCTTTTGTCGTGCAGATATATGCAACAATGTCATTTATGTCTCTTGTGCTAGGAAATAAATCAATTTATTTTAATTCTATTCGTGAAATGTGAGTATATTTACCTTTAGTATGGGTTTTTTGATTTGTACTCTTGTTAAGGAAATTACCTTTTTGTGCTATTCTAGAATGTATTTAGGGAGTAATTGTGTTTGCCTTATTTTCATGCTTTGCATCCACTCTGCTGTGCAAATAAACAATTTTATAGGTTAATTGGCCTTTATATTTAGACAACAATAATCCGAGTTTTGGCTTAATTTTTAGACTTCGTTTTCATTTGTTGCAAATAGTCTCCCAGATATGTTTGATATTTCAAACTGACATTGGATAGAAAGTGCATGGTTAGAATAAAAACTGTCTTCTTTGTGTTAGCAAATATTATGTACACTATTTATTGAGGGTTAGAATTGGATTGAAAGTACTTATTCAATACATTTAACGCTATCTGGTGTGAGATGTGATAACCAAAATTTCAAAGCAGATTGGAATATAGATTTGGTAATATTCAAACTAATGGCAGAAAACAACTAACATGATATATGAAAACAAGGGATTTCTGCAATAATAGTAATACATTATGAAAGATGTAGTGGTATCATGTTGTAGATAATGTTTCACCATACAATTATTCTTAACATATTTTCCTTCAACAGAGAAATACCATACAATCTATGACACAACGTTGATATAGCGGTTATATTTCCGAGATCCATATAAATAGTCTTTTTTGTACAATTGTCAGCTTTAATAAACATAGACTCAGACATTAACTAACCACACATGTAACCTGGTGACTAATTCACTGTACTATGCATCTACACGCTGGCCATTATATAACTCAATTGAACATAGTTAAAATACTGCATCAAGAGCTTTCTTCTATAAGCTAACTGCTAGTTTTGCCTAAATATATAATCTACATATTTATATATGGCACCACAATTATGGATATAGATACATAATATGCCAACACACTTTGAAATGCTTGGCCCTGGAAGAGTGGGATGAATCCAAATAGCATGTATTTGTGGATTTGCATATGCTCGATCTTACATTTGTCCCTGAAAGCATTTATGTCAGGTTCATACCTGGTCTGTATTTTGTTTTTGTGTTTGTATAACTATGCGGTTGCTTCATGCCATGCTGTCTTGATTGTTGCCAGTCATGGTAGCATCATAGCATGGACATCTATATGGCTAAATCCAATCTTCAACTTAATGTTTGATTGGTGCTTGAATGTGTTGAGGGTTAATCCTTTTTTTCATTTTCATAGTTGGAAAACTTGGACTCACCTCATACTCGGCAGCCCAAAAAATTGGACTTGGAAAAACTCGGGAAAGGACTCGGTAAAAGAAAAAAACTGTAATTTTACAAAAAACAAAAAAAAAATAATGCATTTAGAGAACATAAGAGCCATAATTGAAACATTACACCCTACAGACCTGTTTTGAGCAATAACAAACAAGAAATGAGAAGAAAAGTTAGAAAAAATTCAAATTTAAAGTTGACCGGACGTTTTTAGTCTGCAGTGAGAGTCCATCTGCAGGACTCGGGAGTCCTGACGTTGGACTTGGGAGAGTCCTGAGAAAAAACTCGGGAGTCCAAATTGAGGATGCACCTGGACTCGGCTCCCGAGTCCATGGCAAGTCGACTCGGCTCACTCATGGACTTGCAAGTCCTTCCAAATCTGAGGCGAGTCCTCTGTTTTTCCCATCTATGTTCATTTTAACTATGCCTTTCTTCTCTTTTCTGTCTTCTTTCATTTCCTTTTCACTGCATTCTTCTTTATCTAAGTTGGGACTCCTTAGTAATACCTTTTAAGGTTGACATTAATTTTTTCTATCAGATTTTCATAAATTTGAATTTCTCTTGCATATGGAAGGCAGCTCACATGTTTTCACCCAAGATGATCCAAGAGCAATGGCCGAAGCATCCATAGCCTTGACATGAAACTAGTGCACACACATAAACATCCACAATGGCTCTTACATCTCCTGGACCTTCATCAAATCTCTCAGTGTTGCCTTGGCTTGAGCATGTAACCCGTTCGGAAAATTCAAAATTCTGAGTTAGATTTGCTACTTGTGTTTATTCAGACTGCATTGCTATTCTCTAATGCTTTCTTGTACCTGAGAAAATTGAGCTTGTTTGGATGGAGACTTAAAATAGTTATCTGTTTCATTTATTTTATTTCCTCCTTGTCTTCTTTATTTGTTGAATTGAGACAACTTGAAAGTTAAAACAACTTCTTTCACTTCCCTTTAGGCTAGAAGTACTTATTTATTTTTGCCCAAGTCAATATATTTCTTCAATTAAGGCTTTTCTAATAAGCTAAAGCATCATTTGTTATGTATATGTATAGATCATTTTCTGTCCATATTGTAAAACCTAGCTACCATTATTGTAAAACAAATAGTATCTTTCTTTGCAGAAAATAAGGGAATGACCATGATTCATACATAAAAAATTCCCCCCAACAGGTCACTGTTTGCCGTTGGAAGATGGCATTTTCGAAAGGATTGGTTGTAAATGGGTCCTATCTCCATCATATTACTTGAAATCCAGGTTACTGAATTGACTCATTTCCCTGCTGATTTGCCCTGGAATTGAATACTACCTGGAAACCCTGCATAATTGACCAGGGTTTGCATGTTTTTAGCCTGATATGATTTTTTCTTATGCTGGCTGATTCCAAGCTATTCTGATGCTGATCTGGTATATTTTTGGAGGATTTCAATCCAATTCTAGAACTATAACACTTGTCATGTTCTTTTTTTAAAAACTTTTGTTCAAGTAGAAAACCCTAGCCGTCATATGGTTTACCTAAAAGTGTTGAACTTGATTTGTTTTTTTTTTTTAACTGTGTATGAGTGGGATGCTGCAAAAACAAAGAAAACCCTTGGCTATGGAAAAAAGAATGCACCTCTGTTCGAGATACACCCTTGGCTTTGCACGATATTCAGTCAACTGTATGGTCCTCCTCAACAATAAGACTGCCGTTTATATAACTGCTTTAAAGTTATAAAAGCATTTCAAAAGTAAATTAATTTATCTGTAAACTTTTTAGTTTTTAAATTTTAAGAGTGATTAAGTTTGAAAATTTAATTTTTTTAAATGATTTAAAACTATATTTAATATTATCATGGTTATCAGCTGAAGCCTGTAGTTAATTTAAATTTAAGACTGCAACACTTTTAATTAATATTTTTAATTTTTAATTTTATAAATACTACTTTAACAGCATATAAAAATTTACAAACCTGTATAGTCTAAAACTGTATACTGTATAATATTATTAATTTAATTAACTAGTATTTAATATTTATAAGTTATAAATTTATAAACCTGTAAGTACATCAGTATAACAGTATACATATTTTAAAATTTATATAAGACAAACATATATTATTAAAGTAATAGTAATTTTTCTTCTTTCTATTAAGCATAATATATGAAAATTATTACATCATCGAGAGTTTAAAAGTATACCATCCCTGCTACAGCTACCAAGTAATATACAGAATTACAAAAATCCCCTTACAAAAGCATAGTATCAAATTGGGGGAGCAGCATTACATATACACGATGAAAGGACTATATCACTCTAATGGAAACCATGCTGTACATGGCATAGGGCCATCTGTCCACTTCAGCTTCATCTTGTCTTGTACTATCACATTATATGGATTGGTCATCCATGCCTCCCAAGGAATCAGAGGAGGTGCTGTGTGATGACCCTATTTTTTAGCAGGTTGTGGCAGTGACTTGGTCAGCTCATCATCGCGACCCTCGTGAGCTGATGCAGGGTTTTGAGGGTCCCTGTTGGCAGACTTGCTATTTTTAGTAAGTCTGGATTTACTATTTTTAGTAATTCAGTTGGTCAGTTTCTATTTCTGACAGGGCAGTATCGACAATGGTCAATTCTCCAGACGATATTCAGTTGTGCTGTTTCTTGGGCTGGGGACTTACTATTTATAGTAAATCTATTTTTGGCAGTTGCCATTTTTGGCAGTGCAATGATGAGCATGTTGGTCAGTCAGTATGGCAGGTGTTGCAGGAATTATCATCAGAGTTCCATTTGATAATTAATTGTATTAATTAATAACAATATGTTATTAATTAATAATAAGGCGATATTATAATAATAATAATACTTTATTATTATTATAATGATTTAGAAGTTTATATTATGAGAGCAGTTAACTGATGATGGTTTTTGGAAACTCTGGAGACCAAGGAATTATAAATACAGGCTCATTTGTGAAGAAAGGATATCGAATATTGTTTACTGAATTTGTTCTTGGGAATTGTTCCTATTTATCTGAGCCCTAGCTGAAGGGTCAAATTAGTTGATTGAAGACTGATTCTTCATCTAATCTCAAGTCGATTGCTGTTGTATAATCGGTTTCATTGTCTCTCTTCGTGCTGTTGTATACGATTGAGAGTTTTCTGATTTCTGATCTTGAACTGAGGACCTGCATAAGAGGTCTAAATTATTGGTTCCATCGAATTGAATTGAAGCCAGTTCTTGTATTGCTGGATGTGGATGGGAGTGGTGGATTCTTCTCACACCCCAAAAGCCATTAAAAGTCTATGGTACAGATGCCGTAAGGCACATAGTTGATAGCTGTGGAGTACAGAGCTGCGGGTTGTGGGAAAAACGCGGGCAGAGCTGAGACGTTGGAGGTGCCGCCTTGTGGTGGTAAGACCTCCACCTGCGTGGCTTCTCCTAAGCCATGTTACCTCGTGTTGCACCACGTGGGGTGGCAGTAGGCAGTTAGCCTATAGTCGCGGGTTGCAGGAAAGAGGATAAACCCTCACGTGAACAAGAGGAGGCAGCCAGCTATCACGTGCAACTTCTTTAGACACCAGGCGCGATTTGCAGGTTCCTTCATTTAAACCAGCTATGATAGTATTAAATTATAAAGGAGATATGAGGCATGGGTTATTAACAACATAATAATTGTTAAATGCATATAGACATGATCGATTTGATTATGACACGAGTTTCATTTCCAGACTTCCGAAATAGAGAAGAATGTTGTTTAAATTGTAACACTTTACATGTATGTTGTGATTTACTTTAAAACAAAGAAATAATAGATATATACATCTTTTCAAATCTACTTGCAAAAATCCATTGGAAAGAGTATCGCAATGTCAAACAAATTTAGAGATTTGCAGTGGAAATACACAAAGAGCCAGGTTGGGCTCATTACCATTCATCCGACAAACTGTCTGACAAAATGCTGAACTTATGATTTGCATAGAAGTTGATTAAAATTACATGGTTTTAAGGTGAGGCCAAGTTAGGCTCATTACATGCTGTGCTGGAAACCTGAGCATGGGGCACAATACTGGAATCAGAGGAGGTGCTGTGTGTCACTGTCTGAGAATCAACAGCTGGGGCAGCTACTGAACTACCGATCTGTGAAAGATTAGCAAGTCCTTTGGCTCTATCATCCTGTTCCTTCTTACTTTCCTTGATTTGCTTGAGGGTATGGTCATAATTGAAATCCATGTTGGCCTTTGTGGACATGCAGCAAGACACCTGCTCTTGTCTAAGACACTCCGAACTTCTCTGAGGACCCTCAACGCTTTGTGCTCCTTAATCTGTACAACCAAAGTAACCTGCACGACAATATTCCGAGTAATGAGTCTCCGCAGAGACTCGGTAAGAATTCTACCTCTACTATTGAATATATCATCATTCCTAAGCTTCCAAATGTGCCAAAGGATATGGAGAGAAAAAATAGACCAGAAAGTGTTACAACGTTTATCCAGTCCCAAAATAGACCCAGAAACAACCTCCAACGGAGAGAAATTACCATTTAGTTCCAGACCAAAGAGACCCCATACTACCTTGGCAAAGATGCAGTCAAAGAAAATGTGCATAATAGACTCAGATTCATGGCAAAAGGTATTATGGAATGATTGTGTTATTAAACAATGACCATGAATGATCAATATATACAAGTACATAAGAGAATGTTTCTATAACGAACAAGAGAGAGGAAATAGAAACATCCTGTAGAGAGAAAGAGAAAGTTTCCATAACGAACAAAAGGAGTTTATGGAAACATTACAAAAAGGAGTGACCATTAGAAAAAGACAGAAGAGAGAGTAAATTAGAAACTATGTAATATCTATTATCATAATACCCTCCCTTAATGGTCAATCTATCTTCAAAAAACAGAAATTTGCATGTCCTCAAAAAGCGTAAAAGGCAGCCTCGGGTTGATCAAAGAGGTCTGCAAGTTCTACAATGTTGGTCTGTGGCTGGGATCCACCCTGCTTCTGCTGATTAGAAGCAAACTGGACTTGAGTCGCATCAACAATGGTAGGACGACGCTCAGTACCCTGAACAAGCGCCTCAAGGCGACAGTACTTGAAAGTTGTCAACATGCGCTGCTTCCACGTGTTGTAGTTCTTGCTGTTGAAACGCTGACTGCCTTCCAACATCAAGTTGGTGAGAGATGCCATTGCACGTTTTTCAATGAAAAAGCGTGAAAACACAAAGATGGCATAAAGTTCGAGGCAGATTGACGGAAGTCCCAGAAAAATTGAAGACACCTTGAGAAGAGCACAAAAAACCTAGATAGAATCTGTTGGCTCGGAAAATGAGGCACAGAAAACGATGCACCCAGAAAAAAGCGAGACTGACCCAATTGCGTTCTCGAAAAACCCACCAAGAATTTGCAAGTAGATTTCCATGACGACACAAAATCTGAGAGTTTCGAATGAAACCCTAGCCACTGGAAAAAAATCAAGAAATTGCAGAGATTTTGTAAAAAGATGTCGGATTTAGGGCAGGGCGCCACCATCCATGGACTTGTTTTTGTCAAAAAACAGCTTAAAAATCACGGACGACCTCTGAAACCACAAACAGAAGGAGGTAGAAGACACGAAAAAATGTGCAGGGTGGAGGTTGTCGCGGTTTTGCATAAAAACGCGACTTGGTGTGCTGAAAAGCCGCGGCTTGAATGCAGGAAACAGTCACGGTTTCTGCAGACCAAAGAATAGAAGCCGCCAGCAAGAGTAAGGAGCTCCGGATCTGAGACAGAACCGATTCTTCAGCAGGAAAAAATAACACGAAAGACAGACTTCGTGATTTGCTGAGGAAAGAAGCTCCGCGAAAACCCTAGCCGGGTTTGTATAACTGAGAGCCTAAGCACAAATTTCATAGAGAATGATTTCGAAAAATAGCAGAAAATAGTCGGGTTTGTGAGGAAAAAACAAGATGCAAATTTTGAACACACTCGGGCAAAAAACTTCGAAAATCTTGAACTAGTAATTTCAAAAAGAAATTAAATTTTTTCGAAGAGGCCAAAAATTTGCTCTGATACCATATTATGGTAAAATAAATGAATGTGTTATTAAACAATGACCATGAATGATCAATATATACAAGTACATAAGAGAATGTTTCTATAACGAACATGAGAGAGGAAATAGAAACATCCTGTAGAGAGAAAGAGAAAGTTTCCATAACGAACAGAAGGAGTTTATGGAAACATTACAAAAAGGAGTGACCATTAGAAAAAGACGGAAGAGAGAGTAAATTAGAAACTATCTAATATTTATTATCGTAATAAAAGGAACAAGAATTTGGCTCCCCATCCGGTTTCTTAACATGTAACCTATGTAGAAAAAGGTGCCACATGAAACACAAAATTTTAGGCTCAGCAGGGGTGTGCCACATTTTCACAAGATGTTTACTCCAAGCAGTGCAATCTAGATTAAAGGTTCCACTTTGTATTAAGATGATAAAAAATATCATTAGTCCCAGCAAGAATCTTATACACCGATTTGGCTTGAGTATTCCAAAGGGGGTTACCATCATACCATTTAAGCAAGGCTAGCGTATCCATATTAACACAACAGGGTTTGGGCAATTTGAGAGGTAGGCTTGCCTCTTTTACCCATTCCAAACAATATCTGAGAAGGAGCTGATGCCCAAAGAATCCCATTTCCTCGCAGAGCAACCTTGTAGCAGCGCCAAAGGTTTATCTCCCTTACTGAGATTCCACCAAATAGACTTTTCTCTACAAATATTTTGGTTATGGTCAAATATTCCATTACCTAAGACACAATGTCTAACTCCTCCCATCCCTTCCAAATAGACTGAAATACAACAGACCTTGCCACTTTCAATTTAAACTTCCTTGACAGATGGTCATTAATAGGCAGGCTTTTCCAAGATTTAGCATGGGCAGGTGCAACTATGCTAATGTTGTTCCTGATCAAAATCTTCCAAGGCTCATCCCCTTGAGTAGCTTTGGCAATCCATTTGACCGCCAAGGCAATGCCTTGCCATCTTAGCTCTTTCAGCCCTAGTCCTCCTTGCTAAGTACTCCTGATGCACTATTCCCACCTTACTGCATGTCTCTTCTTATTTCCTTTTCCACTAGACCATAAAAAGTCTTTGATGACATTTTGAATAAAATTGATCTGTTTGATTAAATAGCCAGGCCGACGAGTAGTATAGTGGATATGTAGAGAGAATCTTCTTACATACTTGCAATCTTCTTGCCAGAGAGAGGAACTTGTTGTTCCACTTGTTTAGTTTCCCTTCAATTTTATTTTTAACCCACTCCCACAAAGATTTCAAGTCAGGATTGACCGAGAATGGTATGCCCAGGTATCTGACCTGATGTAGGGGTCCTCCCCAGGAGAAATCAATTTTTTTACACTAGCTAGGTGGGGAATCTTCCCAACCCAACAAGGGGATTTACGGATGGACACTTTGCCACTTGAGGCCAAGCAAAATAACTCCAATTTAGTCATGAGATTACTTAAGTTAATCTCATTCATCTCTATAATGATGGAAGTGTCATCTGCAAACTGGACATTAGACAGTTCCTTATTATCTGGCAACAAAATACCCTTCACTCTAAGAGATTGAATTGTCCCTGAGAATATAAAATAATAAGTCTGCCGCAATTACAAAAAGGGCAGGGCCAAGAGGGCATCCTTGCCTGATAGATCTGGAGAGAGGGAAGGATCCAGATCTAATCCTAGTGATCTCCACAGGAGCTATAGCTCCCTTCATCAGTGACAAAACCGTCTGATTGAATACTTTGGGGAATCCCAATGCTTCTAACATCATCAAAATGAATCTCCATTCAATCCTGTCATAAGCTTTCTCATAGTCAATCAATAACATCCTGACCCGTTGATTGGAAGTCTTGGCACAATCCATGGCCTCCCAACAAGTGATAAGATTTTCCAGTATGTACCTACCTTTCACAAATCCAATTTGGGTAGGGCTGATCACTTTAGGTAGAATATCCACAAGCCGTCTAGCTAATATTTTGGCCAAAATTTCGTAGGAAACATTAAGAAGGGTAATTGGCCTCCAATTCTTGATAAGTGTCTTATCCCCATCTTTGGGGATAAGCTTAATAGTTCTTGTATTGAGCACTGATCCCAATGTAACTTCCTCTATAACCTCATTGTATACCTATAACAGGTCCTAATCAATCCAATCAATGTTCTCTTTATAAAATGGTAGTCCATCAGGCCCCGATGTCTTCTCATTACTCATGTTGAGAATGGCCCCATTAATCTCATCTACTGAAATTGGTCTGCTCAAGGCGAGAGCATCTTCCTCACTAAGTTGAGGAGGAATAAGACTCTTGATCTTGTTCCTCACCTCTTCCATAGCTGTCCCCTCTTCGTCAGAGGTGAAGAGCTTGGAGTAAAAGTCTACAAAGGCTTGCAAAATCTCCTCCTGAGAACTAATAGTATGCCCATCCTTGCAAATACAGTCAATCTTGACCTTGGCTTCTTTGTTTTTGAGCAACTGGAAGAAATACTTCAATCCCCTATCTCCATTATTGATCCAATTAACTCTGGCTCTGGTCTTGGCACCTTCGATCTTGTGTTGTTGCATTCTTCTCAATGAGTCCTTGGTATAGGTTAAGCTTTCCAGAGCCTCATTATTAGCAGGATCTTTTTGAATAGCATGTTCTGCTTGACAAAGCTTATTGTGTATATCAGCTTCTATTCTCCTAGAGTCTTTGGTTCTTTTCTTGCCCACCACTTGAAACATGGTTTTCCAACTATCAGTACACTGCACCCATTTCTCAATAGCACTATGATGATTAGCTATATCATTGTTGAACCACCTGATCATGAGAACAACAACCTTGATGTCATTACCCCCATGAGAGTAGTATTAAGGGCAAAGGAATTAAAGCCCTTGCTGTGGTGTGAGGTTCTCCCCAGCTGAAATATTGAGCAAACTATAGGGTAGTGGTCAGACAAAGTGAATGGTGCCACCCTAACACTCACTCCATTGTTATCCTTCTTGAAACTAAAGTGGTATTTGTTAACACAGAATCTGTCCAACCTGCAATAAATCCTTCTATTCCCCTTTTGAAAGTTAGACCACGTGTGTCATATCCCCTTGTACTCTGTCTTCTGGCCAACAAGGGGATCAAACAAGTCAAGCTTATTGATCATTTTTGACCAAAAGTATTTCTCATTACCTTTCCACTCTATTTTAAACCCTCCCCCTTTATCCTGTGGGGATTCCACCATGTTAAAGTTCCTTGCTACAATCCATGGTAAATCTTTCATACTACACATCCAATTCCATACCTTAATCCTATCATAGTGATAATTGGGTGCATATACTGAACAAAGACCAAATTCAAACCCTTCATACTTCAGAATCACCCAGACTATTCTATTGCATGGGGAGCAACCCCAATCAATGATCATCTTATGCCACCTGGGATCGATTAGAATGACACATCCCCTTTTTCCTTTTGGGTGATTGGTGTAAAAAACCTTAGCATCTTGCCAGATGCATTTCAAAGCCACTTCTTGGGGATTCCAAGCTCCTAACATTCCAAGATGCGCACTTGACCTCCATAATCAACTTAAGAGTTAGTATCCATAGGAGCTTGGAAGCTCTTAAAACAATTGGGTAATTTTCTCTTTTAGATTTTCAATGGTTTGATACTGGAAACATTGTTGGGCGGCCATCGAGGTTAGACACAGTAGGAGGGATGGGGCAAGAGTTCTTATTGAATGCAGTTCTCAACGAGTCTAAAGAAGCCTTAAGAGCATTTGAGGTTATAGGAGGACCCACTTCCAAGTTTCGAGAGATCTTAGTCTATTTTACGGGTTAAACAACACCCTCAATACCTCTGTTATTAGAACTGGGTAAAGGAGTTTTCTTTTTCTTATTTAAGAGAGGACAATCATGCCTCATGTGGCCCTCTCTTCTGCATCGGAAACAAGAGTTAAGACCACCCAAAAAGGAAATAGGGCAAGCGTAGGATTGGTCACCAAGTTCAAAAAGAATTTCACTAGGTAAAGCTTTCCCCGGGTTAATCGTAATCAAGACCCTAACATCCGTATGAGGAAGCAGGTTGTCTGTTCTATCAACTCTGAGGACAGTACCAATTGATTCCAAGGCTTGCAGGATAATATTCCACATAAGGAAGGTTGACAACATTAATCCAACGTGGGCTCGACAGGGCCAACACCTCATTATGGACAACATCAGGCGACCATGGCAAAGCCCTAAAGTAAGCAAAGCCAATCTTTCAAAATTGTTTGCCGACAATTTCTCTCTGGGAGTTAGGGTTAGTGAAGAAAATAAAAAACAATCCTTTTTGAATCATCCGAAGAAATGAAAAGTGAAAACCAAATTTTTGCCCCAAATGTTGTGAATCCAATCATTAGGGAAAGTTCTTGAAGGATGTTTATTAATGTCTTGGGCTGCAAGGAAAATAACCAAGTTCCTAAGTTTATCCTTCTCTGCCTCGATAGCCATGGACATTTGTTTATTAGGCTTGATAATACAAGCAGTGGCAGGGGCAAAATCCTTACCTCGATTACTGGTTCCATCTTCGGGGTTTGTGTTTCTTCCTCCATGGACCACGAAGTTGGCTCCAGATGGAATCATAACTTCCTCGCTCAGCGCCTGCTTGAAAGTTCTAACCCTAGCCTCCACGGTTTCTCCCGGTGAATGTGAGCCCATAATCAACACACCACCTAAAACTAGAGGGAGAGAATGTACGAAAGACCAACATTAACTGTTGATAGCCGAGGGCAGCCTCGTCAATGCCGCCAAGTTGCAGAGCCCATTTCTTTCTCATACATGTTCATTCTACCCAATAGTAATTTTAAAATATTTACAATAGTTATTAAATAGTAAATATTAATTTTATTTTTTAAATTTAAAAACATTGTACAACTTAAAATTTCGACATTTGTTGTACAATATTTTTATTACCCTAATTCAGAATGGGTCTGATTTTGCCTTTGTAGAGGCATGTAGAAGTGACCACAACAGATTCGAGGCGGTGAAACATTTGTTTATATATGTGGTGTCTATGATTAGAAGTATGTTGGCTCATACTATTAATCAAAAACCCATTTCCGTGCCATTACCAACATGAGAATCAAAGCATGCCTAGGAAAGGTTGGTAATTGTGTGCTACCTCATCAAATAGCAGAATTTATTTGAGAGGAGGAAGTAGAACTTAAGATTTGCCTATAGTGCAGAGCATCCTTTGAGGAGAGGAAGGGGAACATGAAGGTCTTCCACTTCTCCCTTGCACAATGTCCTTGATGTTGTAGTAAAAATCATTCTTGCATTTGGAGTTATGAAAGGTTGATTGAAACACTACAATTTTTAAAATTTATGTTTCACTCTAGTGATTACTACAAGTAAGTATGTAGTCTTTGCTGATGGGTGTTTTCTGACACTTCTCAACACAGAATAAAATACCTATTGTCTCTTGAACAAGGAAACCTCAAATGCTAAACAATATGACAATGTGTGATCAAATAAGGCAACCCCAAGGTTTACATTGCAAACTAGTGTCTTTTTGTTGGATATAATAACTCAGTGAATATCGATGCAATCTTGCTGGTAACACACAAAAGGACTTACATAATTGTTCCTGGACTTAATCGATTCTTTCCCCAAAAATGGCTGGAACTTGAATACTCTCTCAAACTTAGACTTCAAAAAGATAAAAAAGGCAAGGGTTCATAGAAATCTAATCTAATTTTAACACCTAAGGACAATGATGACTATGGATATCACTTTGATAAATGGATTCCTTAAACCAAGCTTTGCTTCGCCATGAGGAAACAGCTACACACAACTTGATGCAATCCCCAAAGGTAGCAAAGGGTTTTCATGTTGTAATCAGTCATCCAAACACACAATATTGGCGCAATCCAAATGAACATCCACAATCAAATTAGTGCTCAAGCAGGTTCAAACTAACCATGCACTATAATTTGCTATCAACAAACTACAAATGGTATGAACCAAGGAATTCATCACATATCTCCACAATTCTCCTTCAAAATCATTGCACTTCACCTAAAACTTGAGAAGTAGAAACAATGCAAAATGTTGAAACAACTCACAAAGATCCACCACATCGTCAATGAAAATCATGCACTAATTTTGGTGTAGTCTTGGCAACAATTTATGATCTTCTCCTCCTACTACTACTGCTATTTGCTTGCTCCTAACTAATGACTTATCTTCTAATGTTTTTGCAAATGAGAAGGTCAAGCCTTTTATAGACCTCCCAAATTACAAATGAAGGGCCCAAATTGATTCTAGATCAATGGCAAAGATAATTCCAAGCAAACCCTAATTGGGGTGGTTACTGTTGATGTTATATAGCGTCGGGAGTTATCTTTCTCTTGAAGGCGAATCACTTGTCCAAGAAATGCAAAGAGTCTTGCATTTGGAAATTGAAAAGACTTGCATGGAGATGTGAAGAGACATTCATTTGAAATGAAGACACTTGTGCTTGGAATGGAAAGAGTCTTCAGTTTTGAAGATGAAAAGTCAAGTCTTCTATATATGTTTTTGTCTTGTGCATTGGTTGGGTGTTAGACACACATTATATTGTTGGTTCTGTGTGTAGTAGATGGATTGTTGGTTCAGTTTGAAGCATTGTACACAGATCTTTATTATTTTATCAATAAAGCATCATTTCTTGTGTGGGTGGGTTTTTCCCCTCAAGTTGGAGGGTTTTTCCAGGATAAATATTAGTGTTTTTTTGTGTCATCTATTCTTGCATGTTTTGTGTTAAGAATTTTTTGTTTCTCTGCTATTCTGGTTCAAAACATTAACATGGTATCAGAGCGGGTCTAAGGAAACGATCCGAACCAGGATAGAACAATTGGATTCTAGAAGAAACGTAATGTCTAATGGGAGTTGAATATGCTGTTCAAAATGAGGGATTCATATGAGAACGTGTAGCTGAAGAGCCTTGGAGAGTAGAATCTCAAATGAAGCTTCTTACCTGGACAAGGAGGATGCTGTCATGTTTGTATATGCTTACATGTTTGGCATTCATGTCTATGAGGATAGCAGATGTACTAGTGTTCAAATTTTTCATTCTCTATAATTGTGTGATGGTGAAAGAACTATTGGTGGATTGTGAGGAAATTTAGGCAATAAAGAGATAAGTATTTGAATATTGATCATGAATTTTATGTAGTTAATTCATGCTATAATATTGAGAATAGTGAATCATGTATGCTTTTAGCATTGATTTGTATATTTTCTCTTTATGAATAGTTTGATTCTATGAACTATTGCTAATCTCTCTAAAAATGCTTCAAGGACGGATCGAGAAGCAATGGGATGATGAGAGATTACATGCAAAGTCATGCAAGCTATAGAAATGAACTTGGGAACGCTGCTTGCAGCCATGGGACTAAATTGGTGGCACATGACTTCATTAAAGAGAAATAACCTATTCAGATTGTCATTGCAATTAGTTTGTTTGAAGAGGAAGAAATGACATTCAAAGGGAGACTATTCAGTTGCAGAAATCAGATTCAGAGGGAGCTTGCGTGGCAGATGTAGAATGCCAAGTCCTTTGCAGAGGATCAACAAGCTTGTGTAGCAGTGTGACTGCAAAAGCTCATGTTGGACAAACATTGGAGCCAATTTCTTGGTATTGCAATAATCAAAGCCATGAGAATGCTGCCCTTGTTGAGAGGGAGTCTCAGCTGAGAGGGAGTCTCAGCATTCAGATGATATTTTATGTGTTTTAATGAGTTCTTCTGAGAGGGAAAAGTTCGAGGTGCAATCCCTTGTTAATGAGTTCTTCTTTGAGAGGGAGAAGTTCGAGGTGCAATCCCTTGTTAATGCATTCTTCTTTGCGAAAGAAGTTTGAGGTGAAAGCCCCTGTTCCACCCTCTAGGAGTAGCTATGGTGGATCCACCCTCTGGGAGCAGCTATGGTGGATGTCTTGTGAGAGACTCCATGACTTAGCTCTTGTGTTATTCACCCTCTGGGAGTAGCCATGGTGAATGTCATGTTGAGACGACGATATCACATTGAGAGAATCCGTGATAAAGGTTTTGGTTTTCTCACAATGGGTGTAGCCATTGTGAGGGTCATGTTGAGAGAATCCATGACATGAGAATCTGGAAAGATACCTCCCTAGCTAAGAGGTAGTGTTGATGTTATATAGCGTCGGGAGTTATCTTTCTCCTGAAGGCGAATCACTTGTCCAAGAAATGCAAAGGGTCTTGGATTTGGAAATTGAGAAGACTTGCATGGAGATGTGAAGAGACATCCATTTGAAATGAAGAGACTTGTGCTTGCAATGTAAAGAGTCTTCAGTTTCGAAGATGAAGTCAAGTCTTCTATATATATTTTTGTCTTGTGCATTGGTTGGGTGTTGGACACACATTATATTGCTAGTTTTGTGTAGTAGATGGATTGTTGGTTAAGTTTGAAGCATTGTACACATATCTCTATTATTTTATCAATAAAGCATCATTTCTTGTGTGGCTGGGCTTTTCCCCTCAAATTTGAGGGTTTTCCCAGGATAAATATTAGTGTTTTTTTTGTGTATTCTTGCATGTTTTGTGTTAAGAATCTTTTGTTTCTCTGCTATTCTAGTTCATAACATTAACAGTTACAACTACCACCTACAAATATTTAATGTCCTCCAATGAGGAGATTACAAATCTTTGTGTCATCTGTTCTTGCATGTTTTGTGTTAAGAATCTTTTGTTTCTCTACTATTCTAGTTCATAACATGAACAGTTACAACTACCACCTACAAATATTTAATGTCCTCCAATGAGGAGATTACAAATCTTTGTAACATCCTTTCAAAGATGAACCAATGAGAAAATTCAGTGTAATATTATATTAAATGCCTTCCACATGTCCGCTTGTGAATGAGTTAGATTTGATGAACTTGGACATGACGATTGGAATCCTTTGATTGGTTGAAGATGAGTGGGTGCCATCTCAACTTTCATATCTTGTATCACAAAGGAAAGATATCTCTTGATACTCAACATTATCTTTCTTTGATTAAGTCTTTTGAAACTTATCTTCTCGCAAATGATTGTGATGGCTCATATTCTCAACCTGCTTCATCTTCACCAACTTTCTTTTTCATCCTTAGGTATTCTTCGTTGTTTTTGGAAATTTTTGGAAATCTTTCTCTTGGATGTCTTGACTTTGTAGTAGTTGAGTCCTTTGTATTTCCAACTTCATTGTTTGGGATTCCTTGTCATCTTCATCTTCATGGCGATCTTCTACATCTTTGACTTGAACCTCCTTTACCTTGTCGCTATCCTCTTTCATGATGTTGATCTTTGGCAAAGTTCTTGACTTGACATCATTTTGCCGATCTTTCTCACCATCTTTCATTAACTAAGGATTTTCTCAAGTTTGGAATTTCCACTTATCATTTCCATTTAGCATTCTTTCATTTTTCCAAGCATTGAACCAACACTTTTCCACTTTGCCATTTCAAAATTTACACACTCAACACATCGCCCTGACAATATTTTGACATCCTTTTGACAACTTTGACGACATTTCACAACACTTTGACAACTTTTATAATTGGTTAATTTTTCATAATTTCTCCCTCAATTCCCATTTTTTGCAATTCTTACTTTCACAACTTTTCAACTCCATATTGATTAGGGAAACTTCATGATCTCACTCAATTTCTTGGTGTTTTGCAATTAAGATTCAATTCTTGCATTCCTTCAATCAACACCTTGACTTAGGAACTCTTTACCTGACTCACCCATTTTTTGATAGCCAAGAGACTAAGAAACTAAAATATGTTGCCAAGCTAAGGACAACTAAGATGACACTAAGCTAGAAAGTGGAAAAAGGGGGTCCCCATTTGCAATGGGGTGTGTGTTTATAACACAACCACCTTCTTTGTTTTTTAATTTTTAATTTTGGAATAGGTTGTTGAGACCCAATTCACGTTGAGATGACTTGTGAATGTGTTGGCTTAGGAAATTCTCTCATTGAACTTGTACTTGAAATTGTCCTCGGTATCTCGATTTTCTTGAAGTGATGTGTTTTCCTCTTATGATCATGTACTTGTAAATCTCCATGTTCTTGAACCCTTGATGATGGTAATCCTTATTCATTTGTAGACTTGTTCTTCCTTGCATATTTTGATCATCCTTGTGTAGTAGAGTCTTCCTCTCCCATTGTTTGGGACATCCTTGATACCTTTATCCGTTACCTCCTTGGCTTGGAATCCTTTAGCCTTGATCGCTCATAGGGACAAATTGGAGTCCCCATCAACTTATCCTTGAATTGAATCCTGTTTAATCCTTATGAAAAATTGATGTGAATAGGGACAAGTTGATATCCCTATAAGATAGCCCTTATTCTTCAAGCGTTTAACCAAGTGGAAAGTTGCCTTTCATAGGGACACATGAATGTCCTTGAATTTGAACTTGAACTTGTCCATGGACTCCTTGTTTTTAAATCTGGACTCATCCATGTCCCTGCTTGATGAAGGCTTGATCTTGAATCCTTCTTCTTTCCTTACTGCTTCCTTGCATTATCTTGAAGTGTTGTCCTTTTAACTTGATCGCTTTAGGCTAGTCCTCCTTCATTGCTATCCTTGGTCTTGAGCTTGAACGTGTCTTCCACCTTTTGTTCACTTCCTTGCAACTATCCCTGCCTTTGATCCGGACATGGTTCCTGGTACAAAGCTTGAAGTCAGTATAGTTTAAGAGTATCAAATAAGGAACAAATTTCAAACCTTTTAAATATTTGATTTAATCCTTAAACCCAATTCAAAGACTTGAGAAATTCACAGTCATAGGCTGCAAATGAAATATGGATTTGAATAATGTCTCAGGACAACCAAAATGAACAAATTTAACCCCTAATGCCTTGAATTTGTGTAGAAAATTAGACATTTGAGGTCTCTAAATTCTGAAGACAAAGTTTGAAAACTAAGTCTGAGGACTTAGTCTGCAGATTAAGTCTGCAGACTAAGTCTGCAAGCATGTATAATCAGACCTCAAGACTATCCAAACATATCCTTAAATGACCAAGTTTTCTTTTTAAAATGACAAAAATCAGACCTCATTACCAAAGAAAGAACTCTGATTTTCTGAGGATAGCACATGGTAAGTCTGAAGACATCCTTAAATTAGTCCTAATACTTCATCAAGTTCATTTCAAATCATGATCCAAGGTTTCAATACAGATTATGGATCAAATTGCAAATCAAACATTACAACAACTAACTTTCATCATTTTGAAAAGTTCTTACTTCTGAGGACAAGTTTGAAACTCACCTCTTTCCCGATGATTTTGACCCTTAAAATTAGTGCCTTTGGTGCAAGAAAACCCCTCTAACACTCAGCAACAACCCTTATAATGATTGGACAAGTTAATGATTTATGGTGATTTTTCCCAAAATCACCCCTGCCTAGGGATTTTCCAAAAGTCTGAAGAAAATGTGTTTTCAGCCCCCTTGTTGCCTTGGAATTTGTATCAAATCTCTCCAATAGGTCTGCAAAAAATGTCAATCAAACAAACTTGGATATTTTTTCAAAAAAAATCGAACCATATGGTGAAATTTTCAGACTTAGTCTGAAAACTCACCAACTTCAGCTCCTTAATTGCCTCAAAACAGTCATCAAACTCAAAACCTACCCCCCTAAACAGCTTGCAATCAAGTTTGGAATGTTTTAAGTGCTTGGGAATTTTCATGATTTTACCAAAAATATTCACCCCATACAGACAAGTTTTCAGATTTCGGTCTGAGAACACTTACTTACAACTGTTAAGAGTCCATGGATATCATCCTAGACCTCACATCAATTGACTTTGATGTCCTAGCACTCTCATTCATTTGATTTGTGGTCAATGATTTCTTCCTTGTAAAATCACAGCCTCCTGGTGTTTTCAGATTCTTGACATTCGAACCCTCCCTTGCATCATTGTTTAGACTTTGGTGGTTGCATTTGGATCTCCACTCTTGCTGGTGGTAATTTCCATGGATGGCTCTTGAATTCTTAGACCTTCTTTCTCTTTACCAACTATCCTCAAGGTGACTAGCATAGTTTACTTCAGACTTAGCCACTTCTTCTTCCCATATTCTGATTTTGACTTCCAGCCTTAAGTCGATTTCTTCCTTGTATTATACTTGCTGCTGTAGGAGCCCTTTTAATGGGGTTTCGGGTTGGAGTTTCACCCACACAACCAATGTGGGACCAAAACAAGTCACATAGAAACTTGTGCGACCACCATTTAATGTACTTCCCTTTCATTTAATTAATTTCCATTTTATGCCATCAAGGGAATTCGACCTTCATTAGGATTTCATTTATTTTCCAAGTCCACTTTTTACCATCCCCAAAGGGGAAAGTTCGAACTTCATAGGAAATTTTCATTGTCCAAGAGGGGAAATTCAATCCCCACAGGGATAATTTCCCATCTCAACACTTTGTTATTTTATCTTGATTTGCTCACAAAAGGGGAAACTCGATCCCCATAAGGATTTCCATTTGTTTTACTTCAATTATCCAATTGGGGAAAATCGATCCTCATATTCATCTAGATAATAACAATCTCCATACTTCAAATTTTTCACTTATCTTCAATAGCCTTCAAAGGGAGTGTCAACCTCCATCTAGATTTGGGGGATTTCTATGTTCATCTGGACAAAGGGGAATTTCATACTCCATCCGAATTTCCTGGCTTTGGGGCTCAAAATTTTTGTAAGTGTTGAAAAAGGGGAAAAGTCATCTTCATCGAGAGAAAGGGGAAAATCCATATCCATCAAGACAAAGTAATTGCCTTAAAAGTTTCTAAGTATAAGTCCAAGGGGAAAATCGATCTGCATCTGGACTTTGCACTTTGTTCCAACACTAAGTTTTTTCATCAAAAATATCTCTTCAAGTGGAGAAATTCTATTTCCATCCGAATTTTATGCATTTTAAGTGGGGAAATTCTATTTCCATCCGGATTTTGTGCATTTTTACAAGGAACAATTGATTTTCATAAGGATTTTTCACATTTTAAGTATGGAAAATCAATTTTTATAAGGATTTTAAAGCCCTATTGCATAAAATATGCCTTTATAACATATTTTGGACCATTTGACTAGCCAAAATTTTAATGCACTTAGAATTTTTATCTCAACCCACTGCAACTTGATCCAATAGAACCTTAATCTGAACACTCCAATTTGTATTTGCAACCCAACAACTTGATTATTCAACCACTCAACTTTTAAGTTTTGAATTGTCACCTCAACTATTGAAACCTAACAACTACGAGTGAATGAGGGGGTCCCATTTGCAATGGGGCGATGGTGTGAAAACCTCACAACAGGTAGGTTACAAGATGATAGATATAAGTTGGTCAATGAGCTCATTCTTTACCAAAACCAAGTGTACCTCATACTTGAATCTAAGGTGAAGAAGAGGATTTTGAGGGCATGTCACGATACTCACTTGTTGGACATCTAGGGTTTTACAAGACATACAAACAGGTGAGCGGTTTTCATGGAAGGGGCTTAAAAGTGATGTATTGCAGCATGTGAAAGAATGTGTGGACCATCAACAAAACAAGGTAGAGCATGTATTCTGAGCTGGTTTATTGTAGCCTCTGCCTATAACAAATCAGAAATGGGAGAGCATATCAATGGATTTTATCATGGGGCCGCCAAAAGTCCAAACAAAAGACTGTATGTTCGTGGTTGTTAACAGGCTCACTAAATTTGCATATTTTCATGTCATATCTTCTGAATTTAAAGCTTCATAGGTGGCAGATTTATTTTCTAGATAAATTTTCAGACTGCATGGATTGCCAAAGAATTGTAAGTGACAGTGACAGCGGTTCCTTAGCTTGTTTTGGCAAGAACTCTTTTTTAGTAGGTATTGAGTTGACATCAAGAACTAGCTATCATCCCCAAATGGACAGGCAAACAAAGATAGTGAACAAATGGCTGGAAGGCTATCTAAGGTTATGGGGTAGCAAACAGCTTGGGATCAAATGGTTGAACTAAGGAGCCTGGAGAATATTGCTACCATTCTACTTACCATATGTCAATTGGCATACCCCTCTTCAAGGCACTTTATAGTTATGATGCTACTTCATTTATGGATTTGATTTTGTCTGATAGTTGAGTGCCAAGTGCTAACAATGTGATCCAACAAAGTAAGGATATCTTGGAATCCTTCAAGGAGAATTTACAATAGGCCCAAAATCAGCAGAAGATTCATGCTGATAGGCACCAACTGAGAGGGCTTTTGTGGTTGGTGATATGGTGTTTTTGAGGTTGCAGCCTTATCGGTACTCCTCTATCAAAGGGAATGGAGCTGAGAAGCTAAAGCCACACTTTTATGGGCCTTACTAGGTATTAAGGAGGATTGGAGAAGTAGCTTATGAGCTGGAATCTCCAGCTAACAGCAGAATTCTCAACACACTTCATGTTTCGTGCTAAAAAAGGGCTGGAGGACAGCAACTCATTCCTTCACAAGACCTACTAACACTTGACTATGAAGGCAAATTGATTCTTGAACTTGAGACAGTGGTAGATGTGAGAGAGAAGAGGCTAAGGAATAAGATCATCCCTAAATATTTGGTGAAGTGGAAAGGACTACTCGTCGAGGATGCAATGTGTGAAGGGGTTCAAATTTTTAACATCCCATCCTGCAATTGCTTGAGGACAAGCAATTGTGGGCTGGGAGGACTGTGATGAACCCGAAGTGAGGGTTGGCTTGGCCGACCAGCTGCTGACCTGTTTTATGGGAAACCTATTTATAGAGGTTGTTGTGCCTTGAGGAGATGATTTGGATGTCTGTTGTGAAGCCCTGTGCACACTGGTTGACTGGGACGCTTATCTCAGTAACCTCACAAGGTAAGGACGAAGCCCCTTAACCTTGGCAGCGGATTTTCCAAACACTTAAATGTAGATATTTAGTACAATTTCAGTTGTTTGCAGGCATTCACCCATTATTCAGGATCAATATTCAGCCAAGAAGGAAGTTCATGGAAGCTAGTGCACTCAGTGAACAGGTTCATGGGAGCACTGGGCCAAATGGTGTTAATTGGTAGCTGAAAGGCGCCACTTCAAGGGGCCATTATTGCTAACCTTTAGTGCTGACCCATTTACTTATGAGCAGCATGTTTGTACCTGAAGATTGCTGATTGTCAAACACTCAGAATGCTACAGTATGATATATAATTTTGGTTGTCTGAAAGTGATCCGGCTGTTGCGGAAGCAGCGTAGGGGACAGTTATAAAGATCTGAGCACATCAAAGTCATTATAATGACTGTCCAAGTATAGACCTGTGGTATCGATCCTATCCAGTCAAGCTATGGAGTGATATCCCATGAAAGAAATAGTATGCTATTAATGTTTGCATCCCTATTATATGAATTTGTGTAATCGTAATCTGATCTGTATACTGGTTTGGATGGTCTGAGAAACATGAACATATACCTAGCTTTGTGATCTAAATATTGTATGGTTGTTGAGCTGGTAATTTTCTGTGAGCCAAATACATTTTGGGATATTATTGTGGAAGTTGCTCTTTGTTTTCTGAGTGAATGCTTAACTCTGAGAAATCAATCCTGAGTGTACATAAGCTTTTTGTTGATAATGTTGGCGAGTACTCCTTTAATTTCCTGTTATACAAGTGGGTATATTTCACGTAGGTAGTTCTAGAGGGTAGGAAATCATTTTTAGATTTTCCCTATGGTCATTAGCTGATGGTTGATTAGTAGGTAAGGTTTTCTAGTTTTCATTAGGTAAAACATTGCAACTTTGAGCCTGAACCTATTGACTTAGCAGAGACTATTTTTGATTGTTTTGAATAAGAGGAAATGCATAAGTACACACCTAATGAGGATAAGATCCCACCAATTCAATGTACCAAGGGAGAACTGTCAGAACCATAGTTTGAAAACTCGGACTCGGCAGCCCAAAATAAGACTCGGTCTTGGGACTCGACAAAGAAGAAAACCTTAGTTTTACAAAAAATAAAAAAGAAATTAATGCATCTAGAAAATATAAGAGCCATAATTCAAACATACAAAGAACCTCCACTATTTACTACTATATCTGATAAATTACATGTGGAATAATAATAAAGATTGCAGTGCGTACTAGATACGAGAGTAAAATATATCTTTATTCGCTCATGAATAAAGGCATATGGCAAGAATGTAGACAATGATTCATATTGTGCAAACTCAAAGTTGTAGTGTACTTCAAAAATTAAGTGGGGGTTCGCGGGCAACGTCCCTAGTGGGGTCAAGGGGCAGTGGCCCTTGTGGGCGTCTGGGGTCACCCCTAGTGGGGTCAGGGGCAACGATCCTTGTGGGGGTTTGGGGACAGTGCCCCTAGTGGGGTTGAGGGTTAGCGCCCCTAGCGGGATCCCGAGGCAGTGCCTAGGGCACACTCCGTATTGTGATATAGGGTGGGGTCAAGGGGTGGAGTCCCCGCCACCAAGACCAAATTAAGACCTTTAGAACCACATTGAACTCCATGGCGCACATCATTTTCATGACTACATCCACATATGGCCTTCTTGGTGACAAATAAAATAGGCAAAAAACCAAATTTTTTTTTTTTAAAGCTGCCTGGGTGTCTTCAGCAGTACGCGCGAGTCTCTTCCAAGGACTTGTGAGTCCCGACTCTAGACTTACGTGAGTCTTAGCGACGGACTCGGGAATCTTTGCCGAGGACTTGGTTTGCAAGTCTGTGGTGAGTTGACTTGGTAAGCCACGACACTCGCGAGTCTTGGCGAGTCTGCTGAGTCTTCCATCTATGGTCAGAACTACTTAAATTGAGGTCGTCTACGAAAGGGTGGTGAGTTGACTTGGTACGCCACGACACTCGCGAGTCTTGGCGAGTCTGCTGAGTCTTCCATCTATGGTCAGAACTACTTAAATTGAGGTCGTCTACGAAAGGAAATGACTTACAGTACAAGTGGTAATCTAGCAGTAGAGGAAAACTAGAAACAATCTATTGACAAAAGGAAGAACAAAAAGTTTATTGACCAAAAAGCTCACTAAACAGTATTTTGAATTAGTTGCTGCTTCTTATGGAAGACAATTAAAATATTGTAGAATAATTTAAAATCGTGAGCATATAGTAAACTTAAACATAAACCAAAGGAAGGATTGATCCCTTATATTCAGAAGGTGACAACTCTTCGAAACTAATGGGGAAACTATTGGAATGAGATTAGATGAATTTTGAATATAAAATAATGTGTGGTAATACTATTTAACATTGAAAGGAAGCTATCTGCTGAAGAATTTGATGCCATGAAACCTGACTGCCCCCTTCTTGCTGTCAAAATTTTCATTTGCTAAAAGCTAAAAATGCTCAGACCATTTCTTGGTGTCTGAATGATGTTTCTTTTACTATAACTGTTTACCATTTCATTTTCCATATCTCTTTTTAGTTAACACAAGTCAACTATTATTTCATACTTTCTTATTGATTATAATCTATTTATGCACTCTCAAGGATCTTAATATGTTATTCGCTTACCAGTTTCCTTTTCTGGTATGTTCTAAAATGATATGCAGATATGAAGCATGGGTCATATATAATTTCCTTTCTCTATGTCTTGCTTGGGTGGGTGGCCCAGGTGCTGTAGTTACAAGCTTAAGTGGCCGAGTGCTGAAGCCATCATGGTGTCTGATGACATGTTGTCTTCCTCCGATACCGCTTGACGGGTTTGTCATTTATCATTATTTTGATCCCATTCCATAGTTAAGCACGTGCTTCTAGATCTTTTTTCCCTCTATTATACGTGTTTGCAAGATCTTTGTTCTTCTTGATCAATTTGAATATTGTTTGTTGAGTCTTTTTCATAAATTGTTTATAAAATTATATGTGCAGGCGTTTCATTCGACGATGCAAGCAGGGTGGATTACAGTTTGTCATTCTGAAGCCCATACTTGTTGCAGTTACATTTATTTTGTATGCCAAAGGGAAATATGAGGATGGCAACTTCAGTGCCAATCAAGCGTACCTATATGTGACTATCATCTACACGATATCCTATTCTTCAGCACTGTATGCACTAGTTTTATTTTATGTGGCATGCAGAGATCTACTTCGGCCATTCAATCCAGTTCCAAAGTTCGTAATCATTAAATCAGTTGTTTTCCTGACATACTGGCAGGTAAAATCTTTGATGATTTTAAATTCTAATTTGTTAACAATAACTCAGTATTATTTCCTTTTGTAGTTTTCTATGATTTTTTGACTTTGGGTTATGTAAGTCATTGAGAATGGGAACCAGTTGGGAATCTGGACGTATAAACTATTACAACAATATATATTATATAGAGGTAATGGTGGGTGCCAAAATCCTATTAAGGGTGGTGGATAGGGCAGGATAGAAAAATGTTCCTCTACTGTTCAGCTTTTAGTGCCATAGTGTTAACAGGTGTTTAGTGATATAGTAATGTCTCCTTGTTTAGCATGTTTATGAAATATCCTAAGCTACGAAATCTGCAGAATTCACACACAGATACGAATTGCACATCCCAAAATACAGTTCTTAATTTGAATTAGAAAGTTACAGACTGAATATGGATATTAATTGCATGCTCAAATATAATTTCCTCTTACACAGGTTCACAAGAACAACCACCCTTCTGGTTATAAGAATTTCATTACAAAGGGGCAACTGAAACAATAATATCATGCAATGATCATATCAGAACACGCTCCATCAGAAGATAAGAATACCCTTGTGCAAATTGTATTCAGTCTGATCGCTGGCTTGATGTGCTCAGAAGGTTAGTTACAATACGGCTGCAATAAGACCTCGTTGACAGACCTTAGTGACTATGAATCCGTTCTTGCCCAGCTGCAGTCGAAATCGACAATAAGACCAGCTCTCCCAATCGCTGTTACAAAAAATGTACTGCTGAAATTACTTTCAAAGGACCTTCTGGGGTTTCGTCCAGAGGTATGGCTTTCTCCAGGGGTCTCATCTTGAGAAAGGATGCTGCATCCAGACTTGCAGAGCACAGAGAAAGAAAATAATAATAACCAAGAATGAATTCCTCTTCTTTATGCGATTCCTTATAATAGACCCCAGCGCCTCAAAAAGCACACTTTTGCTTTCTTTCCCTTTAAAGAAGCCAATCGCTGGCGAGTTACTAAAGCACTCAAACATGCCTTGTCAAGAAAGTAACCGAATTGGCTGTAAGATAAACCTGTCTAAGAGGAAGCAAATCACATTGATTGCCACAAAAATTTGGTCCCACATTCATGACTGAAAAATAGGAGCTGTCCCCCTTATTAATTCATTGCCTTAGCCTATGGGGACTAAAAACTAAATATGCCTAGCATTATTTTTTCTAAGCTAAAAAAACATTTAGAGGGGAGGGGACATTACAGTCCTCCCTTCGCCAGATTGCTGGTCCACTAGCAATCACAGATTAGGGTGCTGCAGAATCTCTTTGCTTTGCCAGGTAGCATCCGCAACAAGTAAGTCTTTCCATTTAATCAGATATTCCTGGATCATTTTATTCCTCAACTTCCTTTCCCTCCAATTAGCAATAGCTTCAGGAACTAGCGTCAAATTCTCTTCTTCATCAAGTGGGGGCAACTCTGGAGATGCCATTGCTTGCTGGTCCAATGCCTTCTTGAGGCAAGAGACATGGAAGACATTATGAATCTTATTGCCTTCTAGCAGTTCTAATTCATATGCTACTTCTCCTACCCTTCTTAGTATCCTGTAGGGTACATAAAACGGTGGTTTTAACTTTTCTACACCACTCTTCTTCAATGTGGATTGCCTGTATAGCTGTAGAGTCCCTAAGTTGCCAATTCAGGTTCGGGGACGGATTCAGGCTCGCAAATCCGGTTCGTGGATTCGTGAAATTTTTTTTTTGCCATTTGGATTCGTATGGGTTCGTGAGTGTATATATATAATATATATATATGCATTATATATACAAAAAATAAGAGAAATATACATAATTCTAAAACTAAATCATTTCATAATATGAATCTATGATGCTTGATCATTGAGCAATGCCAAATCTCCAAGATAAACATTATTTTTTATTTTGTAAAACAAGTAAACAACCTTCAATTATAACCATCAATAATATTGAAATTAAATCACATATTACGAAAACATCCTTATCATATCCTTTTATATTTTATTACTTATATACAACAAAGATAAGATGCCTCAAGATATATTCATCTAGTTGTTTAAATAATGCCAAAAAATTATTCACAATTTTATAATAAAACTTTATAATTTCTCTATTGTATTCTTTAAATTCTTATTTTTAAATGAAAATGTAGACGTAACACCCATTAAAAAAAATAATACTAATAACAATTATACAAACATGATAATTAATAATGTGAAAAATTAATTATTATCATTGCGACAAGATTAGTCTAATGAGGCAACAAAACTACAATTAACTATGTATAATTCCAACGCTCTTCTCAATATTTTTTTTATTATTATTACAATAAAGTTATGGATAGTGTCGTGAAAGAATAATGAGTAGGGTAAAATCTAGAAAATAAATGACATGTCATTCATTATGAGGTAAAAATCCATGCAACGAGGGGAAACCATAACAAGTTTTTAAAATAAAAAAAAAACAATCCATCCGGACCCTGCCCGGATCCAGCACAGACCGGGAGGAGAATCCGGACCCGGATCCGGGGTCCAGGGTCCGAATCCGGTAACACAGCTGTAGATGCAAAATTACCAAACCCCCAACATGAAATGTTTTCTCAATTCTATGCCTATCTGCATACTTTTTCTGTTGATTCTGAGCCAACCAAATGTTATCTTTTAGTGTCCTGAGAATATCCTGATAATTCCAAATTGTCTCCTTTGCACGAGGAATCTTACTATCATCAAATGCCAAGTCAATGAATGACAAAGCGTCATACCCGTGCAAGGCCTTGAATGGAGACATGCCAATTGACATATGAAAGGTGGTATTATAACAATACTCACTTAAGTGAAGCCATCTAACCCAAGGACGCTACTGCCCAGAAACATAGTTTCTATGGTAGCCCTCTATCCATTTGTTTACAATTTCTGTCTGCACATTCGTTTGTGGATGGTAGCTGGGGCTTGGAGTCAATTATGTTCTAGCCAATCGGAACAATTCTTGCCAAAAATGCTAATGAATCTGCTGTCTCGATCACTAAGGATGGTCTTAGGTAGACCATGTAACCCGAACACCTCTCCGAAAAATAAATCCGCAACTTGAGGTGCTAAATAGTCTGTAGCAATGGTGAAGAAATGGGAAAATTTTGTCAATCTGTCCACAACTACAATGATACAATCCTTTCCCTGAACTCGTGGAAGTCCTGTAATGAAATCCATGGATATTCCTTCCCATTTTTGTTCTAGTATATGTAATGGCTGAAGAAGGCCTGACAAATAGGTATGTTTTGACTTGTTCTGCTGACAAGTCAAACATTCTCTAACATGTTGCAATACACCGTCCTTAAGGCTCTTCCAGGTCAATTTTACGCACTTGACGATACATTTTGAAGAAACCTGGGTGACCTGCTAGAGGCGTATCATGCAACACCCTCATAACTTTGTCCTTCAACTTAGATTCTGGTACATCGTAAATTCTGTTCTTGTAATAAGTCACCTCGTCTATTACAAAATACCTGTCATCTTGTACCCTTCCATCAACCAAATCACAAGTACAAGTATTTTTGGCATATTCGGCCAACAATTGAGATTTCAACAGATTTCTAATCAGCTGAAATCTCAGTAAGAGAGAAAAGGGTGGATTTCCTGGAAAGAACATCAACAACAATATTCCTTTTCCCCTTGATGTATTCCACTTCAAAATCGTATGCCTGAATCTTGCTTACCCATTTTTGTTGCCGTTCATTGAGATCTTTTTGTTCAGGAAATACTTAAGACATTTTTGATCAATCCTAATAACAAATTTTGCACCCACAAGATACTGTCTAAACTTAGCTAGCGCGTGCATGATAGCTAGCATCTCCTTATCATAAATGGAGTACAATCTTTCTGGATCTTTGAGTTTCCGACTCTCAAATGCAATAGGGTGCCTGTTCTGCATCAATACTGCACGAATCCCCTGTCCCAATGCTTCACACTCAACAACAAATGGCTGTGTGAAGTCAGGTAGTGCCAATACTAGGAATGTGCTCATGATTTCCTTGAGTTTGTCAAATGTAACTTGTGCTTCACTAGACCATTGGAACGCCCCCTTCTTAGTAAGATCAGTCAAGGGTGATGCCAATTGTGAGAACCCTCACACAGACCTCCTGTAGTAACAACACAAACCCAAGAATCCTCTCAACTCAAATATGTTTCAAGGAGGTGGCCAATCTAGAATTGCATATATTTTCTGTCGGTGTACCTTAACACCAACTCCAATCACATGTCCTAGATAAAGAATTTCAGTCATCCCGAACTCACATTTGGAAGCCTTTGCAAACAGGGACTGCACCTCCATGATTCTCAAAACCGCATCCAAATGCTGCAAATGATCATTCCAAGTCTTGCTGTAAATCAAAATGTCGTCAAAGAAGAGACCAAGACATATTTCCGCAACTGATCACGGAATGTGTGGTTCATACAAGATTGAAATGTTGCTGGTGCGTTTGTGAGTCCAAATGACATGACAAGGAACTCAAAGTGACCGTAGTGAGAACATAAAGTAGTTTTTTGAATATCTTCTTCTTGGACACTAATCTGATCTGATGATAGCCTGAACAAAGATTGATTTTTGAAAAATTCACGGCCCTGTGTAGCTCATCAAGAAGCTCATTGATCTTGGGAATAGGGTATCTATTCTTAATGGTCTTTTTGTTCAGGGCTCTGAAGTCTATACCATAGAAGCATAAATGATTTGGGGAATAAATCGACAAACCAAAGGTAGTATTTTTAAAAAAAATCAGGAAAAATCGGATTTACAAAAAAATGTGAAAATTTGAAGAGTTACAATCAAGAACATTTAAAAAAAAAAATTAAAGGACATTTCCATAGCATAGATGATAAAGGACTTATATAATGATTCAAAGCACTTGCACAACCTCCTGATATATTTTAAACTTGGAGGACCATGATTTCAATCAAGCCATGATTTGAAGTAGCACCAAAATATGATGTGGGCTTTCTTATTTTTCAAAATCAGAATGAAGCTTGCTTCGCAAAATATTGTCAATAAAAGAAAATCTTAATAGTAATATAAGTAGAATTCATTTGTGATATAGGATTCATTTGTGTAGTTTTTGAGTCAAACTCATTGACACAAGTTTCATGAGTAGTAGTTTACAAGATTCCATCTCTCATGAGAATGAATGGAACACTTAGCACTCATTGCATCGAGGTGATGCTCACAGAGGTGAAGCACCGAGACTTCTTGGGAGGTCACCCATCCCAGGACTACTCCAGCACAAGCGTGCTTAACGACGAAGTTTCCTCCAAGGTTAAGCCCACTTGCTTGCAACCCCATTCGCAAAACCTTTAGCAAGTGTTGTGCATTACAAACCATTCATTAGAAAGTCCCTTAAGCTCATCAATTGATAAGTTGAAGATATTTTCCACAACAAGTCCAATTGTGATATTGCTATCAAGATTCATTTGTGTAGTTTCTGAGCTAAACTCATTGACCCAAGTCTCATGTGTAGTGGTTCACAAGAACACATCTCTCATGAGACTGAATAGAACACTTAGCACTCATTGCATCTAGGTGATGCTCACAGAGGTGAAGCACTAGGACTTCCTAGGAGGTCACCCATCCCAGTACTACTCTAGCTCAAGCGCGCTTAACCACGAAGGTTCCTCCAAGGTTAAGCCCACTTTTCTTGCAACCCCATTTACGAAACCTTCAACAAGTGTTGTGTCATGAACTATTCATTAGAAAGCCCCTTATGCACATCAATTGATAAGTAGAAGATATTTTTCACAACAAGTCAAATTGTGATATTGCTATCAGGATTCATCTGTGTAGTTTTTGAGTCAAACTCATTGACCCAAGTAACTGAGTGGTGGTTCACAAGAACTCATCTATCATGAGCATGGATGGAACACTTAGCACTCATTGCATCTAGGTGATGCTCACAGAGGTGAAGCACTGGGACTTCCCTGACTTTTTGGAAGGTCTCGCATACCAGTACTCCTCCAAGTCAAGTGCACTTAACCACGAAGTTTCCTCCAAGGTTAAGCCCACTTTTGCTTGCAACCCCATTTGCAAAACCTTCAACAAATGTTGTGCCTTATGAACTATTCATTAGAAATCCCTTTAAGCTCATAAAATGGTAAGAGATATTTTCCTCTAACAAGTCAAATTGTGATATTGCTATTAGGATTCATTTGTGTAGTTTTTTAGTTAAACTCATTGACCCAAGTTTCATGAGTAGAGGTTCAGAAGAACCCATCTCTCATTAAATTGAATGGAACACTTAGCACTCATTGCATCTAGGTGATGCTCATAGAGGTGAAGCACTGGGACTTCCTGTGAGGTCACTCATCCCAATATTACAAGTAAAGCACGCTTAACCACGATGTTTCCTCCACGGTTAAGGCCACTTTGCTTGCGACCCTATCTACAAAACCTCAACAAGTGTTGTGCCTTATGAACCATTCATTAGAAAGCCCCTTAATCTCATCCATTGATAAGTAGGAGAATTCATTTTCTAGAATTCTCTCAAGTTCCTTTTATTATATATACTCAATAAATAGTTATATACAAAGTTGGCATGATATACACATGTGAAGTGATATATAGTATATACACATGTATATACCAAAACAACTTTATATGTTGAACTTAGAGATTGAATTGCATGAATTATTTAATTTAATTTTGAGTAAAGTTATAAATATCTAGCAATTTGATTAATCGTAAGAACTTATATGTCATAATTGACAAGCCTAAAATGATTATAATGATTATTGTAGGGTTCTTTGTTTTCTCCAAAATAAAGAAGGCAAAACTTTGTTACCCTACTCTCTTAGATCATATCGCAACAAATAAATAAGGCAGCTTTGTTGCAGTCTTCTTTTGTTTCATATTGCAACAATTTAAATATTTGAAATTTATACAAACAAAATCAATGTTAAAAAATAAATAGTATCAATCAAGCTATACAATATATTTAATGTAGAAAGAGGAAAATTTTGTTTGTAATTGTGTATCTCCCATGCTATTGCCTGACTTTGTAACACTTTGGGACTTTGCAAAACTTTCAACCCAACTTTCCCAGCTGCATCTTCAGTGTGGCATGTTGATTTCGTAGAGAATCACGTCACATTTTTGTAGGTTTTTCTTGTCCGTGTCGCTTTTAGAGTTTCTGCTAGTTTCTTGCATATTTTTTGCTGATTAACCACCGTTTTTTGCCAATTTGCCTGATAATTGCAAAGTGTTGAAATTCGTTGCCCAAATCATCTCGATTTTTTGGGGAATAAATCACTGCACATGCCAACTCCCGATTAATCACATATCATCGTGATTTTTTGCCATTTTTTGCTTCTATGCTTTTAATATATATTAATAGTCAATAATTATTAAAATTTTGAAACTACGTTATAATATTAATTATAAACTATAGGGAGCTACTTCCCTGTTAAAGGGCAATCTATAATAATGCATAATAATTATAATTTTAAAATTAGTTTATAATATTAATTATATAGTTGATCTCATAAATATCCACGGGGCAATTGTGCAAAGAGCTCGGATCATATTGAAACTGCAATTTAAAACAAATTCATTAGTAGCTTCACCAAATTCATTAGTAGCTTCAACACTATCTCACATCCCTTGACATTTTAGGATGATTGAGGCCCTTTCAAATTTCGTTGATGACTGCCATTGCTACTCCCACTCCTCTGATTAGGGTTTTCCAGAGGTCGGGAAGAAAACTAAAGGGACAAAATGAATTTTTTTTCCTAGCCGATTCTCATTGACTTCACTTTCGTCCTGGAGTCAACCCTATTCTGAGTGATTCGTTAATTTCGTGAGTTTTTTGTAGGGTTTTGAAGGTTTTTGCAATGGTTTTTTACGCTTTTTTGCCATTTTTAAAAGGGATTTTATTATGATTTTAGTGTGCTTTAAATGTCAAAAAGGTCATTGAAAATTGGGTCAACTATTTTTTCATGAATCAAGATTTTTTTAGGGAAAAAATTGGCAAGCTCCAGGGTTCAATATTAATCGGGTGTAATCATGATTTTTTGTAGATTTCTGCTTCTATGGTCTATACACATGCGCAACGCCCCATCCTTCTTCACCAATACAACTGAAGAAGCAAAAAGGCTGGAGCTAGGACGTATATGGCCCATTTTCAAGAGTTCCTTGATTGTTATTTCTATCTCCTCCTTAAATGGTGTGGGTGTTAGATGCCTAACTGGAGATGGATTGCACAACATATACAGATTCAACAGGATTACATAATACCAGAGATAAATGAAATACGACAATAGCATGAATAACATAGAATTACATTGCACCATAAATGATAGAATGATATATATTCCATAGCATAATATTTCCAACATTAACCACCCCCTTTACTTGTTCCGGACTCCCTACAAATAGACGTGACACAGTTGGTTAAGACTCCAACCGTCACCAACTGACGACACAACTGACACCCCTTCGGAACAATGTTTTATTACATTAACTAACACAGAGTCTTACTTAACTATTCTTGGCATAATTGTCGCCTACATCATCCCCCCAAAAGAAAAAGTCTTCTTCCAGACGACAAGTATACATCAAGTAATATCTAGGAAGACTAATGAGAAGAATGTAGACAATGAGTTGTACTGCACAAACTCAAAGTTGTTGTGTAGTTCAAAAATCAAATCGAGGTCTGGGGGCAACGCCCCCATCAGGGTCAAGGGGCAGCGCCCCTTGCAGGGGTTTGGGGGCAGCACCCTTCCCAGCGTCCGGGCCAAATTAACACCTTGAAAACCACACAAAACTCCATGGCGCACACCATTTTCTTGATTTTTTTTCGACACCATCTCTCCTTTGTGAACTGTCATGGTACTGCCAACTCCAATGCCTACTAGAGTGCCTGCTATGCTATTACCAACCGTAGGGACTGTACAAACAACTTGAGAGCACCGATGCATGTTAGCTATACGAACTGTACAGTCTGAATCCTCTATGTTCTGTATGGATTCCACTCTGTGTGTCAAACGTTGCCGCCCCTTCATCCATACGACTCCTGTTCCGTACGTGGAAATTCTCTGCCACTTCGTCCATGCGAGTCCTGCTCCGTAGGACGCTGAATTTTCTTGTTATGTACGACGTTGAATTTTCTTGCTTCTACGGCTCTTGCTCTCGTATAGGGATCTTGTCCTCCGGGCGTACACTCCCCCACTCTACGCCATATGTGGTTTACAGGGTTGGCGGATGCCCTCCTCTCTCTCGAGTGTACAACCAAGTCGTCTTCCTGTCATCATACGTGCCGTACAGATTGTGTTCTCTGTGGCTTCTGTACGTTTCGTACGGCCTGGAATTCCCCTTCTTCGATTTTATTTCACGTCTTCAATTGCTTCGACTCCCCGCTTCGCTCGGTTCGTACACCATATGACCCCTTCTGCCTCCGTACAGACCGTATGGTCTTTGCTTCTTCCTTTGTTCGTACAAAAATCTGTCAACCTGCCTTCTCTCGTTTGCACGATATGATGGTGTTTGTCTATACGGACCCCTTCCTTCCCGATGTGTGTACGATATGCTCCCAACTGTTTTTTCTTCCAAATACTTTGGTCATGAGTCAAAGGTTTCTTGCAAGTTAGGTTTTTTCCCAAATGCTTTGGTCCCCAGTTGATGGTTTCCTCCAGAAGCTCTAACATGTTACAGCCTGGATGGAAGACTTCATAATCCTTCATCTGCCAGTGAAACAATCCATTTAGTGAACTCGTTTCGTCTTCCGAACAATCCTCAAGTCTCAGAACTCCCTCATCATCCGGTTCGATCCCTCTTCTTCACCCAACTCTCCTTCGGACTCGAAGTCCAATGCCAGTTCTTGACTTACCGCCTGATTCCGTAGGTCAATGACATATTTATTTCCATCACTCTCGATGAAAGGGTGTTCTTCCAATTGTGGTTGGCCTTCGCTGTGATGAGCCAGCCCCTCCCGAGGAGGGCGTCACACCCCTCCCTTTCGAGGGCGATGCCAACAAAATCTAGAAAGAACTGTTGGGTTCCAATAACAACCTTTTGCGCCATGAGTGTCCCGATTGGTTTTATACCATGCTGGTCAGTGCCTACCAAGTGGAAGGTTGGCGGCTAGAGGGTAGGTTTACCCAAGGCCTTCCATGTTTCTTCTGGCAGTACATTTACACCAGATCCTCCATCTACAATAGTGTTGGTCAGCGTGCGTCCCATGATTTCCATTTTGACCACTGCGGGTGGCCGTCTGACACCCACTGCGGGTGTCTGTTTGACACCCACTGCTAACAACATAGGATCCGTGGCACCATTCGAGGTAGCAACATCCTTGTCCTTTTTTCCTGTCTCATTTGCACATTGTTTGCCAATATCTTGGCTGCCGTTAGTGACACTTATGTTAGTGATTGCTACCTTCAGTTGTGGTAGCGTCTCCAATAGTTCTGCCACTCGTACTGGGACTGTTGCCTGTAACATTTGTTGTATGATGTTGGCTTCTGATGCTGACCGTATGGGAATACCATGCGTTTGCTTCCGTTCTTCCTCCATTGCCAGTTTCGTTTCCATTCTGGCTTCCTTCAACCTTTCTTTCTCCATACGTGGATCAGGGTATGTGGCTTTTTTCGTCTGGGACCTTGTGATTGCCAGGACCTGCTCCTCAGATCTTGTGATGTTTATCATATTTACCCCCTTCCCCTTAGGGCAATCAACATCCTCATGGCTGGTTACCAGGACCACACCATTTGCATAGCATGCTTCCTCCACCTTGACCACTGCCGCTTTGACAGTCCCGCGCAAAGTGGCCACACTCGTTACATTTGCGGCATTGTATCATGGGCCGCCCCTTCGCGTCGTACTGGATGCGGCTCCTTGGCGTGTTATTGTTGCTATTGTTATCACTTCCTTGTTGGTTGTTGCGGTAACCTCTCGGCGAGGCATTTGTGTTTCTTGGAGGTGTGACAGGCAGAGTTGTTTGTTCCCCTTGGGTAAAGAGCACTTGAGCGCTCCTTGCCTTAAGATTGTACGAGCACTCCTTGATGGAGTGCCCTAGTACCTGACAGATGTCACAAAATGCCTTCTTTGGACAGTTGGTTCTGGTATGGCCTTCCAACTTGCAGTCCGTGCACCAAAGTTCCTTGTCATCTTTTGTCTCCTCCTTCCAGCCCTCATTTCCTTCATCATTCTCATCACGTCTTTTCGTAGCGCTTGTATAGTTTTCGATTCTCCCTCACTGTCCCCATTCGTGCTATCGTCATCACTCGTCTTCTTACCTCTGGATATCTTGTTTTCACTTTCAATATCCATTGCACGGTTGTAGGCATTGGTGTACGAGGATGGTGGCACCACTTTCATCTTCCTCCTTAGGGATGGAGTTAGTCCCTCAATGAACCATCATTTTTTCAGACCATCCGCTAGCTGGTTTTTGAGTTTACCAATGAGTTCCTTTAGCCTACTATGGTAAGCTCGTACTGTTTCATTTTTTCGCTGTCGTGTATTGTAAATTTCTGCCACTACATCATCATCACGGAGCAATGTGAACTCCTCTTGGAATGTTTTTTTCAGGTCATCCCAAGTCGCCTTGCCCAATGCTGGCAGGTCCGTGTACCAATCAATTGCAATCCCTCGTAGGGTGGCAGGAAAAGCCTTCAACCTGTAGTCATGGTCATCTTGGCCATTTGCTTCCCATATCGTTACACATGTTTTACAGTAGCAGGCCGGATCCTCCAATCTGTCCCCACTGAACTTGGGCAGTTTCTGTTTCTCCGGGGGGTTTGCCATTTTCCACGTACGGTAGGCACCATGCGCATTATTAGATGTCGGTGGGTTGGTTCTTCCTCCGCGTCCCCGTGCGTCTTTCGCACCTCTGGCTACGCCCGACTTTTCTACCCCTCCACCTCTTTCGTTCACGTCTTGGTTGCCTCCTTCGTAGTGGTACCGATACTCTCTTCTCCTTGGAGTCTCTGGTTCTGTTCTCCCTATTCTTGATCCCTCTGAGATAACGAGATTGTCGATGCCTCGCAAGGTACTCTCAAATAAATCCGCTAGCTCCCCTTCGAGATTTCCCTCCTGGCTATTGTCCTCTTCGAAATGTACGGATGGTTTAGTTGGTACCGAGTCACCACCTTCCCAACTGTTGGCGTCAGATCCTTCGTGTGCCCAGGAATTGCTCAGGAGTGGTAGTTCTCTGGCGATCGCTTCCCACTCTTGTGTTGTCGATTGTATTCCGCCGCCCCGTGCCCACTGTGGGGGATCAATAGACTGTTTCACTAGTTGTTGAAGTCATTGGCGTCTCTCAACTTGCTCTTGGATACGTAGAGACCTCTGTACGGTAGTTTCGGTTTCCTTCTCTCCTTCTGTCTCCGCCTTCGTGCGTTGCCTTCTGTCCTTGTTTGGTAGGTTGGACATTAATTGTCGGAGTTAACAATCTCGGAAGGCTACCCAGAAGATCGTACACAGGACCGCTCACTGTGAGTTCGACACGTACCATACGAGCCGAGACTGCTCTCTCCTGAGCCTCCCACTGTACGTACTCGTCAACCGACATGTCTCATGTGTGAACCAAGTTTTGTGTTAACTGGTCTTCTCTGGTTACTTCGGTATTGTCTTCTTCGTCACTATCAATTACCAAGACTTGTTGGTCGAATGTACGACCCATTATGCCGCCATCCTGCCAATCCTACTTCCCTCGATCGCTAGGTTCAAACTTTAGGCAACGACGCCAAAATGTTAGATGTCTAACTGGAGATGGATTGCACAACATATACAGATTCAACAGGATTGCATAATACTAGAGATAAATGAAATATAACAATAGCATGAATAACATAGTCACATTGCACCATAAATGACATAATGATATATTCCATAGCATAATAGTTCCAACATTAACCACCCCCTTCACTTGTTCTGGACTCCCTACAAATAGACGCGACACGGTTGGTTAAGTCTCCAACCGTCACCAACTGATGACACAACTGACACCCCTTCGGAACAATGTTTTATTACATTAACTAACACAAAGTCTTGTTTAACTATTCCTGGCATAATTGCTGCCTACAGTGGGTGTCAGTATGGTGTAGTGATAACAGGCTTTGTGCCTTCCTTAAGCTCAATGATATGTTCAAACTCACGATTGGGTGGCTTTCTGAGAGGAAGATCTCCAAATACTGCACTATGTTTATCCAGTACTAACTAGACATCAATATGATACTCTAGCCCACTCTTGGTCTTGCTAGATACGAAACACTAGGCTGCCCACTCCACATCATCATGTCTAAATAAGGTCTCCATCCTCCTTGCTAAAACGACTTGAGGACCACCATCGGACCTAGGCTTAAGAACAATCTTTTGCCCCCTACCATAAATTCCAACTGCATCTGCTTGAAGTCTTACACATACCTCTCAAGTGACTCTAACCATTCGATACCCAAAATGACCTCCACATTACTAAGGCCAAGCACATAAAAGTCACCTATTAAGGTGTAGTCTCAAATCTGTATGCTCAACTGGGGAATCATTTTGGTACAACTCAATGTAAAACCATCTGCAACTATGACATTGAATCTTGGAAACTCCTTAGTTTGAAGCCTACGTTTCACAACTAGGCCCTCATCGATAAAATTATGGGTAGCTTCACTGTCCACTACACAAACCATCCGCTGTCCCTTAAGGACTCTTTTCAGCCGGAAAGGGCGGCTGCGAGGAACTCCAAATAAAGTGGCAATGCGGGGAGTCTCTTTGGCTGAAGTTTCCTCCAACTCTGTCTGTGGTTGGTCCACCAGTGCATCATCCTCGTCAGTATTATCTTCTTTCTCATTCTGATCTTCATCATCAAAATGGACCTCAATCAGGTGCACTTTGCCTTTCCCAAGGCAATGATGATCAGAGTCCCACGGTTCTTTGCAAGAGAAGCATAATTTTTTCCTTCATAGTTCATTCCTTGACTCCTGCTCAGCTTTGGAAGGTATGTTCTTTTGCTGATTAAAACTTTTTTTTATCAGGTTTCCATGGGCTGAAATCTTTCCTTTGAGGTGTTTCAGAGGGTGTAACCTCCATGTCAAGAGCCAAGCCAATGGCATCATCAAGTGAATTAGGCTGTGAGCCTTGACCAACCCCTTAAGCTTGTCACTTGATCCCTCTACGAACAACATCGTGACCCTTTTTTGTGGCATGTCTGGAACCATGATGATTTTTTTTTGAAATTCATTGATAAAAGTTTCCACATACCCTACATGTTTCAGTTGGGCTAATTCCCTGTAGTAGACTTCTATATCCTTCTTGTCAAACTGGGTGATCAACCTTTTTACAAACTCCTCATAAGAATGTACCATGGCATGATTTTGAGATATGAGACCATGATGCCACCAGTCGTATGCTACTCCTTCCAAGTGCATGGTAGCAAATTGAATTGCCTTTTCCTCTTCCACGGGTTTAAGTGCCAAAAAGGTATCCAATTTATGGACTCATGATCTTGCTGTTATTTTTGCAGTTCCATTAAAGGTTGGTATAGAAATGTTGTTCAATGCATCTTTATACTGCACTGGCTAAGTGCTAGTTCTAACTTGCCCTATTGGTCTCCTATCTTGCCTTTCCAAACAGTTCCTCACCTTATCCTTTCGTTGATTCATGATTGATTTAAATTCATTAATTGTCTCACATCAGCTGGAAGGTTTATATATTTTGTGGGCCACCATCACATCATCTGTGATGGGTCTCTTCCTCCTCTACCTCTTGAATTGGTTCCCTTTTGATCTGAAGAGGTAAAAAGGTGGGACGTAATGGTCGATCAGACTTTGTATCCGCAGTCCTCACAAAATTGGAGGCTGCTATGTCTTGGTTCCCATTTCCGGCTTCACTTCTGCTGTGTTGACCACTAGACCTTCTCGACCGTGTACAATCAACTCTTATTTGTCGCATAGCTATGATCATTCTGTCCTGGAATTGTTGCAACATTTTCTGCTGCTATTGGGCAAAAATTGTCATAAAATCATAGAGTTGGTTATTCATATCCCTAGGCGGGCTTTCTGCTCTTCTTTCTCCCATCTCCGTTTCAACTGGGTTGCTTCCAATCCCTTCCACTTGCTGTCTAGATCAGCTTCTTGTATTGTACATGTGCGGTTTGAACCCTTTGGAGTGCATAGAACCACTTTATACTGACATGCATGTGATTAGGAGCAAAAAGCAGTCCTAATTTCTGACATGCAATGGAAAAATCAAACCTGCCATAGAAACTCTTACAGGCTAGCAGGATTTGTGGCTCTGATACCACTGAAATATCCTAAGCTACAAAATTTGCAGAATTTACACAGATACGAATTGCACATCCCAAAATACAGTTCTTAATTTGAATCAATTAGAAAGTTGCAGACAGAATATTTATATTAATTGCATGTTCAAATAGAATTTCCCCTTACATAGGTTGACAAGAACAACCGCCCTTCGGGTTATAAGAATTTCATTACAAAAAGGTAACTGAAATAATAATAGCATGCAATGATCATACCAGAACATGCTCCATCAGAAGGTAACAATACCCTTGTGCAAATCGTATTCAGTCTGATTGCTGGCTTGATGTGCTCAGACGGTTAGTTAAAATACGGCTGCAATAAGACCTCGTTGACAGACCTTAGTGACTGTATGAATCCGTTCTTGCCCAGCTGCAGTCGAAATCGCCAATAAGATCAGCTCTCCCAATTGCTGTTACAAAAACTGTACTGCTGAAGTTACTTACAGAGGACCTTCTGGGGTTTTGTCCAGAGGTATGGCTTTCTCCAGATGTCTCATCCTGAGAAAGGATGCTGCGTCCAGACTTGCAGACTATAGAGAAAGAAAATAATAATAACCAAGAATGAATTCCTCTTCTTTATGTGATTACTTATAATAGACCTCAGTGCCTCAAAAAGCATACTTCTGCTTTCTTTCCATTCAAAGAAGCCAATCGCTGGCAAGTTACTAGAGCACTCAAACATGCCTTGCACGGACTACTGCTTCTTTGTTTTTAGATAAAGCATGAAATGTTTGAAATCAATGTTAAATTTAATTTGAACCTACAAAATAACTATAACCCTCAACAATAGCCTTCCCTGAATGGAAGGTTCTTGTCTGATAGAAGCATGGACAATAAACCACCAGTTGTTTTGGATTTTTTTTGTGATGATATGTATTAGTATTTAAAAGTTCAGTTCTAGTTCTTGGCAGCTTAAAATTGTGTGAACTAAGTATATCTGTGATTAAAAGTGATTTGAACCTGCATTGTACATAAGGTACTTGTATGTAATTGGGTTGTCCTGTTGGTCATGTTTGCAGGGAGTCCTAGTTTTTCTAGCAGCGAAGTCTGGAATCATTAAAAGTGCAGAGGAGGCTGCTGATGTTCAAAACTTCATCATCTGTCTTGAGATGGCCATTGCTGCAGTAGGACATTTATATGCATTCCCATATAAAGAGTATGCTGAAGCAAACATAGGTGCTTCAGGTGGTTTAACTGGAAGCCTTACACATGCCTTGAAGTTCAATGACTTCTATGATGATACAGTTCACCAGGTAACGAATATTTTTGAATTTCACAAGTAAGAAAGAAATTATGTCTGTCCAGGAGTGCCAGAAACTGATTGAATGTGACTTATGATTTGTGCAATCCTGATGGTTATATTTTATTAAGGCCAATAATTGTGAGTTGTAGTGCTAGTTTTCCCAATTATGATAATTAGATTGTGAAATATGGTGATTATTTCAAATACCTGTGGGATCTTTGTGTGAATTTTCATATATGTGGCTATTCCGCTGATTTTTTGGTAAGGGATTATGTTTCCCTGCTTTGGTAAGTCATCGTCTTTCTGGTTGTTCTATTCTCATTAGTGGATTTGAATGCTCTATCTGCAATGTGCATTTTTCACCTTTTATACTGTTTGGAACTATTAACCAAGGCCAACCCTCTTGTGCTGACATAATGATTTCAGTAGCAATAGGTTGCCACATTGAATTTATCCATGTTCTGGTGAATGAAGGAAATATATCATTCTGGGATGGTCGGATGCTAATAGTAGGCTGTTTCAAGCTGTGTGCCCAGACAGCACAAACTTATATTCTGCCTCTTTATGATCATCTCAAGCTTTTTGTGTCATTAGTTTAAGTTAGCTCAGCTTCAATAGGAATTGTCTTTCCTTTCCATGTCTTTGCATCTGATTTCCATTCTTTTTCATTTTGCTTTTGTTACTCAACCTCGGGATACATTACTTGCTTCATATTTTCTGTTATAGCAGCCATCGTCATTCATAATGCATTGCTGCTTTTTAATAATAGTGAATAAAAGTTTAGATTAACAGAATTAAAAAACATATTATCTCTTAGTGAAAGGTACATAAGTGAATAAAAATTATATATAAGTTTTTGGGGTATTGTTAAGTAGTCTCAGCAACAACTGAGAATTTGCAGAATCATGCCACTGTGCTTCTACAAGACGAAAATAAAAAAAGAACTCTTAGATTTCTTGTATTATTTGCTTTGAGTGTTTGTGTTATAGCTGTTCCAATTTAGCTGGAAATCAGGCCTGTCATATTTCTTACTATTACTTAATAAATTGTACATACAAATTGAGATTTCTGATGCATTTGTGCTTATGATGCTTCAGTTTGCCCCGACATATCATGACTATGTCCTTTACAGCAACGAAGGTGAAGAAGGGACAAGGAAATATCGAGCACGAACATTTGTCCCCACTGGCCAAGAAATGGACACTGTACGGAAAAACAGAAAAATCTTTGGAACTGGTAAAACTGATGATTCATATTCATTGGGGGTAGCATCTGCTGATTGTGCAAGTCCTCATGTTGTGGAAGTTGGGCATAAATCTGTCAAGGAACCAGAATCCATGAAATCTTCTTTGCTTTTTGATCCAACAAATAATTTTTCGAAGCCTTATGACATTATGTCAGTGGAGTCATCCCTTAATGAAAGAAATCCATCTGAGTTTAATCCAAGGAGGGTCTGACAAGCAATGCAGCAGGTATTATCTTGGAATGGATTTGATAAGTAATGTGTAGGATTAATACGAAGCACATCCAACTGAAAATTTGTTGTCATCCTTTTACATGTGATAGTAGGAAAAAGTAGTTTGTTTTTAATAACATACATTTAGTGCTTGGAATGGGGTTTTGACTGTCGAGTCCTGAAAATGGGCATATTCTTTTGGCTTCTCTCCATGTTGCTTTCTTTAGATCTGGACATCCTTATGACTGATTGTTTTCTTCAGTTCAATCAGACATACATTACATGAACTATTGCTTTGCCAATGAAATGATCAGGGACCAATGGCATTTTATAATATGTAACCGAGAGTACTCGTGTATGATAAAGGCGGCTTTCAACACATTTGTATCTGTGCCTGTACAATAATAAAGCTGCCAGTCCACTCATCTTGTGGAAGGTACTGCATTTTATGTATTCCAAGGAGCCATCACTCCTCTGTTTGGCTGGAAATATGAGGTACCTCAGTGTCTGCATGCTCTGTGGCTGAAAATTCAGTTTTGTAATGGTTGGGCGAGTAAGTTTTCTGTAATATTGGAGCAGATTCCTTGTTTACATTTCAAGATTAGCCGTGCATACATAATTACATGAATCTCTAAGATGTGCAATATATACTTGAACAAGGCATAGAATCTGAACTAATATGTCTTATAGACTAGGGAAGTATATTTATCATTTAAAGAATTATTTTCATCAAGAAGGGTGTGATTTGAACTCATTGCTAACATTAACATGCAAAGTTGTCTTGTTTAATTCAATTGTGATTGAATATAGTAGATTTCTGTAACAGATATTAATTCAGTTTTATATTTTTAAAAAATTATCTTTTCATAGTCAAATACTGTTCTATTATTCGAAGAGTAGGTTTAGCCTTTTGGTTTTTCGGTCCCTTTGCAAGTCTCTAGTTCTATGCTTCAATGGGAGAGCAACCTATAGGTATTGAACTTGTCGCATCTTCATTGCGAGCATATCAACCAACAATTGGCTCACTTAGTAAACTCTTGAATTGTCCTATGTATGTTCTTGTGGGACTCAAATAAACAACTAATAGAAATCATTAATGAGCAATGGAAAAGTGGAGGGGTTCTTCAAAAATCGAAATACATGCAATCACTAGTGACAGATACAATAAAAAACAAACTTTAACTATGTACAATCAACGTGGACAATGATAACTAACATTGGCCAATCGAGCACTAATTACATTTTGGTGCTTTGCCCGACACAACCTCTTATTAATCAGTTGTACATTACAATTCCTAAAAAAGGCCGTCTCTTGAATAATTGAGAATTTGATAAAGTCAGGTGGTTGGGGATTTCCCGACCTCTTGTTTCATTCTACCTGAAGGCTGGAGGAGGTGGAATATCCTCCAATTGATCCACTACGAGTTAAATAGCAAAGGCCAATGATAACAAACACACACAATATATGGATGCCAAAATTATCATGATTGATTTATGTAGACAAATATGTCAAGTGAATAAAAGGTGTAGTGAGAAGAAAAAGATAGGTATAACCTTCTAATTCATTTTAGAATATACAATTGTCAATCAAATTGGAATGTTTTGAATATGTTTAAATCAATAGAGAAGGACAAAATGCATAGTTATAATGATGTAAAGATAACAACATTTGTTGAGAACAACTCATTCAAAGTACTTGCGCATTAGTGATATTTAAAAGTATTCAATAGATATTACAAAAGCTATAAAAAATAACTTATACTAATTGATAAAAACATATGAAGAAATCACAATTGACAAACGATAACAAAAACTCAATGAATGCAAATTTTGATTAGGTTGTCTTCAATTAATATCTACCAAAATATAGAAAAGCATCTATTTCACATATTTATCTAATATAATTGTAACAATTCATGACAATAACGACCCCTTAAAAAGAAGTGTTTTGAATCATAATTTAAATGTCATTTCAAAAATAAGATAAACAACCCTCCAGAGCCAATAGTCATCTTCCTTGCAACCATAGAAACAAAGCATCTAAATAGATGAAATAAAACTAAATAATAATATCTTCACCAACACCTTGTTCTTCTCATGCACATGTATCCTCTCCTACTTCATAACTAGGCACTTCCTGTTGAGCATGTGCTCATAGTTTTGCTCGGCTTTGTACTTAGACATAATAGGGGACCAACACATGGGTATTTGGGCTATTAGTCATATTAAACCTCATCCTGCATTTAGCAATCCCATGATTTGTCTCGACTAATGACCCACGTATACAATCAAGATCAGATTTGAAAGACTTAAGGTGGAATATCATGTTCATAGAGGTTTCAAATGCTACATTACTTATAGTTTCTCCAGGAAAGAATTCTTGGCGAAGCTTTGTTTGGAAAGTTTGTTTCACCTCCCTGCTCTTGAGCATGCTTTCTTCATCTCCTTCAAACACATCCACCTCCAATAGATTAAAGTTGCCTTTCAAATTATTGAGATTTGAACGGAAATTGTCGACATCATCTTAGACTCCAATTCGGTAAGTAGCAATAGTTTCCATTCCAACATGTCCGTCCACAATATAGATTTATTTTCTTTGGGAATGCTAATGATTCCTTCTACAACAATGAGCATTGAATGCATTTTGGACAATTCTCGTAACTCTGCAAAAATAGCTGTGAAACTATTTGACCTTTCTAACATTTTGTGCATTAGTAGGTAGAGTTTTCACCTTTTTCAACACTTGGGTGTATACCCTCATAGACTCTTCAATGTATAGTTATTAGTTGTTTTTGTAATAGCTTGGCACCTTTTAATTCATTTTAATTTATAAAACTCTACCCTTGTATGACAACAATCGGGTTTTGAACAATTGATTGATCATCTTGCAGAACATATTGAATAAGGGAAATGAAAGCATTTTTTTGGCTCTAAAGCTTTAAGCTTTTATGTTCTTTGGCTTTTACCCTCTTAGATACGATAATCACGGAGAGCTCGATGTGATAGATATCACCCTCTGAACTTGTAGGGCCCATGTCTATTCTGCTCATATTAAAGTCCTAGTTGGTGATTTCATGCTCATTTTTGTTTCTCAAATGGTTTGCTATTTCAAGGAATCTCTAGTTTGAAGTTGGATCAACAATCATCCTAGACATTCTCCTAGGGTTCGTGATCTTTGTAGTGTCTTCTAGCAACTTGGCCACTCTGTCTACCTCAATTTCCTCTTCTTTTAAACTACCTTTTTGAGCCAAGAAGCAATTTCAGGTGACCTGAGAGCATTAGCAATAACAACATTTGGTTGAACAATAATAGGATGATTAGGTGTTGCATCGCCAAGTATAAAGAGATGGGAACTATCAAAATAAGTATTTGGAAGATTATCTCCATCAAGTTGATTGAAAATAAGTGCGTCACTATCAAAATTGGCTCCATCAAGAGTTGATAAAGTTATAGTTGTTAGGTCTGTGCAATTTTTTTTTCAAACCATTGATATGTCATATGCTTAAAATTTTCAAGCCAGGTCCTGTATGTTTCAAAACCCTTGTAATTGTTTTCAAAATGGTGGTCGTTGATCTAAAAAAAATCCTAGGTTGCTAGGGCGGGTTCTATTTTCGAGTTACTTTTTATATCACTTAAAGTCTGGAAAACCCATGTGTTCATTTTATCTTTAAGCGAGGTCGTGTTATAAAGTTCCTAAGTCCTAAGCGCTTTAATTTTTCCTAAGTCTAGACACCTGCAGACTTTTAAAACATTACATCATATGTCGTGCAACTTCCTTTTAATCCAACGGACGACGTAATGGCTTAATATCAAGATGCAGTCAATCTATCCAGTAAGCCATTAAGCGGTGATGACACATGTATTTGGCTGGCCCAACATATGACATAAGTTATGGTAAAGTGCATATAATTTCTTTTAAATCCAACGGTTGACATAGTGGTTTAACATCAAGATGCAGTCAATCTACCCGATAAGCCATTAAGCCGTGATGACACCTGTCCATATGATGACGTGGGCCCTGTTTACATAAAGTAACCAAAGATTAAAGTGATGACGAGTTCCGATCAATTTGACGATTGACTTAAAGACTTATGGCTGAGATGCACAAGATCTAACATATAAGCCACTAAGCCGATGCACCACGTGTCCCAGTGGGTCCGGTTTGAAGTCGGAAGAAAGAAATTAAAAGACGAGCATTTGAAGTTTGATCCAACGGCTGACTTAAAGACTTGATAAGATGAACATAATCTAACATATAAGCCATTAAGTCTGAGTGACATCTAGCAGTTGGTGGGTCCAGCACAACGGTAAAGAGAGGTTAATGGTGATGCAGTTTGCAGTTGATATGACGGCTGACTTAAAGCCTTAAAGCAAAGATGCGCAAGATCTAAAGTATAAGCTGACGACATATAACTGATTGAATGTTTGATAATGTTAAGTTGAAGATAATGCAAGACATTAAATCAGTTAATGGTTTGTATTGTCATTGATATCAACTTGATATCATCTGAACGGTCATGTACATAATGCCAAAGACTTAGAGAATCAATGGAACAAAGGTTATGCTTTCAGCAATGCATAAAAGTCAAGTATTCACTAAGTGACAGATAACACCGATAGAGTGCACACCATCGGTAAAGGCAAAGAAGAAAAGTCACAGTGATAACTGACGAGCAGAAGACAGTGTTGCCCGACGAAGCAAAACCACAGGATGCCCGATGGACGGAGATCCCGAGGCTAACTGGAGTCACGCTGACAGAACTGTTAGTTGTCATCGACGAGTAACTACAGAGTTGACCGACAGAATAGAGAGTTCAGAAAATGACAAAATATCTAACTGACAAGAGCTAAAGATATACTTAACTGGTTGTTTTCTTTGTTTTATTCAACCAGAGTTAAGTGATTGATTTAAAAAAGATTTGTACAGTTGGCAAGAAGATAACTACAAGATAAATCAGGAGTTATGCTTTAAATCAAATTGGTTGGATTGTTTTTCATGCCAAGAATCAAGAATCAAGAAACAATGAATATCATGTCTATATAAGAGACAAGCTTAATTTATTTACGAATGAGATTAAGGGGAGTGAATAGAAAGAGGATGCTGAAGAGAAACTGATGAAGAACTTCATACAGTCCTGATCAATCAAGCTGAAGGAGAGCTAAAGAATTCTGCAGACACCGACGAACAATGAAGCACAACATCACATAACAAAAAGTGTGGAGCACAAAGAATTGAATTGATACATTGATCAGAGAGGTAATGTACTTAAATAGATCTGAAAATCTGCAATTCAAAGTTGCATCATGAACATGTCATAGTGTTTTAGTTTAACCATTGAAGCATCAAGTCTCTTAACAAAGCAGGACTTAACAATCTTCTATATATTGAGGTACATCCCAAGGAGTGCCAAAAATGTTGATTTATGAAAGTAGCATTGGATTTTCCCGGTACCTATTGACAGTATAAGAAGGAGGCTGATTCAAGGATGGTAGCAATAGATGCCCGATACTAAGTGACAACCTCTATTTATAAAATCCTCTAACAAGGTCGCATTTAACAGTGTGTTTGTAACCTTTAATAGGGTTGAATCCTAACAGGGCTCACTTCAGAAGAGTGAAAATTTGGGGTACCGGTCCTAGTGGTTTTTCCCTTAATAGGGTTTCCACGTTAAAAATTCATGTGTAATGTGTGTATGGTTCATTTCTTTATTGTTTTGTATCTGACATAGTTAACACTGGGTTGATTGATATACTCTGCTTATTTACTGAGTTTTGGTAAATAGTTATATTGCTTATCGGTAATCAAGGAGAATAAGGACAGACAGGGAAAATCAACAGACAGTTAAATCATTATAAGTATTTCATGACATGCATTTTGTAGGGACATAATAATCTGAGGTTTATTTGATTGACGATTAAATGTTTGAAGGATAAAATTTTGAGGCCACTGATTCACCCCCCTCTCAGTTATTACTAACAATTGGTATCAGAGCATGTGTGCTTAGAAATGAAGGTTTCAAGACCTAAGTCAAGATCAAAAGATGAACAGACGAGATGTGCCCAAGTTGAACAAAGACAACTTTGCTTTATGGCAAAGCAGGATAAGACTCCACTTATCAGGTATTGGTAATGATGTTACTCAATTCCTAGATACTAAATATGTGTTTCCTACATGAGTATTGACAACATATCAATTGAAAGAGAAGCATGAACACAACTGCATGGTTATAGAGCTTTCTTCTTCACTCTCTGACGCTGAATTTGAAGATGTCAAGGATTGCAAAACTGCAAAGAAGATGTGGGACAAACTGAAGCTTGTACATGGAGGTGATACAAATGTTCTAAGAGCCAAGGCAGAAAGATTTAGAGGAAAATTTGATGATCTTAGAATGAAAGGAGAAAACATCACACAGTACAACACAAGAATAAAAGTAGTCAATGCTATACAAGGAGTTGGAGGTACACTTGAAGAGGAGACAGTGGTAAGTAAAATCTTAAGAACCTTACTGCCTGTATATGCTATTAGAGTTTCTGCCATTCAAAAAATGAGAGCAGTAGCAAACAATACAGTTACTCTTGATAGTTTAATTGGTAGACTGATTTCATTTGACATGAATAACTTTGATAATGGTTTCTTACCAAACTTAGAGTCTGCATTTAAGTCTTCTATGAGAATAAGCAAATCAAGTCATAGACACACATCTAGAAGAGATAGTGAAAGTGAAAGTGAAGAAGAAGATCTAGATGAAATAGAAGCACTTATGGCTAGAAGAATGCAGAGAGGCAAAGGTAAATACAAAGACAAGTTACCACTTGTATGCTTTAATTGTAAAGAGATTGGACACTTTGCTACAAGATGTCCTAACAGAAGTAATGGCAGATCTTTTGAGAAGAAATCTGACAGAGGTGACAACAAAGATTACAAAGGTTACCGACAATCAGAAAGAAGAGATACCCGAGACTACAAGGACAAAGGCAAGAAGGCTAGCTACCTAGCTGCTTGCAAAGATGAAGATAATGACACTGAACCTGATGAAGACATCGAGATGGTATTTGTGGTTGTGAAGGATGATTCAGATGAAGATGAAAGGTATGTAGAAACTGCACTCACATCTAAGGTTAGCAAGAATGACATTTGGATTATAGATAGTGGCTGCACTCACCACATGACCGGTGATAAAGAAAAGTTTAACACTTTTGAGTATTATAATGGTGGTACAGTAAGAATGGGTAATGAT
>MU224275.1:2292466-2368932 GCA_018584345.1 Thuja plicata
AGATGTCTATGTTTGGAGAGATCAAGTTCTTTCTTGGTCTATAGATCATTCAACAAAGTGAAGGTATTTTTATTACACAGTCCAAATACATCAAAGAGGTCCTGAAAATATTCAAGATGGAAGATTCGAAACCAGTTGAAAAACCAATGGCTACTGGATGTAAGTTAACAAAGGAGGAAAAGCCAATAGAGGTAAATCAGACTTTGTACAGATCAATGATTGGAAAACTCATGTATGTTGTACACACTAGACCAGATATTGCACATGCAGTAGGAATTGTTGCTAGATTTTATGCTAACCCAGGGAATCACATATGATTGCTGTGAAAAGAATTCTAAGATATCTGAAGAACACTGAGGAATTTGGCTTATAGTATAGAAGAGAAGGCATATTTGAACTTAAGGTGATTATTGACGCTGATTGGGTTGGAAATCTTGATGACTGGAAGAGCACAACTGGAGGAGCATTCTTTATGGGTGACAGACTTGTTACATGGATTATCAAGAAACAAGGATGCATCTCCCAGTCTACTGCAGAAGCAGAGTATGTTGCTGCTATTGCAAATTGCTCAAATATTGCATGGATCAAACAGTTGCTGGAAGGTATGCATATGAAGATCTCAGAACCAGTAATTATCTATTGTGATAACACCACTACAATAAACATTTCCAAGCATCCAGTCATGCATGCAAAGACTAAACACATTTCCATCAAGTATCATTATTTGAGAGAACAAGTTCAAGAAAAAGAGGTGATACTTGAGTATGTGCAATCAAAAGAAAAATTAGCTGATATCTTCACCAAGCCTCTGCCCAAGGATACATTTGAGTACTTGAGAAAGAGACTAGGGGTCAAACCCTTGTTTACCAGTTAGTAATATGACTGAAGGCTGCATCAGCCTACATATTATCAAAATATCATTCATGTTGATGCAAGTAAAGAGATTAACTTCAAAGATACATCTATATATAGACATGTATATACCAGAACCGAGCACCAGAGCATATTGTTGTATTGCTGATGGATAAGGGAAATTCAAGGAATATATTATGGATGGAGAGAAAAGATTGTTTGACATGAATGTCAGATATCTGTGAGATATTTGTTTGGAATTGTTGTCAAAGGGAGAGAGATTATCCATATTATCACATTCTTCTGAAAAAGGGAGAGAAATTATCCATTATCATATTACTCCAACAGGGAGAGATTATATGCTAAGGGAGAGAAAGTTGTATAAAAGATTACACAAAGGGAGAGTTGCTGAAAAGAGAAAAAGACATCACAAAAGAGAGAATAGTCAAAGGAGATAAATTGACACAAGAAGAGGACTCAACATATCAGAAGACAAAGAGATGCAAGAATAAAATCTAAGCTAAAACAGAGCTTACCAGAGATCAGACATTTATCGGTTATCAGAACAAACAGATTGGTAGTTTGATGAATCTCAACTGTTGTATTTCATATTGTATTAGAAATAGTATAGTGTGATAATATAATATGTTGCCATCAATGCCAAATGGAGTGATTGATGACATATAACTAATTGAATGTTTGATAATGTTAAGTTGAAGATAATGCAAGGCATTAAATCAGTTAATGGTTTGTATTGTCATTGATGTCAACTTGATATCATCTAAATGGTCATGTACATAATGCCAAAGACTTCAGAGAATCAATGGAACACAGGTTATGCTTTCAACAATGCATAAAAGTCAAGTATTCACTAAGTGACATATAACACCGACGAAGTGCACACCATCGGTAAAGGCAAAGAAGAAAAGTCACAGTGATACCCGACGAGCAGAAGACAGTGTTTCCCGACGAAGCAAAACCATAGGATGCCTGATGGACAGAGATCCCGAAGCTAATTGGAGTCACGCCGACAAAACTGTCAGTTGTCACCAACGACTAACTGCAGAGTTGACCGACGAAACATAGAGTTCAGAAAATGACAAAATATCTAGCTTGCAAGAGCTAAAGATAGATTTAACTAGTTGTTTTCTTTGTTTTATTAGACCAAAGTTAAGTGATTGATTTAAAGAAGATTTGTACAGTTGGCAAGAAGATAACTATGAGGTAAATCAGGAGTTATACTTTAAATCAAATTGGCTAGATTGTTTTTTCATGCCAAGAATTAAGAATCAAGAAACAATGAATATCATGTCTATATAAGAGACAAGATTAATTCATTTACGAATGAGATTAAGGGGAGTGAATAAAAAGAGGATGCTGAAGATAAATTGATGAAGAATAACTTCATACAGTTCTGATCAATCAAGTTGAAGGAGAGCTAAAGAATTTTATAGACACCGACGAACAGTGAAGCACAACATCACAGAGCAGAAAGTGTGGAGCACAAATAATTGAATTGATACATTGATCAGAGAGGTAATGTACTTAAATAGATCTAAAAATATACAATTCAAAGTTGCATCATGATAGGTCATAGTGTTTTAGTTTAACCATTGAAGTATCAAGTCTCTTAATAGAGCAGGACTTAACAGTCTTCTATATATTGAGGTACATCAAAAGGAGTGCCAAAAAGGTTGACTCATGAAAGTAGCATTGGATTTTCCCGATACCTATTGACAGTCTAAGAAGGAGGCTGATTCAAGGATGGTAGCAATAGATGGCCGAAACTAAGTGACAACCTCTATGTATAAAATCCTCTAACAAGGTTGCACTTAACAGTGTGTTTGTATTCTTTGACAGGGTTGGCTCCTAACATGGCTCACTTTAGAAGAGTGAAAATTTGGGGTACCGGTCCCAATGGTTTTTCCCTTAACAGGGTTTCCACGTTAAAAATTCATGTGCTATGTGTGTATGATTCATTTCTTTATTGTTTTGTATATGATATAGCTAACACTAGGTTGATTGGTATACTCTACTTATCTACTGAGCTTAGGTAAATAGTTATACTGCTTATCGGTAATCAAGGAGAATAAGGACAGATAAGGAAAACCGACAGACAGTTAAATCATTATAAGTATTTCATGGCATGCATCTTGTAGGGACATAATAATCTGAGGTTTATTTGATTGGTGGTTAAATGTTTGAAGGATAAAATTTTGAGGTCACTGATTCACCCCCCCTCTCAGTTATTACTAACATAAGCCATTAAGTCTGGCTAACGCGTGTCCTGTCCATAAAGTTATATCTACAGTCAACGAAGTATTGGGTAAAGTAACCTGTGGTCAAGTTAAGAAGATCCGACGGTTCACTTAAAGACTTATAGCAGAGATGCATGCGATCTAACATATAAGCCATTAAGTCTACTGACACATGTCCAAAGTGAATAGTGGTTTTCATGATTTGTTGATATCCGCACGATAGACAAGAGATTGTTGAAATCTTGGGTCCTGATTTAAAGTTATTCTCTGTGTTAAAATGGTTGCATTGAAACATTGGGCCACGAAAGTTCAAATATGGTTGAATTGATGACAGAACGTTTGCCACCTCAGGTGAAATTCAACGCAAAGAATTCATAGGATTGCGTATATCATACACCACTTGAGTTTGCAAATGCCATAACTGTTGAAGTGATTGGAGCAGAGCTGAGGTTGAAGTGTTTTTGGGTTGTGTTACGATTTGCAAAATGCGTAAGTTATTTTGTGACTATATTCCTAAGCATTGTGAGTTATAATTGCAGTAGGGTTTTGAGTTCTGAGAAGCAAGTAGATTTTGTGTAAAATATGATACTATTAGTTGAGAAACCCTAATTTAGAAATGGCTCCTAGAAGAGATTTCACTGGGAAAATAGATTACCTAGAGGGAAATGTATGTGATGATCTTTTACAACAATTTAAGGAATCCACAAATGATGCAACTAAACTGATTTACAGCTAGTGCCAATACATTCCCGTTTGAAAGTTGGAGAGGGTTTGTATGATAGGGGTAGATGGGCACGAGATGCCAAGACTAGTATAGTTGGTTTGGATTTGTTCAAGCTGGCTTTAAGTCAGAGAAATGCTTTTGCCCCAGACAACAATATATGACAATTCGATGTGGGAAAGTTAATAGTCCCTAATGTGTTCATGGATACAGATTTATTGATCGAAATTGCCAAAACATATGACAGTGTTGCTAGGGTTTTGAGGGATATAAATGGAAACATATTGTTGAGCATCACAATTGATGAGTTAAGGGAGGTGTTCAACTTGAATGATCCCTCTGTCCAGATGGAAAATATTGATTTGGATTTTTTCAAGGAAGTATATGGAGCTCAGATAAATTACCTTAGGAATGGGCCTTTGAAGAAATATTTTAACAAAATAGGAGGTTTGATTGTGGTAGTCCCCAGTACACCGGAACCTTTCAAATTTGACTATTTTAGTTCAAGAGCCAAAATAATGTATAGTGCCCTGTGTCATGTTTTTGGAGTAGATGAAGAAGCAATAATGCCTATCCACTACATGTTTATGATTGTTCAAATCCCGCATCCACACTTGGTTGTCATTTTTGATTTTGCTACCCATATTACTGCATTAACTCATGAGGGTTTGATAGGAGTAAAAGAGGCCAAGGTAGTTAGGCCATTTGGATGGTACTCTATGCTGATGCATATGATATTATATAAGAATGCTAATTATTTTGGGAGGAAATGGACTTAATGAGACTTAAAGATGATGAAGAAATGCTTGTCCAGTTATGAAGTGCAAAATTTTCATGGGACATAAACAATGCTAGTTTCATCACCTTTGATAGGTGCTTTGCCTATAGAATTAGAACATTGTTGTTTTTAGAAAACCCAAGAATTCACAAGGGCTTATTGTCTCTTTTAAGACCAAAAGAATATGCTAAAACTATTCAGATAGCGCACAATTGTGGAGACGTCATCTTGTATCCTGTTTCAACTATTTTCAGAGTTTATGGTTTCAGAGGAGTGCCAAATGTACTTCCATATCAGGTTCCCCTTAAGATAGGTGTTGCGGAAATACTCAGGCAAATGTGTGGGCTGCAAGAGGAGGCATTAACATGAAAAATGAAAGGCTCCATATTCCTCACTATTACAATTGCACACCAGTTAATTATCACCAAAGGGGGATGGACACAATTGCATAAGTACCTTGAACCTTATCAGATGACAACATCAGTGATAAGATGTGTTGATAATGAAGGATTCATAATTGAAATGTTTAGAAAAAGAACAAAGTGTTTAACATTAGAGCACCGATTTAATTTTCCCGAGGACATAATCAGAAATGAGTACAACTTGCAAGAACAGGAGATCACAAAGGAAAAATAGTTAGTGTACAAGAAAACATTGGATTTTGTTCATCACTTTGATAATGGATATGATCCTTTAAAAGCATTCATGCCCTGGGCCAAGAAGATAGAATCTTTAATGACAAGGTTTGAGGATATTATGCAAGCCTTAAATCAAAAGAAAGAAAATGTCATACAAGCAGAGCTAGACAAGGCTAAATCAGTTTTGAGTAGGGTTATTCCAGCTAGAGGTATTCCACCAGGCCGGTATGTCTTGCAGCACAAAAAGGGGTATAGTATGGTATTGCCAAGGATAGAGGCAGATTCTACTTCAAAAGGAAAGAGACCCCTAGAATCAGATGCACAATCATTGCCATCTCCCAAGAGGCAAAAGATAGAAGAAGTGGGACAACAACAAGAAGATATTTACTCCCCTTCTCAATCTCCCCTGCACATGGATGAACAAGCAATTGCTGAGCAATTAGTACAAATGGGAAATACCGGGCATATTTTTGTGACATCTCAGGAGATGCAAGAAGGGATGCCAGAGGCTCCCAAATATTCAGAGATGGATTTGACAGTTGCAGAGTTTGCAGGAAAGGAATTGGATCCCATCACCAAACAAGCTAGTGATTAATTCATGTCTGATGATAAATTTGTTAAAGCTAGAGCATTTGTTCAATTTCTCTGGAGAACTCATATTAATGAATTCAAAGAAAAGTGTCAGCAAAGACAGAAAGATCACACTGATAAGGGAAAGGATTAAATTTAAACCGAGGTAAAGAAGGAAATGATGGCCCAATTTAATAAAGTCACTCCTGAAGAAGGTCGAGAACTCGTTAAAAAAGGAGTCCTTATTCTTCTAGAATGGGACTTAGTTGATGCCATTTTTTGATGCAATTAGAAAAGAAACAAAACCAATGCACACCAATGAAGTAGAGGTTCAACAAGCCTCTACAGGTGTTAAATTCAGTGAAGATCATGCAACATTGGCAATGTGGTCTTTAAAGAAGAAAGAAAATAGGAAAACTGATGGAAATGATCAGGCTGAGCATTTAGGCAACTTATTAGTAAGAAGAGTTGTAGAGACTACAGGAGTGGAGGCAAAAAGCCTAACATTTGAATCTGCAAAGTTCAGTTTAAAGGTAGTAGAGAAAAAGGAAGAAGAGATTCAAAAGATAAGAACACAATTGGAAAAAGTTTTGAAGGCTTATAATGAGGAAAAGGTGAAGTCTTTAGAGAAAAACAAGAAAATTGCTATACTAGAGGGAAAATAGTTAGATCAATTTTCTCCTCAACAAATGATAGCACAACATACAGACCAACCTTCTTCATCTAGTCCAATTATAACTTTTCCTCCTTCCCCCATGCCACTAGGTCCTACTACATAGACAAACATGGAGTTAGAAAAAGAGAGATTAGTTGCTGAGAGGAACAAATTGGAAGAGACAAGAAAAAGATGGGATGATGATTGCACAAAGTTCAGAGAAGTACAGGTATGGATACAAAAAAAAAATGAAGTTAAGATACATGCCACACTTATGCATTTTATTGATGATTTGAATCCTCCTTCCATTTACTTGCGGGGTAAGAAAATTGTGAGCATACTAGATGATTACAATGCAGATAAAGATAAGTGGGACCCAATTATGGACATATGGAGAGGAAAGAGGGCAGAATTGAAGTGTTTTTATTCCATGTCCAAGAAGGAGATTAACGTGAACATTGTGCTAGCTACCACTTATAAGTGTTTTAAACTATTAGTATATTTGGACATAAGGAGGAGCATCATCATGAAAAAGGTAGAAACATTGAAGAAGGAATACTCTAAGGACCTTTATGAGATGTTCCCAAATCTATTCAAGAAAGGTGACAAGAGAAAGATAGAAGCCTTATGGATGAAACAAATGAATGATGAATTGGCAACAAGGACAAACAACATCATCACTTTAGAAAGTACAATTTTGTTTGTCCAAACTGTTGAAATTATTAACAAAGCCAAGTCATAGTTTGAATTTTGGAAAGAAGAGATTGACAAGGAAAAGGTTAGTTGGGAGGAGCTCAACAAAAAAAAGGATGAGGTCATCAGTTTCCCTTGGCCGAATGATGAGGTGTTCACCTCTTGGAAAGACAAATACAATGCAGGTAACCAAGGAGAAGATGATGTGGTGTAGAAGGAAACAAGTGGCAGTACTTCCCAAGATTTTAAACAAGGCATGTAAATTCAAAAGATCTTACATTGGAAGACCAAAGAAATATAATCCAGGTGGAAACTTCCGAACAAAGCTAAAGTAATTGCAGCAACCAGGCGGTCAGAAGACAAAGTACTTAGGAAAATATTGTAACAAAGTGGTTATCACTTCACTTGTTATTTTATCTTTTGTATGAGTCATGTAGTTTGTCCTCATTCCAATTGATCAGAAGCTTGTTGCAATCCTATTCTTTAAAAGCATTCCCAAGATCATTGGAAAGGGCTAGAAAATTGGGTATTGTAAACATTTTGTAAAGTTTTCAGTCAGGGAAATATAAAAAAATTTGCACTAGATTAGTTTCAAGATTAGAAATAAAGTTTAAGGTCTGTAGCATTTTATTCAGGTGGTTGTTTTTGATTGTATCTTGTAAAAAAAAGTTTGATTCCTCATACTTAATACAAAGATCTTGGTTCAAATCTCTCCTATGGTGTTCATCTGATGAGTTATGAATTTTCCAATTCATTAGCATAGATCTTATCTGTGTGTATGTAGTTGTTTTAGAGTTTTGATCAAGGCTCAAATTAAATGATGCTTTTAATTAATACATAGATTCATCTGGGTATGCAATAGGATTTCATAAGTAGTATGGGTTTGGGATAATTGTATTCATGGTTTGGAATCTTTGATAACAATCAACTTCTGTATATTGTATTTGTTTCAAGAGTATAGCCCAATGGGTAAGGCAGTGATCTGAGACTGATAGTTTTTATAGTGTGACATATCTAGTTATAGGTTGGCTATGTTTCTGGAAATATAGACATAAACTCCAATAAGTCTTGTATCTTCATAAGTTGTGCTTTATTCATCTCATGCTCCATTTCATGGTTGATGTTTAATGGATAATTAGGCATTGATCTAGTATCTCCCAGATATGTTGAGCTTGTGTTAGATTTTTTCTTGGTTGACATCTCAAGAAATATTTGAAGATGTTATAGGGTGTCCCCCCTTGGTTTAGAAAAACCTAAAGTGTAGAAGCTTGGTAGGAATGCTTGTCAGTTGGTCCTTTTCATTATATTGATAAATAGTTGGAGTTGGCTTCTCCTTAAGACCCTGTCATAAAATGAAAAGGTTGCTATCTAATCATTACAACATAAAAAGGAACCCCCTAAATGGCGACTCTGATGGGGAATTTGAATTAAGTTGCAGTAAGTGAAGTAGGGTTTTTCAAGTTGAGCTAGACTCTTGGCCTTCTCACTTATTTTTACCAGTTAGTTGACCATTGAAGTACAAAGTTATCTTTGCTTGTCCCAGGGATTTATTTTACTATCAAAAAGTGTTTGGGATTTTCTTAGCCCCCTGTTGTTTTCTGCTGATTTGTGAAGTCCCTTTATAACATTAATTTTATGACTCAGAGTTAGTGTGTATTTTCCTAGCTAAGTGTTGGGTGGTGACTCAAAGAAATCTCTGCATCAATGCTGAGTTATAAATCATTTTACACATACTATTTAAATATGAGCTATAAGTGTACTAGATCCAGGATGAAGAATATTCCTGAGAACAATCTGGAAGATGAGATCCCATCAACTTCCAGAGTTGGAACTTGGAGGCAGAAGAGGAACCCCAGGGTGGAGAATTCCATAACACCTAATCTGAATGAAGATGTACCAAAAGTTCATGTGGGTGCATATTTAGGATTGCGTGTGTATGGTGACTACTATTCTCAAAGTGAGAGAGATGAAAATGGACCAAGATATGCCAGGAAGGTGGCCCATAGTAAGCCCCATGGATATGAACAAAGGTCAAGAAGAAAAATCAGAGGCGATGAGAATAGGAATGCCCCTAGTGCTCTGAGCTCTCCCTCATCACATAGGCCTCGGGCCCACACTCACAGAAGAGAACTATCCATCATGGAAGAAACCTCTAAATTTGAAACGACTCTCGTAGATTTTGAGGAAATTTTTGAAGAAGTAGGTGAACTGGAAAGGAAAATCCGAGAGCAGATTTCCATAAGAAAAAGAAGAGAAAAGGAAAAGGAGGATAGGATCAGACATGCTCAGATCAAGTCCGAACAATTGAAAAAGCAACTACAAGATTTAGAGGTAATCAATTCTACTACTGTACCTAAAAAAATTGAACATGAACCAGTTGTCCAACAATTGTATGATACACAAAAGCCCAAGGAAAAGGGTAAGAAAAAATTAGTAGGAGTTGAAATAAATGAGCCTGTGAATAAAGGAGCTCTAGTTGATCCAATGACCAAATTAGATAATGATTTGGAAAGAGAAAAAAAGGAGAGGGAAATTATAGCGAAGGAGCTAGAGAAAGCAAAATTGGAAGCTTTCGCTCTGGAGATGAAAAAGAAAATTGATTTTCTCAGAAAGACCTCTGGCCCTTCTCCTATTGTTAATACAAATGCTGAGGTACCTCTGAACTTAGGAACAAATATCCCACCACCTATTGGAATGGGGAATGCTACCACATCAAATACTGTCTCATCAACCTCTAAAGGTACTAATTCAACACAGAAGACACCTGTCTATGAAGAAAGGTATAGAAAATTTATTTTCCTTGGCATTCTTGGTTATCCTAATGAAATTCCAAAAGAGATTAGGGATAAACTTCCAAAATTTTTTGGTAACAATGTTATACATGTGAAGAACATTTAAAGAAATTTATTGACATGATGAATGACTACGAGGTTGGATATGATGATGTCATGATGGAATTATTTGCTCAATCACTAACTGAGGATGCCAGGGACTGGTTTAGAGGGTTGCCCCATGATTGTATTAGATCCATGGAGGAAATGAAAGAATGTTTCAAAGATCAATATGGGGATAAGACCAATGAAGGCTTCATGTTGAACGAGTTCAACAATATAAAGAAGATCTCAAACGAAGAGGTGGTGGTGTTGGAATTATATTGGAATGATGTACTAAGAGGGGAGGGGTGAATCAGTACCTCTAAAACTTTTCTTACTTAGCCCATTAACCCTTAATCATCAGTTTGCAAATTATCTTATATAAATTCTCATCTTTATTTATGTATATGCAATCATAACATACTTTTCTTTAATATGTAACCATACAAGAAACATTCATGAAAATAGATAACACATGACACAAAATATAAGATCGCAGAAAACCCCTGTTAGGAAGTAAAAATTGTGGTGGGATTGTTACCCACAAGACTTCACTATCTACAGATAAGAAGGGGCCGATTAAGGCTTACAATTGGTCACTTCCGATGACCTACCTTGTTAGGAGTATTACAGTGGAGACCTGTTAAGATCTACTTCGTTTGAAGCTTTAGCAACACTGTTAAGTGTGCACTTTGTTAAGAGATTTGTAAAGAACGGTTAAGTCCACCTTCTACAAAATGATTTTAGATGCGATGCACTTGTTAGAATGCAACTATATAATTCTTTGATCTAATGATGTATGCAATCTCTAATTGCTGATAACAGATCCAATAAAGCTTCCTATGTATGAGTAATCATCTTTCCATGATTGAATAATACCTTTCTCTGCTCGTCGGTAGCCTCTGTGTTCTTGATAACTGGTGTGATCTATTTCTGAACTTTGGATGAATTCTGCCTTCTTCTCCTTAGATGCTCTTCGCGGCTATCAACAATAATGAACTCATTATTCACAATTGATTGAACATCTATTTATACTATATTTTAGCTCAATTCTTGATTCACGCTTTCACAAGTTAACTCTAGATCCAAGGTTTACAACTTGACCTTGATCTTTAGATAGATATGTTTTAGATCCGTTAGGATGATTTAAAACATTTACATAAAGCTTGCTTGACCCTCAAGTAATGATTTAAAACAAATTAAAATTCTATAAATAGAATTACAATGCTCTATCTGACGTGTAAAACTCAGATCCACTTTTTGCGGGTTCTCTAACTGACTGTCGGTTCTGATGGTCGATTTTCTTTGTCGTCGGTGTTCCTTTCTTGAACTGTTTGTCAGGTATTCCTTTTCTATGCTCTGTCGGTGATGATCTTCATGTTGTGTTATTAACCCGTCGGTGATGATCTTCATGTTGTGTTATTGACCCGTCGGTGATGTCCGATTCACTTCGTCGGTGCAACACTTGCCAGAGTTCGTTGGTCAATTCCATACTTAGCATTTTTTCGTGACACTTTGATCTGTCGGGTATGCTCACTGTCTGCCGGTAATGCTTTTAGTCCACCGGTATTTCTTGTACTGATGATCTCTGTCAATGTTTCTCACTAAGTGTACTAATGGAAAAATAATGTCATCAGGTGGAATTTAACATCAGATTCCAGAGAGAAATGCACAAATTGTTTCAAGTGATGAGATTGGATGATAAGGTATGTCTCGCAACTTATTTAAATGCCTTTGATGCAAAGATGGGTCACCTCTTAAGAGATAAGAACCCCAAGAATATTAGAGAGGCATATAAGATTGCATTAAACATTGAAACAAATAGAAGTGTCTCAGGGAAAGTGGGTAGGAGAGAAGATTGGAAGCCAACAAGGTTCAATAAGAAGGATTCAGACAAACTTGCAAATGATAAACCTAAAGAGAATGATAGTCCGGAGTAGACCCTAAATGCTCTCAAGGATTTACATTCTAGAGAAAATAAGAACAGTAAGGCTCCAACTAATGACAAACCATCCTATGGTAATTATAATAGACAACCTAGGATGCAGAACTATCCTTATACCACCCAATGGAAAGATGAGAAGCCTATTCTCCCACAACAAAAAAATAAGTCTGATGACAAGACCCCTGACCCCTTGCATAATACTACTACAAATATGTGTAATGATAATCCTTGGTGTATGGCTTGCCAATCTCCTCATTATTCTGAGTATTGTGTCATAGCTGCAAGAATATCTGCAAATGAAGAGTTGGAAGATGATGAGGAGCAATTGTATGATGAAAGTGGTTGTGCTATGGTTTCTTCACATTTATGTGATGAAATGTTTTCTGATGATGAAACTAGAAAAATATCTCCATCTTGCTCATTAAGTAGAAGTGAGACATATTATCGACAAAGTACTATTGGTACAGAAGGTGAGGAAATTGATAACATGAGATGTAATGCTGAGAAGGGTGATGAAATCCCTATTTATAGAAGACCTTCTGATGAAGAGATCAAAAAAATTACAATTAACATGGTTACTCAAGCAAGCGGTAACTATAATTTGAGAAATAGAACGGTTGGAAATGCTGATGGAAGACCTGCAGGTATGTTTGTTAAAGATACCAAAATAAGTACCAAACAACCACAAGAAAAAGAAAAATAGGCTAAGGATGTTAAGAAAGAAAATAAGCCTATTAGTCCAAATATTTTGTACAAAGTAAAAGAAAAAACACCAGGAAATCTTGTTTCCCCCCGTCAAAATGAAAGTAGACAACAAAAGAGGGTTGAGCCCAAGTTACTCTCTTAGGTTGAGGAAGATGGCTGTGTAAGTGAAAAGAAAGATATATCAGATGTAAAGTATACCCCTGTTGATATGGGGCAACTCTTGTCTCAAACTACTGTTAAGGTTCCTTTATTGGAAATGATGAGAATAGGTGAGCATAAGGAGAAGGCCTTGGCATGGGTAAAAGGTGTTACTTCTACAAAGATTATTGGACCATAAGAAGGAAGGAAGGTGACAAAATCACAAAATAAATCTGTAGGTAAAATAAAGGATGCTGATGAACTTGTTTCAAAGATTCCTCGAATTTTCCTGGACACAAATGTTGTTAATACTCCTTTGGGGACTGTGGATCCATTTTTATTAACTTTACTTATAAATGGAAAGATGTTGAAGAATTGTATGATTGATTCTGGGGCATCTAATATTGTCATGCCTGTTGAGGTTATGAAATCAATGGGATTGAAGGTAGATACACCCCATGGGAGATGTCAGGCCATGGATTCAAGAGAAGTGCATGTTATTGGCACTATCAAAACCTTGCCTTACAAGTTGGCTTCTTACCGTGACAAAGTATTAACAATGAGTGTATTAATAGTGGACATTCCCCTTCAATATGGAATGTTGTTATCAAGAAAGTGGAGTGCTTCAATGGGGGGAAGTATTCAATGTGATTTATCATTTTGTACTTTTAACATTGCTAGTGAAAACATTAAAGTGTCGAGAGAGACTAGAACTCATCACATGATTGAGGAGGAAGAAAAGGAAAACATGAATTGTTTCTTAGACGCTGAGATGGGGTCTTTTCAAGTACAAGAGAAGCAAGTTGAAAGAAATTTCCAACCTACATTATTGTCTGAAGATGAAAATAATTTGTTTGAACAAAATAAGTTATGGGTAATGTATTTTCATGGTGCTAGTTCTAGGGAGGGAGCTGGTGTTGGAGTGTTGTTAATAGCTCCCACAAGAAAGACTTTCAAATTATGATTTACACTATCATTCACATGTACAAATAATGTGGCATAATATGAAGCTCTATTAATAGGTATGAGACTAGCTTCAAGGCATGGAATCAAATGTCTCAGAGTCATTGGAGACTCTGAATTAGTAGTGTCTCAGATTAAATCTAAGTATGCTTCAAAGAATCATAGATTGAAACAATACATAAATGCTATATGGGATGAACTTGAAAATTTTGATGCATTTGGTATTGATTAGATGGACAAAAGCCAGAACAGTATGGAAAAATTTCTTGCAAACATAGCTTCGAGGCAAGAAGATATTACATTTGCTGGGATCTCTAAAATAGAGGTTCAATCTAGGCGTTCAATACCTGACAATGTGGAGAACTCACAAGTTTTTGATGATGATTTGGACATCCTGAGATTTCTGCATTATGAAGCAGACTTTGGAGACAAGGAAATTGATTTCAGTGGATATGTGGAAACCCTGGATGGAAAATATACTATCTTAGGTAGGGAAGTGTTAAACTTGAAGTCAAACAGAGTACCAAAAGGGCTAGTTGTGCTTGAAAGGGCTTTTGATAACAAGGATAAGCCATATTCTATTAAAAGTGTGAATAGAACTGAGGATTTGGAATAAGTGAATGTAGGAACAGCTGAGGTTCCTAAGAACTTACTTATTGGAAGGAAAATGTCACCAAAAGTGAAAGAGGACCTAAGTAATCTATTGAGGAAATATAAGAAGGTCTTTGCATGGACCTATGATGATCTCAAGGCATATAATGAATATTTGTTCCAACATGAGATCCCCTTGAAAGATAATGCTAAACCTTTCAGGCATAAGAAAAGACCTATAAATCCAAAATTGAGACCCAAAATGGAACAAGAACTAATGAAGTTGAAGGATGTAGGGATTATTAAACTAATCAAACATTCTTCTTGGGTTTCAAATAGTCCTTGTTAGAAAAAATAATGGAGATATTAGTCTATGTATGGATTTTAGGAATTTAAATGTATCATTCCTCAAAGATAATTATGCTCTCCCAAATATGGAAAACATGCTGCAAACGGTTACTGGCTGTGACTTGATGTCCATGATGGATGGATTCTCTGGGTATAACCAGATAATGGTTAAGGAGTCAGAACAGTTCAAGATTGCATTCACTATTCCATGGGGGACATATGTTTATGTTAGAATGCCCTTTGGCCTGATAAATGCTGGGGGCACATTTCAGAGAGCTATAGATGTTGCTTTTTCAGATTTATTGCAATTTTTTTTGAAGTTTTATTAGGATGACCTCACAACATGTTCTAAGGAGGAACACCATTGTGAACATCTAGAGAATTTTTTTGAGAGAGCTCTTGAATTTGGGATTTCTTTGAATCCTAAACAATGTACTTTTGGAGTGACAAAGGGTAAGTTATTAGGACACATTGTCTGAAAAGAAGGGGTTAGAATTGATCCTGAAAGGGTAGCTTCTATTGACAAGGTGCCACTCCCAAGAAATATAAAAGGTATTCAATCTTTCTTTGGTCAGGTGAACTTTCTCAGGTGTTTTGTTACAAATTTTGCTGAGAAAAGTATACCAGTCTCCAAGATGGTGAAGAAAGGTGCAAAGATGGAATTGGATGGAGAAGCCACCCAGGCTTTCGAGGACATACAACAGGCTATCAAGAATGCCCTTGTCTTAAGAACTCCTGACTATTCAAAGCCAATGAATATATTTTCGTTTGCATCATGCCATACTATTGCTGCTATTTTACTACAGAAGAATGAAGAAGGGTTTGAGTAGCCTATTGCCTTTTTCAGCAAATCCTTACAGGCTGTAGAACTTAAATATGATATAAATGAGAAGCAAACTTATGCACTGGTGAAAGCTAATAAATATTTTAGATGTTATCTGATAGGTGCAATAGTAGGTTCTTATGTTCCCTTAGCAGTAGTAAATGACATCTTCACTCAACAAGAGGTGTCAGGAAAAAGATGCAGATGGATCAACAAAATCCAGGAGTTTAACATTGAAATCCAAATCACAAAGTTGGTTAGGGGGATGGGATTAGCCAAGTTGATGGCTAATACAAATTTGGATGCCAATCATGTAAATGCCTTAGAAGAAGAACAAAGGCATTTTATATGCAGTCTGGACCATTGTGATGGGTACAAAGACATTATTTATTATTTACAAAGAATGAATTGCCCACCAGGGATGGAAGAAAACAAGAAGAGAACCTTGAAGCTGAAAGCTATTTGATTTTCCCTAATCAGAGATGAGCTATGGTGGAGAAATCCTGAAGGGATTTTACTAAAGTGTGTTGATGAAGAACACGCAAATAGAATTCTGCAAGAAATGCATAATAGAGTATGTGTAGGCCACTACATGCCCAAGACCACTGGATATAAGATCCTAAGAGCAGGATTCTGGTGGCCAACTATCTTCAAATATGCTCATCAATTGGTCAAGAAATGTGATGCTTGCCTGCGTTTTTCTGGTAAGTTATAATTTTCTGGTAATGTATCTCTAACACCACTGGAAGTTCATGTAGCTTTTCAACAGTGGGGTATTAATTTTATTGGAGAAATAGAAACTAAATCTAGTGGAGGACGTTCTTGGATACTTGTAGCAACTGACTACTTTACTAAGTAGGTTGAATCAATTCCTACAAAAGGCAACTAGTAAAGTAGTAATATAATCTTTGTTGAAACACATTATTACCAGGTTTGGGTGTCCAGATAAAATTGTATCAGACAATGCAATGTGCTTTAAGTCTGAGGAGTCTATGAATTTTTGTACTGAATATGGTATTCAAACATCTTACTCTGCACCCTACCACCCACAAGGAAATCGTCAAACAAAATCTACAAATAAAAGTCTGCTTAAGATCATTAAAAGATTCCAGGATAAAAATAAGAAGGCATGGGAACCAAAGTTGACAATGGCTGTCTGGACAGACAGAGTGACCTCTAAAAAATCCATAGGATGTGCACCTTTTGATTTAGTAAATGGGATTCATGCAAGACTGCCTCAGAAACTTAATGCAGATGTACAAGTTTGTGCAATTATATGATGATGACATTGAAAATGATATGCAATTGAGAATTGATGGCTTGGTTGAATTGGATGAAACCAGGAGGGAAGCTTCTATGACAAATGCTAAGCTTCAATTGCAAGAAAAAAACTTGTATGATAAAAGGGCAGTATCAAGGCAATTTTGTGTGGGAGATTATGTGTTAATGTGGAATGCCAGATTGGAAGATAAGGGTAAACATGGAAATTTTGACCCAATTTGGCTAGGACCATATGTTGTCCATGAAAGGTATGGACAAAATTCTTATTTATTAAAAGATCTTACTAAAAATATTTTATAATTGCCAGTTCATGGACAATTCTTGAAGTTATACTTCTCTTGAAGTTTAATAATCCATGAACAGTAGGTTGTGTATATAGTGTGTTTCCTGCAGTTAGTTGTTTTCTGTTCTTAGAATAGTTTTTGTTTTCAGTTGTGTGTGTAGGTTAGTTTTCTTTTGATTAGTTTGGTCTGCTTCCCCCAAGATTCTGAGATTTTGAAAGGTCTGTAAGAGACAATCATCCCCAGAAAGAGCCACTGTTAGGTTTGTGCAAATTGTTTTTCAAACCATTGATAAGTCATGCTTAAAATTTTCAAGCCAGGTCCTATATGTTTCAAAACCCTTGTAATTATTTTCAAAATGGTGGTCGTTGATCTAAAAAAAACCCTAGGTTTCTAGAGAGGGTTCTATTTGAGTTAATTTTTATATCACTTAAATTCTGGAAAACCCATGTGTTCATTTTACCTTTAAGAGGGACTGTGTTATAAAGTTCCTAAGTCCTAAGCACTTTAATTTTTCTTGAGTCTAGACACCCGTGGTATTTTAAAACATTACATCATATGTCATGCAACTTCCTTTTGATCCAATAGATGATGTAATGGCTTAATATCAAGATGCCGTCAATCTATCCAGTAAGCCATTAAGCGGTGACGACATGTGTATTTGGCGGGGCCAACATATGACAGAAGCTATGGTAGAGTGCATATAATTTCTTTTAAATCCAACGACTGACGTAATGGATTAACATCAAGATGCAGTCAATCTACCCGATAGTCCATTAAGCCGTGATGACATCTATCCATCTGATGACGTGGGCCCTGTTTACATAAAGTAACCGAAGATTAAAGTGATGATGAGTTCTGATCAATCTAACGGTTGACTTAAAGACTTATGGATGAGATGCGCAAGATCTAACATATAAGCCATTAAGTCGATGCACCACATGTCCCAGTGGGTCCGGTTTGAAGTCGTAAGAAAGAAATTAAAAGGCGAGCATTTAAAGTTTGATCCATGGCTAACTTAAAGACTTGATGATAAGATGATCAAAATCTGACATATAAGCCATTAAGTCTGAGTGACATCTGGCAGTCGGTGGGTCAAACACAATGGTAAAGAGAGGTTAAAGGTGATGCAGTTTGCAGTTGATATGAAATATGACTTAAAGCCTTAAAGAAAAGATGCACAAGATCTAAAGTATAAGCCATTAAGTCTGGCTAACGCGTGTACTATTCGTAAAGTTATACCTGTAGTTAGCAAAGTATTGGGTAAAGTAACCTGTGGTCAAGTTAAGAAGATCTGATGGTTCACTTAAAGACTTATAACAGAGATGCATGAGATATAACATATAAGCCATTAAGTTTGGATGACGCGTGTCTAAAGTGAATAGTGGTTTTCATGATTTTATGATAGCCGCACGATAGACAAAAGATTGTTGAAATTTACGGTCCTGATTTAAAGTTGTTCTCTGTGTTAAAATGGTTGCATTGAACCGTTGGGTCGCGAAAGTCCAAACATGGTTGAGTTGATGATAGAACATGTGGCCACCTCAGATGAAATCCAATACAAAGAATTTATAGGATTACATATATCATGCACCACTTGAGTTTGCAAATGCCATAACTGTTGAAGTGATTGGAGCAGAGATGAGGTTGCAGTGTTTTCAGGTTGTGTTATGATTTGTAGAACGGGTAAGTTATTCTGCGACTATATTCCTGAGCATTGTGAGTTATAATTGTAGTAGGGTTTTTAGTTCTAAGAAGTAAGTATATTCTGTGTAAAATCTGATACTATTAGTTGAGAAACCCTAATTCAGAAATGGCTCCTAGAAGAGATTTCACTGGGAAAATAGATTACCTAGAGAGAAATGTATGTGATGATCTTTTACAATAATTTAAGGAATCCACAAATGATGCAACTAAACTAAAAAATCTAGTGCTAGTACATTCCCGTTTGAAAGTTGGAGAGGGTTTGTATGATAGGGGTAGATGGGCACGGGATGCCAAGACTAGTATAGCTAGTTTGGATATGTTTAAGCTAGATTTTAGTTAGAGAAATGCTTTCGCCTCAAACAACAATATATGGCAATTCGATGTGGGAAAGTTAATAGTCCCTAGTGTGTTCATGGATACAAATTTATTGATCAAAATTTCCAATACATATGACAGTGTTGCTAGGGTTTTGAGGGATATAAATGGAAACATATTGGTGAGCATCACAACTGTTGAGTTAAGGGAGGTGTTCAAGTTGAATGATCCCTCTATCCAGATATTGGAAAATATTGATATGGATTTTTTCAAGGAAGTATATGGAGCTCAAAGAAATTACCTTAGGACTGGGCCTTTGAAGGAATATTTTTAAAAAATAGGAGGTTTGATTGTGGTAGGCCCCAGTACACCTGAACCTTTCAAATTGGACTATTTTAGTTCAAGAGCCAAAATAATATACAGTGCCCTATGTCATGTTTTTGGAGAAGATGAAGAATCAGTAATGCCTATCCACTACATGTTTATGATGGTTCAAATCCTGCATCCACACTTGGCTGTTATTTTTGATTTTGCTACCCATATTGCTGAGTTAATTCATGAGGGTTTGATAGGACTAAAAGAGGCCAAGGTAGTTAGGTCATTTGGATGGTACTCTATGCTGATGCATATGATATTATATAAGAATGCTAATTGTTTTGGGGAGGAAATAGACTTAATGAGACTTAAAGATGATGAAGAAATGCGTGTATAGTTATGGAGTGTAGAATTGTCATGGGACAGAAAGAATGCTAGTTTCATCACCTTTGATAGGTGCTTTGCCTCTAGAATCTAAGCATTGTTGTTTTTAGAAAATCCAAGAATTCACAAGGGCTTATTGTCTCTTTTAAGATTAAAAAAATATGCTAAAACTATTCATATAGTTCACAATTGGGGAGACATCATCTTGTATCCTGTTTCAACTGTTTTCAGAGTTTATGGTTTCAGGGGAGTTCCAAATGTACTTCCATATCAGGTTCCCCTTAAGATAGGTGTTGCGAAAATACTAAGGCAAATGGGTGGGCTGCAAGAGGAGGCATTAACAGGAAAAATGAAAGACTCCATATTCCCCACTATTACAATTGCACAACAATTCATTATCACCAAAGGGGGATGGACACAATTGCATAAGTACCTTGAACCTTATCAGATGGAAACATCAGTGATAAGATGTGCTGATAATGAAGGATTCATAAGTAAAATGTTTATAAAAAGAACAAAGTATTTAACATTGGAGCACCAATTTAATTTCCCTGAGGACATAATCAGAAATGAGTACAACCTGCAAGAACAAGAGATCAAAAAGGAAAAATAGCTAGTGTACAAGAAAACATTGGATTTTGTTCATCACTTTGATAAAGGATATGATCCTTTAAAAGAATTCATGCCTTGGGCCAATAAGATAGAATCTTTAATGACAATGTTTGAGGATATTATGCAAGCCTTAAATTAGAAGAAAGAAAATGTCATACAAGCAGAGCTAGAGAAGGCTAAAGAAATTTTGATTAGGGATATTCTAGATGGAGGTATTCCACCAGGAAGGTATGTCTTGCAACACAAAAGGGGTATAGTATGGTATTTCCAATGACAGAGGAAGATTCTACTTCAAAAGGAAAGAGACCCCTGGAATCAGATGCACAATCATTGCCATCTCCCAAGAGGCAAAATATAGAAGAAGTGGGTGTTATAGGTAATATTTTAAGGTGTTATAGGGTGTCCCCCCTTGGTTTAGCAGAACCTAAAGTGTATAATTTTGGTAGGCACCCTTGTCAGTTGGTCCTTTTCATTATATTGATAAATAGTTGGAGTTGGATTCTCATTAAGATCCTGTCATAAAATGAAAAAGTTGTTGTCTAATCATTACAACATAAAAAGGAACGAACAATAATAGTGACTAAAAAAATAAGAACAATGTCTCTTTTATCAATATCTCTTCTTGATGGTGTCTATGCATCTTCGTTACAATTATCCTTCAACTTTACACCGTGCTTGGGTTGGTCTTCATCCCCCTAGACTGGGAAATCATTTTATGAATAGTAGATCTTGAATTGATTGGGGATTTTTAGATGTTGAGGCGTCGAGAGCTCCCCTATTTATTAGTTGGAGCATGATGTCATGAACATGAGGAAACATGGTCTTTTGTTTTCATTTCAACCCATCTCTTTGTTCCTTCTATACATAGGTCTTATTTTTGATTTCTGTATTCCAATCACCTAAAAATTTCATTTGTGAACAAGGACTTAGGACATCACCTCAACAAAATTCATGAGTCAATTCTAAACCATCATAAGCCAAGTATTCGAGGACAGAAAATGATAGGTTGAAAGTCCTAACTTGATCTATTGCTAACCTCATTAGTTCTCTTTTCTACACTTCTCTTTCATATTTGCGATCCTCCGAATAGTCTTCTAGGCGTGCTCAATCTTCATATAGACTCTCTCCATAACAATAGGTTTTAAGAAACCCTTTGCTGTTAAAATGTGTTATAGGGAACCATGACTGAAAGTGAAACTCTGTGAAGATATTTTCAGCATCTCTAACAACATCATTACTCTTACATGAAAATTGTGCAAGAGAGATGGGAGAGGAATATCCTTTCTTTTTCATCTCAATATACTTGACATTAATCTTTTCTATTTGATGAAAAATTTCGAGGAACATAATAATTTCAGACATATTTGAGTAATTTCAATGGGACATTTACACAACCCTCAATTATCAGATAATAAAAGCTATCAAATTGGATAAAATAGCTTCCATACTGTCTTATCATGGCAACTGGTTCTAGAGAAATCCTTTGTTCAAGATAGTCTTAGAAATTTTTATTGTAGAATCACAATATAGCTATTCAAGCTTGACTCTCAAATTCCCAATTCTAGATTCATATAGGGAAAATGCTAATTAACAAGGATATAATCCTTCTACACTTTGGTCTCCACAAACCCAGGCGGGTGCACCTTATACAAGTTACTGCCTAACAGTGAACTTATCAATGGACTGGGGTTTACATTGATTCTCCAATTATCATTTATTGCATCAACTAATGAAATACATTACAGATGGATGTAATCAACTTAATACATGACTTACCAAGCCAAAATATGATCATGATAATAGTAGACAACAGTGAAACAAGGATTTTCATCCTTCTTTTTAAAGTTCTTGGACTTAGGAAGGCTAACCTTATGATTTACTCTTCAAGGAATTGATAAAATGAATTGTACCTTTTGAATACAATCAAACATGAATATTCTCAATAACAGAAATGTAAATATTAATTTGATTTTATGATTGGTGATGAGAACTACTTATCAGAACTTAGACCAGTACCTAATCCTGGGCAAAGAGTCCAATGAGATGTAAATCCATAGAAAATCAATTAATAAGAACACAAATAAAATTTCAGATAGAATGCCTTAAAAACTATCCTCTCATTCTCACATCCATGTATCAAATTTTCATACTAATACCCAACCCTTTGGAATTACTCACAAGACTGACTCCCTCCTTGAAGGAAACTCACAAGTAATTGCACAGTTACCTTATAACTAGTATGTTTAAAATGCCTTACAAACTAAACATACAAGAGAATGAAAAAAAGTACCAAAAGACACCATAGATCTGAAACAAGAGATTCCACTATATTTTATTAATATCCTTCCGCTTCAATACATTCAAACATACCAAATCTTGAAAAACTAAGCAAAATATCAAGTCTGCTTTGCAGTTCTAAATTCACCATCCCTGTTACAATGGAGAAAATACCAGATATAGGAGAAAGGAAAAAACAATTTCAACCTAACTGACACCTGCTTGTTCCCCACAAATATCTCCAAAACTGAGCTCTTCTTCAACTGAAAATCTGATTTTATTTGCAGAAATATCTTCTCTGAAATAAAAAATATCTCTCCCTTTCACTAATGAGCTGATTTCATTTTCTGTTTTATGGAAAACACTTCTCGTGAATGCATATTTCCCATTTGAAATAAATATTTTCATGATCTTCAACTTCCTCCTTTCCCCTTAAAATTTGATAATCATGTGCAGATTTAATATATTTTACATATATTTTGCATGCACTTTTCTCCTAATATTTCTCTAGTACTTCTCGTGCCATTTTAACAATGTTTCAATAGAGACTATATTTTCCTTATTTTTGCACTTTAATTTCCCATCACTTTAATTTACTCAGGGGTAGTTTAATTTCTGCAACTGTATCTATTATCTCTGCGCAACCTTAAGTATTTTCATTTTACGATAGTGCACATTACAATATTATCAATTTTTATTTTTACTTTAATTCTTTATTTCTGCATTAATCTTTATTCCCATGCAATTTGCATTTTAATCTTTATATTATGCCCTTTTTTATGCCTTTTATTCCACCTTTTGCCTCTATTTTCTACATTTTCACCATATTTCACTAGAATCTGCCACATGGCACCCTCTTACTAGCTATGTGTTTCCACCTCTAAACTGCACTAGATCCTGCCACCTGTCCCGGGTGCCACGTGGCGCAATGAATTAATGGATTATACATTAACCTCCTTGCATCTTTCCCTCTAATCCATTAAGCCAGCCGTCGAACTTGTCACCTCGAGATCCATGCCCACCTAATAGGACCCTCTAGTGCACTGCCGCATCACCTCCACCTCGTCGCTTTTTTGTCGCCTGACTGTCTACATCGCCACATGGTGCAATGACTTAATGACTTGTGCTTATCCTCCCTGCAACTTTCTCTCCAAACCATTAAGCGAGTCGTTGATCTTGATCACCTCGAGAAACATGCAAAACCTGTAGGCCTCTCTGCCAATTCACCTGCCACATCATCTCTGTGGGCCCTGCCAAAATTTGGTGTTTATCCTCTATCATCATTGCTAGCACACATCTCGAGTCATGCCTTGCACGCGCATATAGAGCCTTTGGGCTTCGTCTTTTTACTATGTGAACCCTTTTGGTTATAAACACTTATTTTACCCTCACACCGACAATGTGAGATTAAGTTTTTGAGTGTTTTAAAGTTTTCCATGCCTCTGCGCATTAAAATTTGGGGCCCACCAGCACATTTGATTCACTAGCCAAGGGGCCCACCAAGGATCCTCTTAGATTCTTCTTCAATTTACATTGCGAACATAGGAGTATTAAAATGTTTCAAAAACCCCACCCACAAGCAATGTGGGATAATATCCTTTTGCATTCTCAAGCTTCCATGTTCTCCATGCGTGAGCTCCTGCCCAGGCCTCTAATTTTAATGTTTTTTTACAATGTTTCCATCTTATACATTGTGCACAGACTCAAACTCTTCCTTTTTTACCACGCGCAACCCCCAACATGCTGCACAGAGTCCATGTCTTTCACAATGCACAATCTTCTTTCAACATTTTGCATTTACCCTATCATGTGGCATTTCAATTTTTTAATGCATCCACTATCTGTCGTTTGCATCATTTTGAGTTTGTTGAAACCAACAATTTCCTTGACTTATGTCCTACGCAACATGTATTCTTCATTTACACTATTTGTTACACAACTCTCCACATTGCCTATGTTTCCATATTGCCTACACTGGCCTCTTGCATGGTTTCACACCTGCCACATTTTCATTTTTCATTTGGTGTTTTGAAACTTTGCGTGGGCTCTTCATTTTACTACCCGCGTGGCATGCTATTATGCACTTCATTGCTGTTTCAAATAGTTTGCACATTCTTCCATTGGTGATTGGCATAGACCAATAACATTTATTTTAAACATCCAATGTAACCCTGTGCAACCAATGAGGATTTACACCTGCTAATTTTTTTTCTTTTTCTATTTTGAAATCTCAACATGTTTTAACAAAAACATATTGCATGTTTGGCCGCGCAGAGCTTCACTTCTTCTCAACGCAAGGTCTCCATTTTGTTGTGTAGACCTCCCTTTCCTTGCATTGTGTAGGCTTTGTGCTTGACTTTGAATGTTTTTGCCTCCCTTTTAACTATGCGTAAGAGGCCTTCCAGTCTTCTAGCACAACATACCAATTTTGCCATTTATCTTTTTAAAAATTAACCTCAAAATGGCTGCACAACTCTTCATACATGTCATTTGCCAAATGCATTTGAACTAAGTCTAAACTTCTTTCAATGCATGGCTCTTTGACAGTTCTACACCTGCCATTTGCAATGGCTTGGAAAGTTTTAAAATGTTTTAAAACATTGTCCTTTCAACAATGCATGAGGTCTCTGTTTGACTGTACAACCTACTAAAACTGCACTGGATTTGATTGTTTAAAATCATCCACCTCCTGCGCTGGGTATCCTTCCTTTTGTTTGGCATAGGCCCCAGTTTCTGTTTGCACAGATCTCCATTATTTTTCATTGCGCGATCTCCTCTACATTATCTCCTTCATACATTTGCGACTTAATACCAGCTTGTGTAACTTCAAAAAATTTCTTCCAGCGTAATAACAAACATTAGCACAGACCTCACCATTTATATAATCAAGTTCATTCAAATGAGATATTTCAATTCCTTCATATTTCACAGTCACTCTATCTTTTTCTCTAAATGTAACTGGATCAATATAATACATAGTTGAACTCCAATCTCTTCCAAATAATTATTTTTTATCATTTTCCAATCCCCAACCATCTTTCATGGGATAGTAAAATCTTTTTACTTTGCTGAAATTGAGCTTACAAACTGAAAACTGTGTGTGTGATTTTTGTACCTATTTAAAAAAGACACAACACTTCAATAGATCATTGCATTAGCTAAAAAGGGGCTAGATGAGCATATAAAACTACTAATATCGACCTATTGCTTTCTAACTAAGAAGAGTGTGATTAATAACATAATAGCCCTCTGATTATGCTACTATCAATGACATATACGACTTAGCCTGAAAGATTTGAATTAAAACAAGCTATTAATCACTAAGCAATGCAGTCTAGCTCTAAAAATAGAGATAATAACAATGCCTAAACATGAAAAACTAAATGAAACATGAATCTAGAAGAATCCTAGCAGCATAACAATGCATTTTCAATATGAGATGAAGGCTTATTTGCTCTCAAAATTGCCTTCTATTTATAGAATAATAAGGAGAGAGAGGGGGAACGAGGTGCATTAGTGAAGTTGAAGAACTCATTAATGATGTGTAAGAGCAATAAATGCCTTGGGCATTTAATAGGCATAGTGGAGACATGGGCTTAAAGAATCTACATTAATGAGGCATTAATGAGAGACTTAAAGAAGCATGGGAAGGGTGTAAGAGGGTGGCTTGAGAAAGTGGACTTGAGGAAGGAATCTTGAGATTCCTTGACTTTCTCAAGTGGGTGGAGTTGTTAATCATTCCTAAATGGAATGTGACAACATTAGGAGGTGGGTTAGGATAGAATTAGGATTAGAATTAGATTAGCATGGGGGGAACAAATTGGGATGGGTTAGAACCCAGGGTAGAAGTGGTTGAGATAGGTTAGGTTGGGGTTTATGGGAATATAAATGAAATGAATTAAACTTATTTAATTCATTCAAAAATAGGATATTAATTATTTAAACAATTAATTTCTTTTTAATAATCAATAGGACTATAGCCAATTTAATTAAATTAATTAGGCTAGGGGAATGGGCTCATTTGCAAGTGAGCAATTGATTTAGGGGTTTATTTAATTCCTAGTAAATTAATCATTTTAGCCATGTATTTGATTGATTATTTGATTTTGGCTAAAAGTAATTAATTTAGTGATTTGATCACCTTAGGAGATTAAATTAATTTCAAAAGAATTATGTCAAGCAGTAACAAGGTCATTTGAACATAATTGGGGGTATGATCACACTTAGGGAAAATAGGGTCTATAGTCAGAACATACCAAATCCAGGTGGTTACATTTGCCCCTCTTTGAATTGATGTGCAAGCTGCGCATTGATTCAAAGAAAGTTTTAGATTTTGACTTCAGAAAGATTGAGATTTCTGTTCTTTGTTGTCAAACAAAATGTTGATGAGATCAGTCTCGCACTTATTTGAACTAAACTGATAGAATTGACTTTGAACTTAGTTGTCGTACAAAGGTCAATAAAAGATCTTAAAGATAGCAATTCTGAACTTGGTTGTCATCCAAAGATTGATAATACTGATTCCAAACTTGGTTGTCATCCGAAAGTCAATATGAAGTTGTTAGGAGCTTAATAAGAATCTTAAAATGAGGAAACACAATATATCCAGCTCATGAGTGAAAGGAAACTAAGTGTGCAGAAAATAGTTCCCTACGCTAAACTCCCGAGAAGAGGATCGTGCAAATTTAGATTTAACCCTTATCAATTACAAAATGATAATACAATAACATGCATACATCGAAAAATGAGAATGACACATTGATTTAACCTGGGGAAAACCTTTCGTTAAAAAACCCCAGCACTCCAAAACCTGCACAATGTATTAATCAAAACTATTACTGTTCACAATACACTTGCAATGCAAGTTCTTCCAGGAGATAATAAACACTTGAAGATAAATCTGGCAACATAAAAATGTTCCAACAATACACTAACTTCTCTTCTGATTCGCAACCCAAAAAATGCTTATATCATGCACTTCCCTTTTTAGGGTAACTTCCAAAAGGTAGCCATATTAGGGTTTTACCCATGGTTGCATAAGAGTGTACAGTACTCAAAATAATAAGTTGCCACATGTCTTGCATGTCTTCACCTGTCATCAAATCTTTCACAATTAGCTCTTACAAATATTAATGACCGCCATAGGAATCCGTCATAACCATTTCAGTCATGATTACCTTACACATTGTCCAAAGTGATGACATTTGAAAAATAACCTCTACCACAGAAAATGGATGCCTAGATCCACCTAGACCAAGTTTGATCATCCTTGTCATCTTCCAAGTGGAGTGAAAACACATGTCCACTCAACTAAATGACAGAACGAATATCAAACTTAAATACATTATTTGCAAACAATTAATTATAAAACAAATAATATCAAATGTAAGGAAATATACAAGGTTAAGACACCTTATTCCTAACAATGAGAACCAAAGCTTTCTATCCAACAGTTTTGACTTAGTCCAGGAAACTGTCACGCCCCTAGTTTGTTTGATAATGAAGTCATTTTAATGTTGTTTTGAGCAAACATTTAATTGATGATAGTGTGATCATGCCCCCTCGAGAATGAAATCAAAGGAAAAGAATAAAATCCCTTGATTGAAAGAATGTTTCACTTGCAGGAAGCGGTTAGGGCAAGGAAGAATAGAGTTGAAGAAGTGAAAAAGAGAGTGTGTTTAAGAATAAACACATGATAACCAAGTTAATTATGTAAAAATTGGAGTGGTTAGATTGATAAAATGATGTTAGACCAAGATGTATGATAAAATGTGCAATTTGATAGATTCTTGGAACAAATGAAGCAAATCTACATTTTTTGGAACTGTCACAAAAATGGTATTGTGCTGTGTAAAACACCTTAGGCACCTTTGATTTGATTCCCGATGGATTAAAAAGAGCACAAAAATATAGTTCCAGTTTCTTGGGAGGAGTTTTGGAACTCCTAAATAGCTCAAAAGACCAATATATAGCTCAAAAATTACCATTTTACTATTCATTTTCACTTTTACCCATAGTAATTCTGAGAGCTCTATAGAGAAGATGGTGGTCCCTGTGAGGAAGCATTGTTTTGAGATGAGCCATTGACACCAGTGCCCGATCGACTACCCACCTCCAGTAAGTGCTCGTAAAACTACCTCGTGAATTTTGCAATTTTGATTTTTACGCATTTTTTAGCTTTTACAGCCATTTCAATTTTGGGTCGCATCTGGGATTCCGGATCGCACCCTGTCAAACCTGTGTCGCATCCTTTTTTTCTTGGATCGCATCCTATTTTTTTATTTTTTTGCATCGCATCTAGGTTTTCCTGGATCGCATCCTGTTTGTTTGTTTTTGCCTTGTTTTGAGTTGAAATTTGGTTTTGCGTCGTACCCTATCCATGGAGGATCGTACCCTACTTTTGGGGTCGCATCCTATATTTTGAGAATCGTACCCTGTGGTCTCAATCGCATCCTATTTTTCCAGGATCACATCCAATAAAAGAGATTGCATCCTGTCTGTCCTGGATCGCATCTCGTTAGTAGAATTAGGATTTTATCTATTTCAATCTGTGTGCTTGTCAAGGACCTTGAATTATTTAGCTGATTAGGAGTTTGCATCATTTTTGTATATAGGACACTGATTTATCTTTTCTTTTGTCAAAATAGGCCCAGTTTGAGGTAGTCACATGTTGTGGCACATATCCAACACATGTGCTGGCCTTGTCTAGACTGCTCTTGGATGATGAGCGGGCGACAGTTATCCATTATGGATTACGGTCTTTGATAGGTTTACCTGATATAGGGGTAAATTGAGGGTTGTTGACTACTCTTGCCGAGAGATGGCACTCAGAGAACAACACCTTCCATCTCTCGATTGGGGAGATGACAGTTACTCTGGAGGATGTATGGCGCATACTAGACGTGCCTATGATTGGTTATGAGGTATGTTTTAAGGTGATGTTTGGCATGGCGATTGGTGCTGCCTGATGATACTTCCAAGATGATACCATCGATCAAAGATACCTCTCATAGGACTAAATGGTCGATCATTATGATCGATTATCTGTGTACTTAGCAGGTTTGATTGGCGGCATTCTTATTCCAGATAGAGGATAGCATGGGTTCCTTGTAAGATGGGTGGATATGTTAGAGCAGATGGTTGTGCAGAGATGGAGATTTTCACGGGGGAGCCGTATCTTAGCTCATATGTACCGTGAGCTCCATGAGATCATGTACCATTATACCCATAGTATGACTGTGGGTATCTTGATTCTTCAAATATGGGACTGGGAGCACATCCCTATTACACGGATGATTGTAGATAGATAGAGAGCACCTGAACAGGCCTATGTATATATGTATGCAATTCTTCTTCAGCAGCCCCATCTGGGCAAGGTTGAGTATTGGCACTAACTTTTGATGATATGACAAAGGTCATTTGGCATCCATATTTAGATTGTGAGGAGTGGACCTTAGAAGCTCGACAGGTTCCATATTTATTTCAGAGTAGATACCTCATCGGGAGGACGAGATACATTGTAGAGCGATTTGTTCATACCCAAGTCATGAGACAGTATGGTCGAGTTCAGGGCAGGACACATAACATTACTGTATATGCCCGGATCTGAGATGAGGCACAGTTATGGGGAGCCCAGTTGGTATATGAGACCGCTCACCAAGAGATCATAGACATGGTTGGTGTAGATTGGGATCTCCGCCTAGATGTTGCAGGTGTAGGGTGCTCAGATGGGTACACAATAGAGATGCTCTAGCATCAATTTCCTCATTTCACAATGCCTAAGGAGATTATTCCTCACATAGATGAGCCATCAGATTATGAACTAGAGGACCGTCCTGTCAGAGGGAGAGGAGGAGCTCAGAGGGATAGGGGTGCTGACAGACATGGAGGTAGGGACGATGCTAGGGATGGAGGTAGAGGTTGCAGGAATCCTCCTCTAGATGAGGGGGACGATGATGGAGATGATAGGGGTGGTGGTGCCATGGGCAGCCACACAGGTGTTGCTAGTGGGAGTAGAGAGGGTTGGCACACCCGATTCAGATTTGTGGCTCCGAGGATAGATCCAGGTCCATTACTCATAGGAGATCAGCAGAGGTAGCAGTAGAAGAGACAACCTGATAGAGTACAGGATAGATCATAGGATAGGCCTTTTAGACATGATTCAGGCAGGGGATCTGGCAGAGATGGTGATGCTCTTTTGCAGTGTGAATAGGGGAGAGAAGTTGAGGGAACAAATCACAAATCTAGAGGTGAGAGCCACAACAACAGAGTCTAGGATTTCCATATCAGATTCCTTTCTGGATGATAGGGATAGGCAGATGGAGAGACTACAAGCAGAGAGAGACATACAGGCTCGCACAACCACACATCAGGGACAAAGGGCCACATACTACTATGCTCTTTATCATGCAATAGTGCCGGAGGGGCAGAGAGTGGTATCATTTTCATGGTTGGCCTAGCAATTAGAGGGGGCCATGCCTCCTCCACCTCCATTTGTACCTCCTCCTCCTCCTCCAGATCAGGGAGAGGGTGGGAGCTAGAGCTGAGATATTTTGTCTCATTTTGTATATCTAAGTTCATATTGTATATCTAGATCCTTTTTAGATCCTCTTTTTGTACATGAAATACATATATATGTATATATATATATATATATATATTTGATTCATTCGGTCTCTCTGATACTCTTTATGTGGAGTTGTGCCATGCTTTGATATGTACCATGTTTTGAGATATATATATGAAGCCCTTGATTCTGTTCCTTACATGGTATATGAGTTCCATTTTCTTTGATAAATTTATTTTGCACATGTGATTATATCTTGTCCATATGATGAATTAGATTTTAGATGATGACATCATTTTATGCATGTGTTGAGTTATCACTGATATAAATATGTTTCAAATGATACTATGTGAATATGAAAACGTATGTTTTTGAGCCTTTTGTATGCAATGTAGAATGTATGGATGCACTTTAAAAGTAAAAATGCAATACATGGATGCTTTGTTTTTGTATTTTCCTACAGTTTCTTTTTATGAAATGCAAAATGTATGCTATTGTAGACGTCCAAAAATAATAATATTATTTTCCCTCTTATTCCTCTAACTATTTAATTCAATCAATTAAATAATTTCATTTATCAATAGTTTAAATACTACTCTAATGTATTTTATTTAAATACATTTGCCTCCACAAAATCCCATTTTAATAAATTTATATTTATTAAATCCTCCATATTCCTAATTCTTCTAAAAGCACGATTTATTCAAATTCAATTTGAATTATCATTTAAACCCTAGCTAGGAACCTATTAAGCCTACTCTATTCCTACCCTACTCCCATCACCTCATTTATTAAGTATGCTTCCACACCTAATTTCCTCTAACCATGTTTAATGGGTAATTCCTAACCTTTTTAAGGCTAATGGAATGATCACCCACATGGGGAATTTCTCTCCAAAATGGGCACCCATTCCTCTTTTAAGTCCCTCTTACAACTTTGTCTCCCCTTTTGAAATATTGAGCTACTCAATATTAATGCCAATTTTGACTCAAAATTGGCCATCTTTTCAAATCCACGTGTCTCCTATGTGTCTCTTATGTGTATGCCACATAGGTGCCACTTCATCCAAGCCTCTTCCTCTCTCCAAAAACTCTATAAATAGAGGCCTTCTCCTCTCATATTTTCATCTCTCAATTTGCATTGTTATCATGCTATTTTGCATTTAGAAGTTCATAGTTCATAGTTCTTGATTTCATGTTTTTATATGCTTCTAGTTTATGCTTAAATAATTTAGATATCACATGCTAGGCTCTAAATTGGTGAATGAATCTTAGTTTCTTTATAGCATATGCATATCATCTTTATTTTCATAGCTTAGATTCATCAGCTTGAAGAAGATTTGAGACTAGTTCTTCATACTAGCTCTTGAATCTTTCTTCTTGTTTTACAATCTTGCATTGGGATCCATTGTACTTTGTGTGTTTGAGAGAGCACAACCACATCCATCACTAAAATTAAATTAAAATGAGTAAAGATAGGGTGCATTTGTTTACTTATTTTTAGCTTAATCTGATGTTATTTGGTGTTCTTTGTTGTTTGCTTGATCTCTTACATGCTTTTTGATATGATTTATGTGCTAACCCACTAATGTTTGCATGTTTGAGCTTGCTCCCAATAGGTTTAAGGATTCCTCATACACATTCTGGCACGCCCGGTGGGACCACGTCCCTAAAATTCTAACTTCTTGTCTTAATTCTATACAAATTTTTCCCAGAACACCAATCGGCGTCTGTGTATCACGTAGAGGCGTTTGCGCAAATATTGATTCTCGCTGAACTGCTGTTCAGCGTTTGCGCTGAACCAGCGTCTCCGCTCTGTACTGGCATTTCCACCTAACAGAGCTAGTTTGATAGTTTACAAAGCACAACTTTTTGACTTATCAAGATTTCTGTCTTTCCCAATGGTTTTTGGCATTTTATCATTCTATTTTTTAGCAGGGATTTGTTTTACAAGCAGAAATAATGCCAATTTTTCATTAAGGAAAACAAATCTTGATAATAGTTTAAAGAACACTAGCTTTTAGTTCTAGTAATATTCTCTAAATGGCTAAATTTGATATAATTAAGGACTAAAAAAGAAGAAAACTGACTTTGTTTGTTGTTTCTTTGTGTTTGCAGGTACATCGACATCTGCGTAAATGCTGGTTCATGAACCGACGTCTGCGATTCACAGACTCGCGTCTGCGCCCTGCATCAGCATCTCCGATCTGTAAACTGGCGTCTACGCTCTGTTTAAATAATATTTACCATATACTAACAAGTGTTAAGTGTTTCTTGTGTTTCTAATGCTTGGAAAAGGCTAAACTTGAAAGTACTAACTGATTGTTTTGCAGCACCGCTTGTTAAAGACGCAAATTAAAAGACTACTCACATTTATCTTGCAGGTTGCCTTGGATCTACATCAACCAAACGATCATGTTTGCATTAGTATTTTTTTAGGCAGCTAGACTAATTAGATAGATTTTGTTGTCTAATCCTAAGTGAGTGTTAGGGGATTATGCTCTCTTCCCTTTTGGGAAGATCAAAAACCTAGACACACTTAGTGTTAAACAATCGAATCTTTTGGAGAGAACAAAGAATGTCTTGTGTGTTTGTGGAGAAAATTATATTGGATAGTAGATTATGCTCTGTTCCCCTTATGGGAAAATCAGAAATCTAGACTCTTTTTTGTCGCCAATCCAGGTTATTATGAATCCTTTAGATGGGCCTGCCGGTTGAGGAAAAAATCTCCTGGGAATGACCCATGTGAGAGCAAGGTGTAAGCCACACCACTCTAACTCACGTTAATCAAATTTACTCTTTGGGGTTAAAGCCTCGGGATTTGGTTGGCATTTGAGCTTATACTCGGCTCTTGTCTAACTTAAGTGCGGCCTCGCAGTCTCAATCACATTTACGTGACCACTTTTGTCAAGACGCTCTGTGGGGCTATATGCCTGAATTGTGATTGTGCATACATAGAGGATACAATTGAATGGAGAACCATACTAAACACTCTAGGCTTAGAATCTACCCGGAACACCCCCGAAAGGTGATAATATTTGTGCAAGGAAGATAGTAACTTCCCCAAGATCACTCGTAAATTCATGCCACCCTGAGAATTTGGAACCAGATAATACAACATCATGAATGGAGTCATTGTGTGCTTGGTGATGGCCGTATTATGATTAGCTCTTGTGTGTGTGCCTAAGCTTACGAGCAAGTATTTTCATGCTATGCCAAATTCCTTAGGTAGATTTTGTGCTTGAAGTGCTTGAAGAAATTGACAAATCCAAAACACAAACAGAATATTCAACATTCAAATTTGTCACGTGCTTGTATCCTTCAAGGTTGCTTTGTCCCTTGTCAGATTGTTTTCAGACACATGCTTGTTATTTTCCAGTTTGACTATGTTGAAATTGGTTCTTGCTACAAACCTATTGAAAAACCAGAACACGAACAAGCTTTTTTGCCAGATTATCAAAACAAATATCCTTTTACAAAACAATTCGGTCTTTCATGAGATATGTCCTAAAAACCTCCAACTATTCATCCAAGATCAAATCTACTTATAGGACATGACCGATTCCAAGAAGCGTAAGAAGGTAAAAACTCTGTTACGACCCATGCAAAGAGAACATAAAAACACAACCCAAGAGGCTACCAAGTACAAACACATTGTCGATTCCGTCAAGCAAGAAATTCATAAACGAGAACTATTTGAAAAAGTGATTTACAACAACAAGGTTGCTCATTTTATGGGCAAATATTGTCTAAACTCTGCTATTGTTGGAATTGAACAATATGACTAGTCAGGTTTACCACAACAAACACAAGTTACTCCTCTTCTTAAGCTCACTTAGCTTGCATTTTAGGACCTAACTTAGTTTTTCATCTTTAGGAACACATCACACACTCATCCTAGCATGATCTTGCATTAATGAAATCAATCCTAATCAACCTAACATCATCCTAATCATCATCCAAAGCATCCTTGATCACACCCCTCACTTGGTTTGCATACCCTTTTGAGTTGTAAAAACCTACATCTTAATCAAACCCCATCCTTGAATGTCCTTAAACTAAGCATTGTTTTAGGATAACCCCCTTTGTCTTTTGTAACCTCATCACCTTGATAAAAAAGGTTGGTTTGCATTCACAAAGAATCTCGTTCGCGAAAGACCACAAGTCTGTCTTAGGTAGAAAATCACATCCACTTGATCCTACACTAGGGAAAGCAACCCTTGATCCTTGCATACATCAAGTCATCCTTAATCTGTAGAAGCGCATCCATCATCTTAAGCACATCATAATCCTAGTGTCATCATCCTTAGTTTACTAGGTACATCCTTGCATACATCTTGCATCTCATATTCCTTTAGGATAATCATTTCATGCCACCTATCACATGAGCCACTAAGAAGAGGAAGAACATGGATCCTAATCTTTCCACTAGCTCATCTAATCCTACGACTGACAATACCAACACCATGGTCACTTATGCGCCTCAGCCCAATGATCAAATCGAACATATCTGGGTAGACACTAATGAAACTCCCACTCTAAGTGCCATGGAAACATTTATCAACCACCCAACACTTGTCCACATGGTAAACACCATGAGTGGATGCAACAACAAATAGGTACTCTTGGACATCCAACAATAAGGACTTCAACTTCCACCTTGGATTATACCCACACTTGTCACATGACCTATGACACTTCCAGGGGAACATCCTTATCCCACTAGAAATGAAGTTTTTGATCCACTTCAACGAGCCATAGAAGTGGGAACTCTTCTCGCGCAAGTAGTTCATCCCTCCATTCCACCTTCCATCATACATACAACACCCTCACCTACCTCAGGAGCCCTGCCTCTTGATGCCACATTAGAACCACAAAAAATACCCCTATCAGTATGCAAGCACCTACACAAGCCACAGTCACTCCTCTTTTGCAAGCAATCCCAATATTCATTGCAAACTTTCTACCACCACCACCAGTTAGCACACAACAAACCACCATTCCACCCATTCCTACTCAACCCATTCAAAGTGTTACAACCAGTTCACAGCATCAAAGCACCCAAATCTCCATGCCTATTCCACCTTTCTTCACCGTAGGCATGCCACCTATGAATGCCTATAACCAACCCTTATTTCTGCAAGGGTCCACTCTTCCTGCTCCACCAGCAACACAATCAAAATGGATGCCAGCAGTTCCACCTCAAACGTTGTTCAACCCAAATCCCCCCATACTGCAAGCATCCATGAATCCCTTTGCTGTACCCTAAATTCCCATCCAACCTATCCAAAAACAACAACAACAACCTATCCTACAACAACCTATCTAACAACAGCAAATCACCAACCCATTCACATCCTGAGTGCAACAACACCCAATCAACCCCTTCGCAGCTACACAACCCACTATCCAAACTACACAACAGCCACAAACACAAATGCAGGGGCAAATCCCTTCATGGCACAACCACTGCAATAATTTGCTAATCCTTTTACACAACCCGTGCAACAACAACAAACTCATTCCACCAACTACATAGCCATGCCATCTTCTACTGTATCGCAAACAATTCCCCCTCCACAACAAGTTCTCACTGGGGGCATTTTTTCGCAAAGCACTTATGTAGGTGCACAACAGGTTCATTCCACTTATCCAACATTGCAACAAATACAAGCATATTTCCAGCAGTTGCAACAATCTTATCAAGCACCGACACCTCCTCCACTGCAATATTCCACTCAACCACAACTTCCACCACAACAACTCATATATGTTGACCAGAAACCACCCTACCAAACACCACAATATCCCCCACAGAATCCTCCATACTCGCCATTCGATCCATATCAGGCATAAGGAAATCCTGCAATCACAATCAACAATCCTCCCCCGCCAATCAATCCTGAATGGGAGGAAATGAAGAATGCTGTCAAGGAGCTAAAACCTGGGACAGAGGCTAACTTATTTATGTTCAAAGAGGTATGTCCTTATCCGTTTGACCGATCTATTACTGCCATACCCTTCCCCAAACACTTTGAGACCTCAAAATTTGATAAATATCAGGGGAAGGGTGATCCTGTGAGTTACGTGAAAGAATTCTACATGGCTTGTCAAGAAGTGGCCTATAGCGATAACTTCCTTATGAGACTATTTCCCAAAAGCTTGGGAGGCACCGCTCTTGAATGGTTCTACAAAATTCCTTACGACACAGTCTCTACTTTCACGGAATTATCTAAAAAGTTTGTGGCCCAATACGCACATAATGTCAAAAATGAGCTCTCACTCCTTGACCTATGCAATTCCAAACAAAAGGGAGGAGAAAGCTTGGCCGATTATCTTCAGTGCTGGCAAGGGCTTGCTACAAGGTTGTCTTACCAAACCCTAGAACAACATCTTATCAAAATCTTTATTAATAACCTTCATCCTAAGCTTTCTTATCACATGCACATGAATTGTATACAAACTTATCATGACATTAGAATCAAGGGTATGGACCTTGAACGAGGCCTCGTAGAAGAAGGTACCATTAAGCACTACAAAGAATCCCAACCTGAAAAACATAACAATGATCGATCACGATACTGGAACAAGAAGAAAAGCGCAGTAACAGATGGAGCCACTAACACCAAACACATTCAATTTGTGGTAGCTAGTTCTAATGCACCTACCTAGACTTATCAGCAAGCACCTCCAATGTATCCACAACCTCCTCCCATGTATGAGCAACCCGCTCTCACATATCCTCAACCAACGTATCAGCAAAACATGCACCCTCAAGGCGCACCTATCTACCCTCCTCTAGAGACATCATATCAACACAACTACCAAGGTCCTATGAATCAGACAAATGCTATCTCAGTCCCGCATGGACAACAAAGACCTCACACTTTGAATATGCCACAACACATGTTTACCCCTTTGGGTGAACCTATAGATGTCATCTTCCGCAAGCTGGTCCAAGCTAACTAAGTCATGTATCCTAAAACACAGCCATTTGATGACTCAACTCCTAAGCCTGCTTGACATAAAGACAATGAGTACTGTGAATACCATCGTGTTAAGGGACACACCACTCTCAAATGCATGAAGCTGAAACACTATATTTAGGATCTCATTGACCGCAAGGAGATCGAAGTAGATTCTCCCACCCAATCATCGCCAAACACAGGCCTAAAAATTTATCAAAATGCATTCCCTAAACACACTTCCAATATAGGCCCAGGCAATCCTACTCAGTCCTCTAATTAGGGAAAAGGTAAACAAGAAGAAAACACCGATATAAAAGATTATACCAATGCATATATCAACTATGATAATCTCATCGGCTGCATATCCCAAGTCTAGTCCTCTGTCAATGTCATCCATGTCAAGGGTGCCGATAACCAATGCATCATCACCACTCGTAGAGGTAGGATAACAGTCACAGGTGCTGGTCCCGCCCCATCTGTTGGGACCCAGTACAACATTTTGGAACACATAGGGAATACTCCAGCCCAAATTTTCATCCTAGATCTTCTCCGCACATCACCCACTTATCAAGAGATCCTCAATAAATCCTTGCAAGAATCCCATGTTCCCAGCGACATTAACCTCACTGAATTCCAAAACCTTGTCGGACACCTATCTACATCTTGTGGGGTCTCCTTCAGACCAACAGATATACCTTCAGAAGAAATTGACCATAATCTCCCACTCCGTATCGCTATCATGGTTAAAGATTTTGCCATCAAACGGGTCATGATAGATAATGGATTGGCCCTAAATTTGTGTACTCTAAAATTCATAAAATAGTTGGTTTGCACTGAAGCTGATATAACAAATGATGTCATCACAATAAAAGCATATGACAATCTGGAGCGTACTTCTGAAGGCACAATATCATTGCCCATTCAAGTGGGCCCAATTATCCAGGAGAAATTATGTCATGTTGTTGATTTTGACCTTCCCTCAACATCCTCCTTGGACGCCCATGGATTCATTCTATGCAAGCCATCCCATCAACCTACCATTAGTGCATCAAATTTCCATATAAAGGCACTGAGATAACCATCCGTGTAGATCCCAATCACTGCCTCGGGATTGATATTGGCAACTCTGTCGCTAGCTCATCTCGAACCCATTCAGACCCAGAAACAATCCTCTCGTCCACCTTGTCCACGGTCAAGATCAACAACAAAGGTTGTGGTGAGTACACTTTACCTGATGCCTTCATAGTTGGAGCACTGCCAATTGATCCTCACACTCAAGGCTGCCAACCTAATCTAATGAAAATAGATTCAGAGACAACCAAGGCACTACAATTTGGTCCTACCACTTTTATATCAAAAGGTACTTTGACTGGCCAAGAAATGACACCAAATATCAACCAATGGCTATATAAAGATCCGCTACCTAAGGACACAAGTCGCCTCAATTACTTCAAAGATAAGTACCCCGCAATGCACAAACTGGTGACAGAAAAATGGAACTACTAAGGAGGTGGCCTTGGTTATGAAGAGCAAGGAATGAAAGATCCTATTGTACCTACCCGACTAGAAAAGCACCTGGGCCTTGGTATGGGCTCTGACACGGTAGGGGGTACCAACGAGTTCATCGACTATTCCTCTTGTCAACCCTTGGGCAAAATTGCTGACATCGAAGATATCCAAGAAGAGAAAGTTGTGAGAGCTTATGACGATGTTTTTGATGATGAAACCTTCCTAGGCAATTCTATCTTACAACAACTCTACATCCTCTTCATTGACCTTCCCCTCTGCCATCCTGAACTCATAGAATAGGACCAACCAAGTGTCGTACACATTGATGAGTTCCAAAGTGAGGATGCGCTCCTAAGCTTTATGGGAGAAATTGAGCAAAGCAGTGACTGGGGGCAAGACTCAGCATATGTCTACAAACTGGACCCAAAAGCATATTTTGGGGAAGAGGAGAACTTTAGCTACAAAAATGACACAGGAAAAAAAAAAAAGAGACAAATCGATCTCATAGTGAAAACCCCTCTGGGGCGCTATCTGATCATAAAAAAGTAAAAAAAAAGGGTGTATCCCCTGGTAAAAACCTCTCTGAGGTGCCAGAGGATGAAGATTCTCCTTTTCCTCTTATCTGAGATTACAGGCCTGAACAGTCATCAATTCTCATCGAAGAAGAAAAACCTGTTAACCTAGGTACCAAGGAAAATCCTGCCATCACATACATAGCAGCGTCTTTGTCAGAAGCAGAAGAAAGTGGTCTTATCACTTTATTAAAGGAATCCATCAACAAATTCCCATGGTCTTACTCCCACATTCCTGGGTTAGATCCCAACTTGGTGGATCACCATCTAGCAGTGGACCCAAACATCAAACCTGTCAAGCAAAAGCTCAGAAAGATGCACCCTAAAGTGGCACTACTTGTCAAAGTGGAGCTAGAAAAATTACTTCAAGCCAAGATAATCCGCCCCATTGACTATTCTAACTGGATCTCTAATATGGTGCCTGTCTCTAAGCCCAATAAATCAATCAGGATATGTACAAATTTTAGAGATCTCAATAAAGCATGTCCCAAGGATGATTTCCCTTTGCCAAACATAGACATGATTGTGGATCTCACAGGAGGACATGAGATGTTGTCACTCATGGACAACTTTTCTGGATATAATCAGATCTGCATTGCAGAAGAAGATCAACATAAGACAACATTCACAACCCCTTGGGGCACCTTCTGCTATAACATGATGCCTTTTGGCTTAAAGAACGATGGGGAAACCTATCAAAGAGCCATGAATATCATTTTTCATAACATGATTCACAAGATCCTTGAAGACTATGTGGATGATATCTTGGCAAAATCAGTAAAAAGGGAAGATCACCTAAATGTTCTGGAATGCGTCTTTGACAGAATTTGACACTACTACTCAATGTTCAACCCTAAGAAATGTGTCTTTGGAGTCACATTAGGAAAACTCTTAGGGTTTATTATATCCAGATGAGGCATTGAAATTGATCCAAAGAAAGTACAAGCTATCATAGAGATGCCTCCACCAAAAACACTCTGATAGCTACGCAACCTCCAAGGAAAGCTACAATTTGTGCGTCGTTTCATCTCTCAACTAGTAGACAAGTGCCAACCATTCACTCATCTCCTGCGCAAAGACAACACATTCAAGTGGGATCCTCAGTGTTAGAAGAGTTTTGACAAAATCAAAGAATACTTGGCTAATCCACCCATCTTGGTACCACCTGTACCTGGTCGACCAATCATCCTATACATTTCTGCTACTACTAAAACATTGGGGGAACTCCTCACTCAATTGAATGATGAAGGCAAAGAAATAGCCATTTATTATATCAATCAAACCTTAGTGGGTTATGAGCTCAATTACTCTCCTATGGAAAAAGCATGTCTGGCAGTGGTCTTTGCCACTCAAAAATTTTGCCACTACATGCTTAGTCACACAACCAAGATAATTTCAAAGGTGGATCCTCTCAAGTACCTACTCTCTAGAACTACACTTACAGGTCGAATGAAAAAATGGGTTATGCTGCTAAGTGAATTTGATATTTAGTATGTCGAAAGAAAAGCCATTAAAGGGCAAGTCAATGCTGATCAGCTAGCCAAAGCACCACTGGTAGATGTATATCCTTTGGTCATAGAATTTCCAGATGAACATTTGTACATGATAGAAGAAAAACCAACGTGGCAACTTTTCTTTGATGGGTCCTACACAGCTCATGGTGCAGGGGCAGGAATACTTTTTGTCACACCTCAAGGTGACTACATCCCCATGTCATTCAAATTGGGATTTCCCTGCACAAACAACATTGTAGAATATGAAGCACTAATTGTAGGACTCCACATGGCCATAGAATGGAACATCACAGATATCCAAGTTTTTGGCGACTCCCAACTCATCATCAAACAAGTCCTAGATAAGTATCAAACCAAAGATGACAAATTGACGCCATATAAGCAGATGGTTGACAAGCTGAAAGAACACTTCCTCCACTTACAGATAACATAAGTACCATGATTACAGAACAAAGTTGTTGATGCAATGGCCATAATTGGCTCCCTTCTCGAGATTCCTCACGAGTCTACGCAATATGAATTCTTAGTTGAGCAACTACATGCTCCCACTTATGAGAATGATGAATCGAATCACGTATGTGTCTTGGTTGGTCCCTAGTCCTTGTGGTACCATGATATCCAAGCTTACCTACAAAATGGTATCATATCTCCTCATCTCACTACAAACCAATGCCAAAACTTTATCCGTAGAGCATCCCGCTGCACCCTCGTAGCCAATACCCTTTATTGTCGGGGCTATCACAGTGTACTCTCTAGATGTTTAGATGAAAATGAAGCCACCCAGGCTTTACAAGAGGTACATGCTGGAATCTGTGGTGCCCACACGAGTGGCATGGTCCTAGCTAAGAAACTTCTATGTATAGGGTACTATTGGCCTACAATGGAACATGATGCTTGTGAGTTCGTCAAAAAGTGCCTACCTTGTCAACAACATGCTAATTTGATCCATGCTCCTACTCAGGACCTCAGACCTATTGCGCCTCCTTGGCCCTTCTCTTGTTGGGGTTTTGACCTCATTGGTAAGATTACTCTCCTCTCTTCTAAAGGCCATAAGTACATAATCACAACTATGGAGTACTTTACAAAGTGGGTCAAAGAAATTTTGCTCACACTCACCACTAGTGTCCAGATATCCAAATTCGTCCTCTATCACATCATTTGCCACTTTGGCATACCCTCCACCATCTTCATAGATCATGGTACACCATTTTAAAATCAACACGTCAGTGATCTCTGTGCTCGCCTCCATATTCATCACCATTTCTCTAGTCCATATTTCCCGCAAGGTAACTGCCAAGCTGAGGCAACTAAGAAAACCATCCTCAAAATCCTCAAGAAAGTTGTCAATGATACTGGTCATAACTAGCATCTCCAGATCAATCCTTCCCTTTGGGCATATCACACTTCCTACCGTTCTCCTACTGGAACTACTCCCTACTCCCTAATATATGGTGCTAAAGTAGTCTTACCAATTGAGGTTGAACTATCCTCCCTCCAAGTATCATTAAGAGGCCTGATTGAGGATGAAGATTACCGGGTAGCATGAATCACACAACTAGATCTCCTAGATGAAAAGCACTAGCAAGCTTATGATCACCTGATTGTTTACCAGAATAGAATCAAGAAGAACTATAACAAGAAGGTCCACCCACGATAGTTCTAGGTAGGGGACCTTGTGCTAAAAGAAAATCAGAAAGTGGGTACTGATCGAGAAAATAAAGGCAAGTTTGAAGTCACTTGGCAAGGCCCATATGTTGTCAATGCATGCTTCGGTTCTGCGGCATATCAACTCTCCACTCCTGAAGGAGAACCATTGAATGATCCTATCAACATCATTAATCTCAGGTGCTTCTATGCCTGAAGGCTGGTTGTTCATTCTAGTTATCTAAGAAAATCCATAAAAAGTATAAAAAGTCCTGAAGAAAGCACAAAAACAATGAAAAACAGTCCTGAAAAAAAAAAAAATCTCTAAAAAGCAGAAAAATGAAGCTGAAAAAATGATTGTCCCAGTGAAAACCTGGTAAACAGGCACTTGGGCAATATAAAAAAAAGTCAAAAAAATCCAAAGAAATCAAAAATAAAAATAAAGAGAAATTTTTTTGTCCAATGGTGAAAACTTGGCAATCAGGCGCCTTGGACAAGTATGGGTGATGAAAACCTAGAAAAAGGCATCACACATAATAGACCATTCCATTATCTATCAAAATCTCATTTCCTTCCATCACCAGCACCATCTCCGCATTCCCTATATTCCCTGGGTGTTCGCATATCATATGCACTAGTCCGCAATGATCTTCCTATCTCGTATCCTGAGCTTTTGTAAAAATAATCTTGTATATTATTGTCCATACATTGTACTATTCCAAAGCCTCCTGAGTGTTAGTCCTATATATTTCTCATGTCTCAAATTTCTCCTTATCATACGTTGGTTCTATAGTTTGCTGGTAGTGCGCATTTGATCAATTAACTTGGTAAGTCCCATATTCCTTTAAATGAGTCTTGAGGATGTATCCTTCCTCTCATCAACTTAAATTTGGATTATTGTCATCTTTGGGTTCTTGCAGGATGTATCTTTCCTCTTGAACTAATCAATCAGCACACACAACTATCACGCACATCAAGACAAGTAAAATGGTCCAATCAAATCTCGGCAGCAACTTTGTACGTAATCGCTATAACTAATAGCTTGTAATTAATCCACCCAGTTTGATCTTTGTACATTCGTGACACATTCCATCTTCCCACCATCATGCTAATGTCTTGAGTAATCACCCTGCTAACATTCCCCGCCTGATCCTCCATAGTCCACCCGTTTGGTTTATCAGTTGATTGTGATACACAAAAAAAAAGAAAAGCTCGGTAAGTCCCATTTGCATCCATTTCATTACCTCTCGTATCCTTATTGCATCCATCATTAAAATTTGGTTGCATTATTCATTATTTTTAGATTCATTAGACTTATTAGGTTTATCATTTAGATTGCATTAGATCCATCATTCATGACACATTGTTAATTATCAAATTGCATTAATCCTCATGTCGATAGTTCTTATCCATTATTCATCTTGCATTGTTAGATTCATTTTAAGATCATTTAAGGCATCTTGCACAGTTAGATTCATTTTAAGATCATTTAAGGCATCTTACATTATTAGATTCATTTTAAGATCATTTAAGGCCTCTTGCATTGTTAATTCATCTTGCATTGTTAATCCATTTTAGGTTCATTATCTTGCATTGTTAATTCATCTTGCATAGTTCATCCATTTTAGGTTCATTTTATCATCTTGCATTGTTAAGTCTATTTTATAATCATTTTAGTCTTGCATTGTTAAAAACACATACGTCTTGCATAATTAAGTCATTTTCATCTTTAGATTCATTTAGATTTCAGTGTTCACTCATTTACACATTCATTTTTCATCTTGCATTAATCATCCATTGTTATGTTCATTATCTTGCATTGTTAATTCATCTTGCATAGTTCATCCATTTAGGTTCATCTCACATTTTAAAACATTTAGATTCATATACCATTTGCATAATCAATTCATTTTAGTCTTGCATTGTTAAAACATCATTTAGATTCATTTGGCATTCATTTACATATTCATAAAACATCTGCATACATATTGCATACATCATAAAAATACATCACATCCTGCATCCACACATGTCAGTACATCATATACATATAAACATCATCCATCCTGCATAAGTCATACATCATATATACATAATCAAGTCATCCATATGCATCACATCCTGCAAGCATCAAGTGTCAGTAATCATATAGTATGCATCAACACATCATATAAATCATACATCATAAGCACCAATAAGAGTTCTCATCATATATACATCAATGTCTGTCAATAAAATACATCACATGCACCTTGGTGCCAATATACATATATAATCTCAAAAATATAAAAATGTGTGTCATCTGATAATCTGATGAGTCATGCTGGTGGCTGTGATGACCCACCTCCCTGCCCTGGTGGTGGACATGGTGGCATCCCCACTGATCCCTGTGATGTTGATGTCCGCACTGTGCTCTGAGAATGTGACCTCTCTAAGTAGTCTCATCTCTGTAGCTCAGGAACTAGCTGATGATATAGTGCTCTATAGTGGGATGCCTCCCTGCCTGCCCTATTCACATCTCTGTGAGCTGCGAATGCCTTGGCTACCACCTGCCCAACCCCACCTGCTGTTGCTTCCTATCAAGTGATGTCACGCTTAGCCCTATATCCCTCTGCCCGTCACAGTGCTGCATCGCTCTTTGAGGTCAATGCATAAATCTGCTCCATTGCCTACTCCATCTACAGGGCCAGCATATCCAGCTAGCCCGTAAGTGTGTCTATCTGAGCACGCAGGTCTCCCGCATCCTGAGTCAGGTCCACCATCGCAAACTCCCCTGAATCCACCCATCCCTGTAGGGTGTCCAATGCACCCTCTGCCTTGTCGACCCGTACTGTCTCTGCCATCAGCAACCCCTGCATCCAGGCAATCTTCACATGCAAGCTTGCGTCAGACACCACCGCCATATCTAATAAACCGCGTAGTTTGGTGCACTCTATCTGAAGGCTGTCTCGCTCTATGATGATAGTATAATAAGTCTCCTAGGCCACATACCTTGCGGGTGGTCCCTGTGGCCCCTATACCTGTGGTGGCACTGGTGGTGCCTGCACTTGAACCTATGGTGGCACTTGTGGTGCTTGTGCCTGATCTAGTCCTAGTGCTGGTGGGGTTCCCTATGGCACCTGGTCCTGTACCTGTTCCCCTGTGCGAGGTCTCACCCATCTCTACGGCCTCCTCCTCTGACCAGCTGCTGAGGTCTCTGGGGCATCCCCAATCTCGGTACCATCATCCATGTCCAAGTCCCCTGTCGGCTGCTCATGAGCAGCCACCTGAGCCAGGTCAGTCAGTCACACTGGTGTGTGTGCAGCCCACCATGCTGCATACTCTGGGGTTTTCTCTACATCTGTGATATCTGGCCGCGCCACAAAATCTAGCTGTACCATATCCCTTCGGGATGCCCTCACTGTGAGAGCATCCATATATCTCCCCCATGTCCCTACCTCCCTAGTGACATGAGAATGTAAGGCATCCTCTACCACCACTCCCTACTGCAGCCTAAACTACCTCATGACCCTGGATGGTTTGTATCTCTCTATCTGGTGGATGGTCCTCCCCTATAGAAAGTAATCAGTCTGAACATATGAGAGCTATAGAAAATCCTCAAAACCGTCGTCCACCCCTGCTACCTAGTCCATAGCCCCCCATGGCTCGCATAACCTGTACGGGGTCCAGCAGAAAACCTGTACCTCATCCAATAGTTTCCACCAGTATCCGGTCTGACCAAGGGAGGTGTATCTCAAAGGGAACCTGTATCTATAGGCATAGGGCTCCCCAGGCTGGCGTGACTCCCTGACTCTCATGGGTCGTAACACTGTAATATGCTCCAAGGCCCACACTAACAATAAGGTCACTCTAGTCCCCATGTTGCGTGCCTCGTGGTACGCAGCCATGTGAAGATCATGGTATAGCTATCCTAGGACAACATACCCCCAACAGTAAGAGGTCCCCTCCTCCAACATCTGAGCTAAAGCCCATGACCAACCCATCCCAAAACCATGTCCTGCCAGGTCTGCCAACATCCGTCCCCCGATCAATCCGGCAATATATAGGGCTATTCGCCTCAGTCTCCTATCAACCACTGGCTGCCAGGACATCTAGGTCCGGTATGTGGGAATCTGCCTCATCGACTGCCTGAACGTGATCTCCATATAATGGTCACTATCCTCCAATCGTTATCAAGGAATCGTCCCTCAGATGGGTATCTGTAGAATATGCCAGACATCCTCCAGCGTGATAGTCACCTCTCCAGTAGGCAAGTGAAAGGTGGTGGTATCACTATGCCATCGTTCGATCAGTGCGGTCATCATCTGATTGTGCGCCTGTAGCCTAGGCCAATGGAGCGCATCGTCCAACCCTACCATAGCTAATAGGCCCCAGCCATCCTCTGTCAGCTATGACTCCAACTCCATAGTAGGAGGCCAATGCTCCCAAGATCCCAATGGTGGGAACTGCTCCTACAAGAATTACAGAATCCACCATGTCAGTCACTTTTTTCTTCTAGTCCTAGTCTAACCCTTCCCAAAATGGGGCATCTTGTCCCTAGGTGTTATGCCGACCCATCCCAGCCCCCGCCGAGTCCCTCTATTTCCTTCCCTCTCGGCGTTTTCCCTTTTAGGCGCAAACGCCGATTCAGCCAGAAATGCCGGTTCATACACCAGCGTCTCTGCCTATTTTCCCGCAGACTGGCATCTTCAAAGATGCAGGTCAGGGCTCAGCATCTTCAAAGACACCGGTCCAACATTGTCTACTTCGGAGACACCGATCCGGGGATCGACGTCTGTGAAGACATTGATCCAGGGATCGGTGTCCTTGCAGATGTCAGTTTGAGAACTGGCGTCTTTGGTTTGAAACCCATTTTGCCCTCATTAATTCCCTAACTACCCCTCAAAGCAATAAATAACATTAACAGTAATAAATGCAAGGTCTCAGATAGTCCACTCACTGGTACCGGTTGCTCGGCGGGCCTCCTGTGTGTGCGAACGCGCTCTCCAAGCTGCCCCTTCATCCTCTCGTCAGCCATCGTTTCACTCTAGAGCTCAGATTTTACTATTCACTATTCACAAATGACCTTCTTTAACCCCCCAGCCCCTCTTATAGCCTCGTTTTCTCCAAAAAAAATTTTCCCACCCCCGTTTCCCTGCCCCCATGTATATTTTTGTATATATCATCCTGTTGTAAAGCTGAAATACGCATAAAATCTCAAAAACATCTGAAAATCGCAAAAAATCTAAAAAATTCCAAAAACATCAAATATTCTCAAAAGTCATGCAATAAACACTTCGTTCTTTCTGCATTGCTCTAGATTTTAGTTTACAACAATGTTTTGACTCATGCGACTGCGACACAATTTTTCACCAAATCAATTTTGCAACCGAATGCCCTTGCTCTGCATCCTATTCACAACTTTTGCCAGCAAATATCTTTCCATCAAATCAACTCAAATCTTTTCCCGTCAGTATGCATCCTTTTGGCGTCGGCGTATCAAATCCTTCATCACATCAATCCTGTTCATGGAAAGAACTTTGGACCAAATGACTTCTTGGTTATGAGGCCTTCTTTATTGATTTTATCTTTCTGTGTCAGTTCAAACCTACTCACCACTACCTCGATATGCTATATCTTGGTGCGTTGTGACTGGTCACTACTAATACATGCATCTTTTGTAGTGTGCTTTTGTTTGAGCGTCTAGTCCATGCAAAGGAATCTTATCATCTGTGTTTTCTAACACCTGATGCATACCTCCTATTGCAATATGAAAATCGGATGTGCTCTCCATATTTTTTTACACAAATGGATCCCCAATGCTCCTTAGCTGCATTTAATCTCATTTGCATTTGCATCCTTAGTTGCATTCTTAATTGCATTTCAGAAGGCTTCTATTTATTCCCTCCTTCCTTTCCTCTCTCCCGTTGCATCCTTTTTAGAGAAAATTCCCCAATGTCATCTTCGTTGTGTTCTTTTCTCAAGGGGGCACAACCTTGTACCATCGTTGCTTCAGCATGACTCCTAGAAACCCTCTTCCTCTGGGGCAACTCATTTTCTTATCTTTGACGAAATGTTACTTGCGACACCACGTCAAAGATGGGCAAAATGTAGATGTCCAAAAATATTAATATTATTTTCCCTCTTATTCCTCTAACTATTTAAATCAATCAATTAAATAGTTTCATTTATCAATAGTTTAAATACTACTCTAATGTATTTTATTTAAATACATTTGCCTCCACAAAATCTCCTTTCAATAAATTTATATTTATTAAATCCTCCATATTCCTAATTCTTCTAAAAGCATGATTTATTCAAATTCAATTTGGATTATCATTTAAACCCTAGCTAGGAACCTATTAAGCCAACCCTATTCCTACCCTACTCCCATCACCTCATTTCCTAAGTATGCTTCCACACCTAATGGTCCTCTAACCATGTTTAATGGGTAATTCCTAACCTTTTTAAGGCTAATGGAATTCTCACGCACATGGAGAATTTCTCTCCAAAATGGGCACCCATTCCTCTTTAAGTCCCTCTTACAACTTTGTCTCCCCTTTTGAAATATTGAGCTACTCAATATTAATGCCAATTTTGACTCAAAATTGGCCATCTTTTCAAATCGATGTGTCTCCTATGTGGCTCTTATGTGGATGCCACATAGGTGCCACTTCATCCAAGCTTCTTCCTCTCTCCAAAAACTCTATAAATATAGGCCTTCTCCTCTCATATTTTCATCTCTCAATTTGCATTGTTATCATGCTATTTTGCATTTAGAAGTTCATAGTTCTTGATTTCATGTTTTTAAATGCTTCTAGTTTATGCTTAAATCATTTAGATATCACATGCTAGTCTCTAAATTGGTGAATAAATCTTAGTTTCTTTATAGCATATGCATATCATCTTTATTTTCACAGCTTAGATTCATCATCTTGAAGAAGATTTGAGACTAGTTCTTCATACTAGCTCTTGAATCTTTCTTCTTGTTTTACAATCTTGCATTGGGATCCATTGTACTTTGTGTGTTTGAGAGAGCACACCTACATCCATCAATAAAAGAAAATCAAAATGAGTAAAGATAGGGTGCATTTGTTTACTTATTTTTAGCTTAATCTGATGTTATTTGGTGTTCTTTGTTGTTTGCTTGATCTCTTACATTCTTTTTGATATGATTTATGTGCTAACCCACTAACGTTTGCATGTTTGAGCTTGCTCCCAACAGGTTAAAGGATTCCTCATACACAGCTATGGATATGCAATGATATATATATCAGTAATATAGATGGATCTAATTAACTTGGTTTTTAGAAGAAGAGAGATAGAAATCACTTTTGAGCACAAATTCCCAAATATTTTTATTTCTTTCAAAATGCATCATACAACCTTTAAATGCAACTATATGCAGACTCTTAGGACTTGTCACTGATTAGAAAATATTGCAACATTTTTATCATCATTGGGCACTTTTCAGAATAGATACCACTTGATAGTACAACCATCACTAATACCCACTGATATTATGACAATATGAATACTATATTTATTGGAATGTTAGAAATAGAATTAGGTATCAAGGCATAGAAGCCAGGATAACAAAATAGTCACCTTCCTTTTATTATATCAGAATCTGTCCAAGGCAAGATATTGAACCCGCAATGACCTTGAAAAATTCATATCCTTGGGTACATTATGCTTCATATACCTTAGCGAGAATCTGAATTAGAAAACAAACAAGGAAATTGTTCCAATCTCACCATAGTTTACACATAATAAAGATCAAGATATATGCGGCTATCCACTCATGATGACAACTCTTACCATAAACATCCAAGTTAGGTGAAATTTATAGGATTACTTGGAACAATCACCATACATAGAAAACCAAGAAAACATTATGCCCCCTGTCCTTGCAACTCTTTGTCTTTGCATAGACGTCATGGAGTAACTCAAAAGGTAAAACAACAACAATTGCGAATCAATAAAAATTCATAACTGCTTAGATGCCCCTAGTTAAACATCATTAGGACATAAAAGAGTTATGATCAATCTAAGACCAAACTATGTTTAAGTAATACTATTGATTCATTTTTCAAGCATAGTATAGATTCATCAACCAAAAAGTTTGGAATTCAAGCAAATATGGCGTCCATTGCCTGTGTACATCATTGTTCCTGTTTGCAATCCAAATTAGGTTTTAGGAACACCATTAGTGTCATGTTTGTTTCATCTTTATTTTGTGAAAGTGATAGTGGTAGTGAAAGTATCAGAAAACATCGTATCACAAGACAAACCATCTATGATGACCTAGCAGATGCAACCTATTAGACTGGCAAAGATGCCCCTAGTGTAGAATGAATTGATCCTAAGACAGAAATGCAGACAAATCCCAAGCAAGGATAAGATAGTTGTAAGGAAATAAAGTCAGCATTAGCACAGGTGAAATTGTGAAGGCTTAGTATAAGTGATGCTTTGATAGATGGAGTGCAAAACACAAGTGACGCCTGATTGCCAGGTTTTCACCACTTGGTAGGATTTTTTCTTTCTTTTTGCTACCAAGATGTCTGTTTGACCAGGTTGTCATCAAGGCATTTTTCTCTTTTTTAATATTTCTGCTAATTTTGCTTTTTTGAATGCTTTTTTAGTATCAAGGTGCATGTTTACCAGGTTTTCACCAAGGATACCCTTTCTTTAGGACTTTTTCCACTGTTTTTAGATTTCCTTCAGGATCAATTTCTGAATGTTTTTGTTATTTTTTGAGAACTATTTCACTGTACAAGCTCTGCTAGCCAAACATCAAGCATAGAACCGTTTCGAATGTAGAGTGTTGATAGGATCTAGAAGAGCATCTCCCTCAGGTGTCGCTAGTTGATAAGCTCTAGTCCCAAAAGTAGCAGTGATAACATAAGGTCCTAAGCAATTAGGTTCAAACTTTCCTTTCCGCTCTCTATTAGGCTGGTTTTTAGGATTCTCTTTTAAGATGAGATCTCCTACTTCAAATTTGTGTGGTTTGACCTTCTTGTTGTATCCTTTGGACATAAATTCTTGGTACACTTTCAGATGGTCAAATACCTATTGTCTACGCTCATCTAGTAGGTCCAAAGAATTCACCCTATCAATGCGGTAGTGCTCATCAGTAACAAGATCGTGTAAAGATATCTGCAAAGATGGGATTTTAACCTCAATAGGTAGTACCACTTTAGCGCCATAGACTAGAGCAAATGGCGTGGCTCCAGTTGGTGTTCTTATTCTTGTTCTATAGGACCATAGTTCCAGATTCGCTTGTAGATGCCAGTCTCTGCCAGACTTACAGTTCGGTGTAGGATTTTCAGAATATTTTTATTGGATGCCTCAGCTTGTCCATTACCTTGAGGGTAGTAGATTGAGGATCAGTGTTGAGTGATATGGAATTATCCACAAAGGTCATCAATGTCTTGATTTTTAAATTAGCCCCCATTGTCTGTTACAATTGAAGAGGGTATCCCATATCTACAGATAATGTAGTTCAGAATGAACATAGCCACCTGTTTGCCAGTGGCTTTGATTAGCAGCATGACCTCGACCCACTTTGTAAAATACTTAATGGCCGTAATGATGAATTTATGTCCATTTGAAGAATTGGGATATATTTTTCCAACCAAGTCAAAGGCCCATTGCTTAAATGGCCAATGCGTAATGAAAGGCATGAGTTCTCTGGCAGGAGCATGGATAAGCTTTCCATGTGTCTAACATTTATGACATGTTTTTGAAAAGTGAAAAACATATGTTTCCATGGTAGGCCAGTAATAGCCAACTCTAAGTAGTTTCTTTGCTAGTGAAAATCTGTTTGAATGTGATCCACATACACCTTCATGGACTTCTTTTAGTGCGAGATTGGACTCTTCCAAGTTCTAAACATCTAAGAAGTGTAACGTCTAGACCTCATTGATATAAGTTATTAGTTATGAGGACATAACATGATGCTGTCCTAATCAGGGTTCTCTTCTCATTTTTGGATAGATTAGTAGGAATGGTTTGGTTAGTGAGATAGGCAATGATATTGGCATACCGAGATTGGTCTGGGGTGTTTAAAGCACATATTAATTGGTATTTAGGAGTATTAAAGGATGGATAGGATAATTATTCCACCAAGAAGTCATAGCAGAATTGATGTTCTTCCAGTTGTAACATGGATGCCAATGAAGCCATGACATCTGTAGCCTTATTTTATGTTCTAGGTACTTGCTGGTATGTGATGAAGACAAAATATTTCTTTAAATCATCAACCAGTTGCTTGTAGGGCATCAACTTTTCATATTTTGTCTAATAATTTCCATTGACTTGATTGATAATGAGTTGAGAGTCACCATATACATGCAACTCTACAATTTTTCATTCCATGGCAAGCTTGAGTCCATTTACCAATGCTTCATATTCAGAAATGTTGTTCGTGCATGGAAATATTAGTTTGTAGGACTTTGGTATCTTGTAACCTTGAGGAGTTATGAATAGGACCCCTTCTCCAGAGCCTTGTTGAGTGAATGAACTGTCAAAGTACATCTTCCATGGATATTTAGTTAGATGCATGATTGTTTCATCAGGGAATTCAATATTCAAAGGTTCATCATCCTGAAGTGGTGAATCAGCCAATTGATCTGCAAGGACCTGTCCTTTAATGGCTCTCCATTCGACATACTCAATGTCAAATTCACTTAGAATGAGGACCCATTTTGCTAAGCATCCTGTTAATGTTGTTATGCTTAAAAGGTACTTTAGAGGATCAATCTTAGCAATGAGCCTTACTGTATGTGACAACATGTAGTGTCTCAATTTTTTTGATGCAAAGATGACTGCTAAGCATGGTTTCTCAAACTTCTATAATTAAGCTCATAGGTGACTAGTGTTCTACTAATATAGTAGATAGATCTTTGTTTGTTTCTTTCATCCTCTTGTGCTAGAAATAATCCTAAGGATGTAGCTGTAGCTGAAATGTATACGAGTAATGGATTCCCTTGAATAGGCACCATAAGAATAGGAGTAGCCAGGTATCCTTTTAATTCTCTGAAGTTGGCTTCATAGTGTTCATCCCATTTGAAAGTGACCCCTTTGTGTAGTATTTTGGTAAAGGGTTGTGCCCCATCAGCACATTGTGACATGAACCTTATGATTAAATGAAGTCTCCCTTGTAATATCCTCATTTGACTGATGTTGCGTGGAGGAGTCATCTCTAGAATAGCCTCAACCTTTGCAGGATCCACCTCAATTCCCTTTGCTGAAACTATAAACCCTAAGAAATTTCCTGATTGGACGCCAAAGGCACACTTCTTAGGATTGAGTTTGAGTTGGAATTTCTCCATTCGATCCAAGATATGCCTCAAGTTAGCAATGTGAGTGCTCCTTTCTTTAGATTTGGCTAAGGTATCATCTACATAATCTTCCATGTTTTTATGCATCATGTCATGGAATATAGTAGTCATTGCTCGTTGATATGTTGCGCCTGCATTCTTTATCCCAAATGGCATGATGTTCCAGCAAAAGGTGCCCCTTGCGCATGTAAATGTAGTTTTATCATGATCCTTAGGGGCAATTTTGATTTGATTATAGCCCGAGAATCCATCCATTAATGAATACATATGGTAGCCTACTGTGAGGTCTATGATCATGTCAATGTTAGGTAGTGGGAAGTCATCTTTCAGACATGCTTTGTTTAAGTCCTGAAGTCCATACAGATTCTGATAGATTTATCAGATTTAGACACGGGAACCACATTGGAGATCCATCCTACGTAGGCAATGACTCTGATAAATACAGATTTCAACAATTTCTCTAGCTCTACCTTTACCAATAATGCAACATGAGGATGCATCTTTCTAAGTTTTTGTTTCATGGGCTTGATCCCAGGAGCTATAGATAAGTGGTGCATGATTAGATTAGGATCTAGTCCAGGCATATCTGTATAAGACCATGCGAAGTTGATTTTCTTTTCCCTCAGGAACTCTGTGAACTATGTCTTCTCTTCTTCTGAAAAAGATTATGCAAGGTGTACTACTTGAGGATCTTCAATGGTGCCCAAATTTACTGGCTGTGTTGGTTCAATCAGAACTGAAGACCTTTCCCAAAATTGCTCAGGGAGGATATCAAGAATCTCATCCTTTGGTACCTCTGAGAGGTTTTCACCATTGGATATGTCTTTATTTTTACCTTTTTAGGATCTAACACTGTGACAACGTGGTTTTCACCATCAATTCCCTTTTTCTTTTTATTCTTCAGTTTTTGACTGAGAAACCTGATATCCTCCTGTGACATGTTCCCGCTCCTTGCATTGGTGGAAGAAGGGTAAGGTTCACAAGCATTGAGATAGAAAGCTAGGGTGTAGTCATTGGGAAAGTTGAGGATAGGCGTAGGATCTGTGTTAGTCCAATCAATGAGGTCTAGGTGTATCAAAGACAAGGAATCAGACTTTGGGAAGGACAACATCATGTTAGCATCAAGACCATTAACTGACATGACATATTCCATTAAGTTAATTTATTCAATGTTTAGATCAGTAAGAGTTAGATCATCATAAAAAGGGTTGTTGTTAGTCATATGTGGATCAAACTCTAGTGACTTGTTAGTAGAACTATCATCTTCATCTCTCCATAAATAGAGGATTCTTTCTTTTCACCTTACAACTTCTTCTAGACTTAGAAAAGCACCAGTCTCTCCATCCTTGACAGGGAGAAGGAATTCTTCTTCTGCTTCAGGATTATCAGTGTCATTGGGAGTAGTGTTAGACTATTCATGAGGAGCTGAGGGATTTGCAAACATGTGAATTATATCTATTCCAATATCTTTAGTGGCGATATATAGCTCATCCCATTCATAATCATGAGAGTAAGTGACCTCATCATAAGATCTATTTAAGTATTTAGCAATGGTTATTTGATGTACCTGGTTAGCTACCTGCAAATCAAAATGTGGTAGATCAAGAATATGTGAAACCATGACTAATTTCCCCTAGTTAGGATGTAAATCCTATTGTTAGGGTGTGCTTTCCGTAGCTGTTTCTACCAATGGAATTTCTGTATCATCTATTGTTGAGTCTCCTACTTCTTGAATGGGAGGTTGTGCTAACAAAGGGGTGTGAAGATCATGTGGTACCTCAAAGCTGGGTACATAGCACTCTCCTTGATAGTTGGGATTCTCGGTGCCAACATGTAATAACCTTTCATATGACCATTTCTCTAGTTAATCTGTTTCATCACTTCCTTTTTCTGAGTTTGGACTATCTTTTGAAGTAGGTTTATCAGTTTTAGTATTAAAACCCACCCCTATTTTGTCTCTAGTATTCTGGAACTCCATGGGTATAGGCTCAATAAGCCCTTGTCCTATGTCGTTTAGAGGTCCCTTTCCTTTGTATCCCATTTTCTTGAGGAAATCATATCCCTTTCCATACTGTTATGGGGATATCTTTACATGTTTGACCTCAGCTTCCACCAGTTCTCCTTTGTAAAACCAGTCCAAGACCGCCTGTTCTTTTGTGTTATCTAAAGAAGATGTGGATGCCTTTACCATGCTAGTTGCTTTATGTACTTCTGGCTCCTTGGATGCAGTAGGTGTGAATGTTGAGGAAGGTTTTTCGTAGGATCTTGGTGATACTGGAAGTTCTGTCAATGATGGAGTTAGGTCTGGCTTGTATTCTCCCATACCTGTTTCTTCAAGTTTTAAGGTTTTGAAAAAATTCTTCATAATCATGTCCTTGGTAGTTTTAGGAGCAATCACATCCATAGCCTCTTTATTATGGGGAATCATACTACCTGCTTTGATATTATTACAAGTATAGTTAGCATCTACAGGATTTGTCACTTCCACCCCATTATGTGGGAACTTTATACACTGGTGGTAAGTGGATGGCACATCTTGCATTTCATGAATCCATGGTCTTCCCAAAAGTATATTATAGGCCAGGGGTAGATCCAAAACTTGACATACGACATTCCTTTTAATTGGTATGACTCTAATAGGTAGAACAATAAGTCCTTTAGAGGATATTTCTTCCTCATCGTAAGCTTTGATGGTTATCTTTCTTCTAGAGTCAATGGTTTGTTTTGAAAGACCCAGTTTCTTGATTACATTAAGTGTACAAATATTCAATCCCGTGCCTCCATCTATCAACACGCGTCTAACACAAGATTTATGAATAAGGACTTCGATATGGAGGGGTTGATTATGTGGATGTGTCAATGACTTATCATCCTCTTCATAAAAGGAGAGGTAATGTGGCGCTGAGATGTGATTGACCATCACTTGAAATTTGTCTATATCAATATCCTTTGGGACGTTAGTAGCATGTAGAGCTTGTTCTAGGATTTCCCTATGTACTGTGGATATCTTGAGCAACTCAAAAATGGAAATTTTGGTAGAGGTTTATTGCAATTGGTCTACCAAGTCATACTTTTCTCCAGGAATAGTAACTACGTGCTTTGCTTTTGGTTTAGGAATAGTAACGATAGGAACCTTGGATGTTGATGCTGGTTTTGGGGGTCCTTTGATTGTGACCTACGCTTGGCTCCGTGTTATGACATTTGAGTGGAACGAAACACCTTTGATTATGACCACATTAATCGATTCAGTCTTAATGTCTAGCATATTGATCACATTGTCATTATTGGAATAGGTGTAGTTCACTTTATTACTCTTCCATTTAGATGTTTCTCCTTTGTCATAATTAGGAAATGGTTTATTGAATGTTGTATGATCCTCATTGGTAGTGTGTCCGTCTACTTTGATCTTACCACCTTCAATGAGGTCTTGAATGACATATTTAAGTTTAAGTAAATTATTAGTTTTGTGTCCCTTGTTTTTATGGAAGACACAATAGGAATTATCATCCCACCATCTTGGTTTGACTGCTGGTTCCCACGGTTTTGAATCAGGAATTGTGAGAAGCTTGTTATCCAATAGAGTCTTCAAAATGGTCTCAAGAGGTTCTCCCAAAAGAGTAAATGTTCTTTGAGGTTTTGAAGTCCATGACCGTCCTTTACCATTATCATTGTTTGTTTTGGGTATGTGGGTCGTGACCTTGGCATCTTCACTTGCCTACATGCTATTAGTTAGATTGAACACCTTAGGTTTAGGGTTAATTTTAGAGCAACTACTCCGTCATTGACAACATTCTTATTTTTATTCCACCATTTAGGATTGGAGTTGGAGTTGTTGGTTATGTTTTCATTTTGAAGGGTGATCTCCCCCCTTTTGACCATGACTTCCTTGATATAGAGGGCATTCTTAATCATTCTTTCGAAGCTTGGTGAGTCTCGCATTTGTAATGCACAGTTCAATTCAGGCACCAAGTTATTAATGAAGATTTCCATCTTCTCCAATTTGGGAATGACCCTTGAATATCATGCAAAGATCTTCCTCCATCTTTGTAGGAAGTGTGTAAATGATTCACCATTCTTCTGTTTAGTATTACATAGGTCCATCATAGTCACATCATGTTGGATGTTTTAGGAGTAATGTTGGATAAATCGTTGGATCAACTCCTCAAAAGTTTTGACCTTAGGGTTTAGCTTTGAGAACCACTCCATGAAATTACCTCCTAGAATTCCTGGAAATAGTCGCATGAGGTATGTAGGTTTGTGCATGTATTCTATGCTTAGAGCATATAAATCCCTTACATGATCATGTGGGTCAGTTTCTCCTATATACTTTTCATACTTTGATCTTGTTGTATTAGGAGGAAATGGGGCCATAGTAATACTTTTATCAAAGGGGAATGGACAAATGGAGTCTAAAGAGTATGCTGATTTCGGTTTAGCTTTCTCTTGTTTGAGATTTGTAAGCTCTGTTTGCATCAATGTTAGTTGTTTGGCAAGAATAGATATAGGAGTTGGTACCTCCTTTTATTTGAGTTGTTCCACATCATAATCCTTAGGTAATTTGACACCCGTGGATGCTAGATGGAGGAAGTATTTCTCTTTATCCCCGTCAATCATTTTTTCCATTATTTTATGGAACCTCTTGCTCTGTTTGATTTTTTCATATTCTTCTTTAGTGATTTCGTTATCACTTCTAGACTCAAATAAAGGACGGTCGAACATGGGTTCTTCTTCCTCATCAATATCTTCAGGCTTTTGGTGTTTTCCATTGTTATATTCCTCAAAAGCCTCACTCCATCTGCGAGTGTCGCTATCCATTTGTGGAGAGTCTAGATCGAGTAGGGAACTACGAGATGTTTCCCCTTGGAAGTGTGGTGTTTTAGGAGGCACTTTCAATCCTTTAGAGGTGTACTTGTTTCATCTTGTGTTAACCATAAAGTTGTGTCTCAACTTTCATCAATGTTTCCCAAGAGTGTTAGGTAGTATCTTGAATCATTCAAGTGAGTGTGTCTAGGTGGAAGTATCATTCAAGTTTTGATGTAAGTAAATGATTCCAGCGTCAGAGGGTTAGAATGCCCTGATTGTGAGTTGGGAATCAAGTGTTTGTAAGAAGTGGATAGACCACACGTATTGAGACAAATTACAAGAAACTGACAGGACATGCAAGGTGGACGTCTGAAAAAGTGTTTTAATATAACGATAGGGAGACTAAAAAAGACAAAAGGGATAGACTAAAGAGCCAAAAGGGTATCCAAATAAATTGAGACATTCTGAGAAACAATCTTGCAAATGCCCACTATCCTAGATGCGATCCTAGAAATACTTGATGCGAGCTACTAATGACCCTAGATGCGAGCTTATGTACTAGATGCAACACTGTGTTGACTAAATGCGAGCTAGGATACTAGATGCGATCTTAAATACTGCATGCGATTTGGGATATCCAGGATGCAATTTTCTGATGTCTCTATCAGTTTTGAAAAATTCATCTTGGAAGTGCGTAAAGTTTGTCTAATTGTAGTTTGATTTCTGAGATCCGTCGGTGAGTGAAAAACACGTGTCTGAAGGTTTGAATATGGTTGCGTGTTTTGAAGGAGTTTATCTTTTTAGTGATTTTCTAGACACATCAAGCAAACGTTGCATTGTTATAGGAATAGACACACTTTTTGCCCTATTTTTTAGGTGGAGGATGAAAATCTTTTCTCGTTGACTTAGGCACACACTCAAATGCTAATTAGAATACAACCATCACCAAGCACGCAATGGCTCCATTCATGATGCTGTATTAGCCGACTCTAAATGCAAGTGAGGGCACAATATGATGAGTGTCTTGGGGCAATTACTTCTTGCCTTGCACAAAGATTATCACCCTTTTGGGGGTGAATCAGGAATTATTCTAGTTGAAATGTTGTCTATTATTGGGCAATCCATTCAAAACTGTCCCCCATAGAATTGCACAAGGCAAAATCGAGGCGTATAGCCCTATGGGTACCTGAATATGTGTAGTCTCGCAAGCAAGATTCAAGTGGCTCAGCTCTACACATACCCAAGCATGTTCAAGGAATGATGTTGAAATTCCCTGAACAAAAATAGCTCCATCTTCCGAGGCTTTGGCCTACGAGGAAGCAATTATTTATAGTGAGTTGGAAGGGTTAGCCTAAAACCTGTCCTCACTTGGGTCGTTCCTGGGAGATTTTTCCCTCAATCGGAATACCCTCTACTATTAAATATGCATACAAAGGATTGACGAGCATAAGACATCTAGATTTCTGATTCTTCTGAGGAAGAAGAGCATACTCTCCTAATCTGTGCCATTTTCTCCCAAAATAAAGTCAAGCAAATAGTTCGTTCCCTCAAGCATTGTTGTGCTTGATTTAGATGTTCCTATTTAATGAAAATAGGATGCTTGAAGGGAAAGTTTGCTTGTTTAATGAATCCACAATCTTTAAATGAGTAGCTTGTTCAATTTATGATCCAAAATTTAGACGATGAAACTTGTTCAATTCGCCCATAATATTAAGTGCTTTGATTGGTTCAATTACTGATTCCATGAGTAATTATACGATGAGAGTTTGCTTGTTCAGTTATCTCCAAATTCTTTTCAACCCATAAACTGAGGTGTGAGTTTCTGATTTTCCTAGAAAGGAAAAGAGCATAGTCCTCTAGTCAGTTTAGTGGTAGATTGGAAAATGTTATTAGTATGGAAAGAAAGTAAACAAAGGTCAAGATGGGGGGGTTAGCAACCTGAAAAACCAAGTTAGTATGTTTTTCTTTAACTTTAAAAAAAAAACCTTCAATAACAACCTACAAACAATCATTAGGCTGCAAAAATGTCAACAACACAAATGGTCAAGATGTTAGGGTTAGAAAAACGAAGTGTGCAAATTTTCTAACCAGATGCGAGCCTAAAATAACTGGAAGTGATACCTTTTACCAGATGTGACCCCTTTCACCAGATGCGACAATATGTTCACTAGATGTGATCTCAAACCAGAAATGATCTGGGAAATCCCAGATGCGAGCCTCATTTTCTGCGGTGCGACAACGTATCCTAGATGCGATTCCTTGGCACTAGAAATGACTCTAAACTTGAAAACTGGGCATATATATTAGTGGAAAATGATGTCAAAATGAGGTCAAATCTCAATTCGAGCCCCACAATGGGTGCCAGAAATGTGTGTGTGATTTTTGTACCTGTTTAAGAAAGACACAACACTTCAATAGATCATTGCATTAGCTAAAAATGGATTAGATGAGCATATAAAACCACTAATATCGACCTATTGCTTTCTAACTAAGAAGAGTGTGATTAATAACATAATAGCCATAAGATTATGCTACTATCAGTGACATATACAACTTAGCATGAAATATTTGAATTAAAAAAAGGTATTAATCATTAAGCAATGCATTCTAGCTCTAAAAATGGAGATAACAACAATGCCTAAACATGAAAAACTAAATGAAACATGAATCTAGAAGAATCCTAGCAGCATAACAATGCATTTTCAATATGAGATGAAGGCTTATTTGCTCTCAAAAATGCCTTCTATTTATAGAAGAATGAGGAGAGAGAGGGGGAACAATATGCATTAATGGAGTTGAAAAACTCATTAACGGTGTGTAAGAGCAATAAATTCCTTGGGCATTTAATAAGCATGGTGGAGACATGAGCTTAAGGAATCTACATTAATGAGGCATTAATGAGAGCCTTAAATAAGCATGGGAAGGGTGTAAGAGGGTGGCTTGAGAAAGTGGACTTGAGGAAGGAAGCTTGAGATTCCTTGACTTTCTCAAGTGGGTGGAGTTGTTAATCAATCCTTAATGGAATGTGACAACATTAGGAGGTGGGTTAGGATAGAATTAGGATTAGAATTAGATTAGCATGGGGGGAACAGTTTGGGATGGGTTAGAACCCAAGGTAGAAGTGGTTGAGATAGGTTAGGTTGGGGTTTAGGGGAATATAAATGAAATGAATTAAACTTATTTAATTCATTCAAAAATAGGATATTAATTATTTAAACAATTAATTACTTTTTAATAATCAATAGGACTATAGCCAATTTAATTAAATTAATTAGGCTAGGGGAATGGGCTCATTTGCAAGTGAGCAATTGATTTAGGGGTTTATTTAATTCCTAGTAAATTAATTATTTTAGCCATGTATTTGATTGATTATTTGATTTTGGCTAAAAATAATTAATTTAGTGATTTGATCACCTTAAGAGATTAAATTTATTTCAAAAGAATTATGTCAAGCAGTAACAAGGTCATTTGAAAATAATTGGGGGTATGATCACACTTAGGGCAAATAGGGTCTGTAGTCAGAATAGACCAAATCTAGGTGGTTACAAAAACCATCCATGTAGGCCAGTTGATTCATACAACATACTGTTTCTGTCATATTCAAAGTCCTTCCAACACCATTACTTTGATACTCCTTATAATACTGATGTAGTTTGGATGAGCATTGAAACTTTCTGCAATCTAACCCAACAATATCAACTAGTCTCTGGAATGAGCATTAAAAACTGATCAAAAAGCCTCCTGGAATCATGCATTCTGAAACCTATACTCATTTCCAACATATGAGTACATGTGCCAAAGGGATTTGCATGGAGATTAGGGTTGCAAGATAATAGCACTCAAAATGAGCTACTTGTAAAACAATGCAAATGGAGATGTGAAAACACAAGAAATTGATCTCGGAATCACCTTGCAAAAATAGAGAATCACGCCTTAAGGCCTAACCAATAACCATTGTTAGTACATTCAGATACAAAAGGTATAAATCCATAATCAGTATCCCAAGAAAACCATATGATGTAAAACAATAACCCTCTGGAAATCACTATTCTTTTAAACGTTATTATGTCCCGCATTGAAAATCTGCATAAAATGCTTTAAGTTTTGATTTCACAAACCAATCAAAAGAAACCCTTAGAGTCTGAATCTTTGAACATGGTTTCATTTTCACTCTGGGAATGCAAAAATTCAAATAAATTTGTTTGAAAATGAACTGATCAACCGACACACATGTGCAAAGTCATCACTTTACAACTTTGTAAACTCAAACTCAGTGAAAATGCAAAAATTAGATTTGGAATCAACTAGGCAAAGTGGACAACTGGATTGGTCCGAGTCCAAAAATCTTCAGGAAGGTACATTTTCATGTTTGCAATTCAGGGGAAAACTCAATTCTTCAAAATCCTACACTGGGTGCGACTTATAGGACCTCAAAGTAGGCTATTTAGAAATCTATATTTTCACACTCAGGGAAAATGAATAAAATGCAAATGGAATAGATTTGGAAAAGTTATCAAATGAATTCACAGAGGTCTACAAATGGGCAAGAAGACTCACTTCCATGCCTACAAAATAATGCAAAAATCCTTAATATCATGACGATCAATGGGGTATAAGACATGAGCCTCCAAAGTGGGTCATTTAGAAAAAAATGAATAAGTACATAGTGCAGATCTGTGTAACCACCTCCAAATGACTACCTCCAAAACTTGTCAAAACTCAAATATGAGAGTTAGAACCCACTGTACTTGCTGAATGGAAGGTGTTGAACCCATTCCTCAAGTGGTATATCATGAAAATCATTAGGTCACCTTTTACAAGTATCCAAACTTGACCTCTCATAAAGGATGTTTAGGGCAACAACTCATACTTAGGAAATTTTTTCGGTATACTCACTCCAAAATGTACCCGGAATTTTTGTGTTCCAACAGTGGCTCTGACCGAGGACGTGTGCCCCATGCAGGCATGTAGAGAACCTTAGAATCTCATGGTAGAAGCAGACGAGTCACAAAATAAATCAAACTTTCTTTTCTCTCTTATTTCCCCTTTCTCCTTAAAACTGGGAACCCTTTATTGAAAGCAAACACATCACATGACTGAAAGGAAAGTGACTGCACAACATTACTTACAAAATCCTTAAACTCTTCCATAATTGACATCAACACTTACCCTTATAAAAAATCTGATTTTCTTCTCCATGCATTAAAGGTAAACTGAAATCATCACTTTCATCTACTTGATCCAACACACTACCATATATCTTCAACACATCACATAAAACATAATCAACACCCTTACTGTCATTATGCATTGAGAAATCACAAAGGTATTGAATGTGTTGATCATTATAAAATACAAGACTGTGACATTCTTTAAAACTTTCAACTAGCCGAGAAGACATGGATTCCAACTCTATTACATAGCTAGAAAAATGTTGACTTGCTTCAGCACATGCTTGGATGTCAAAGGAAAATTTTTCAAATTCAACCCTATGTATATCACACAAGCACTCAAGAGAATCATAATGAACTCCCACTTGTGAACTCAGATTTAGTTCATTGCAAGAAACATCAACATGCTGGACTGGAAAAATAAAAGACTCACATTCTGTCTGATAGTTGATATGTCCTTGCTGATTCATTTCAACATCTTTAAAAAACAATGCATCAACATTTTCTACACCCCATTCTCGCAAAAACAAACATACCTCTGGCTGAAGCAAATGATCTGATGTAAAATCTGAATCCTCTTTCAGCTTCATGTAAAACATTTCAAGATGTGGTTTCAATAAATCAACATGCAATTCTTTGTGTATATTCTCATTTTGGCACACATCTTCTTGATGTAGATCATTGTTATAGGAGACATTATCAACATTAATAACTTCCTCTTGAAAAAAAAATTGATTCCGTGCCATTAAAAATATCATAAATATCAATGTCCATGTCAAATAAGCTGACATCCATTTCTGGTTCAAAGGAAAAATCAGACTTAGTCTCTACATCATAGGAGATACTTTCTTGAAAACTCTCATAAGTCAATTTACACAAATATGACATTGACCCACCAAAAACAACTTCACATTCATTCTCATGGTTTTTAGGATTAACAACTTCACATGATAAGTCACAAGATGCGAGCATACAAATTGAAAAATCCACGTTACCATTATTATCACCTGCAGCAAAAGAATTCATCATTATTCTAGACAAAACAATATCTTCACGATCATTCCCAACACATGATAAGTTTTCCCCCTTTTCACAATGCTGCATATAAACCATTTCCTTATCTTCACAAAAATCAGGGCCATTGTGGCTCCGTGAATCCTCTTCCTCAATGAATTCTTTATTGGAATTAAGGATTGGAATTGCTTGGCTGATATCTTCTCGTGCAAAGGAGTGCCCACAACAACTTTCATCTCCATCATAGTCATTGCTTTGTTGTTCACAAAAATCTTCTTCAAACTGAGATAAGAAATTTGCATTATGGTGTTGAAAATAAGAAAAATTCACAGACTGAAATAAAACATTATCAACTATAGATTCATCTTCAATGTCTTGATATTCATTGATTTCATCATCAACATAACAGTCAACATACTCAACAACATAATCAAATTCAACATTACTCTCATAACTAGATTCAACGCATAATCAAATTCAACATTACTCTCATAACTAGATTCAACATTAGCAAAGTCTGATAGAAATCCCTCACTTGGGGCTTCAGAATCATCACTTGACAAAACACCTGCCCCCTCATTAGTTTCCACATTTGACTGCAAACAACTTATCTATGCAGCCCCAAAACTAGAAAAACTAGTTTCCAATATTTTAGGTGTGTAATGGCTGTACAAATCTATCTCTACCTTAAGAACATTGCAAAGTTCTTTACTAACCATACTCTCATCAATATGAGGGGAAACTATTATTTGCTGAATACACTCTTCACTCACATTTTGTGTTGAAACACAATTTAAATCATGGTTTGTAAAATCAGCAGGCATGAATTTATCTTGACATCGGTCTTCACTTCTTAATCCACACCTATTTAGTGCATTTGATACATCATGACAATGATCACTAGTGGATGGAAAGTCTCTTGAGATGATTCCATACCTTAAATTATTTTCAATATCAACAACTGTCATAAAAGCATGATGCAAGGTTTTAGGCTTTTTATCTCTTAACAAGTAGCTCATCTTTTTACCAAATGCCCCTAAATAAACAACCAAACAAACAACATCATTTGGTCTTAACTCCATTGGGATTTGAACCAATACTTTTGCGAATTTGAAATTGAAAGGAGGAACTAGCTCACCATTCTTTATTTTTATTTCCATGAAAGTCTTTATCACTGCAACTGGATTAAATTTTTCACCAAAGTGCTCAATAAAAGATGATTTTAACTCTCCCCATGAAGAGATAGAACATTACAGAAAGAAAGAGAACCAATACCTTGCATCATCTACCAAGGACTGAATAAAAAACCTCATAATGATATCCTCATATTCAATATCAAAATCCTCCATTAAGTCCATGGATTTTCTACAATGCTTTTGAGCATTTTCCTCTCTCCCACCACTGAATCATGGCAATTTTTTTGATTTTGGATGGAAAAGAATTTGGGTAACCACAAATGCCTTCAAAATTTAGAGTTGGATACAACTTAATGCTGAAGCTCTGTCTACTATACTGCTGTAACATCTTATTAGACATGGTTACACTTGAACACACACAAGACTGGAAATAATCAAAGAAAATTCCTACATGCCTTTATAACATTTCAATTTGACCATAAAGAGCTTGATGAAACTTCTCAAACAATTTGCATACTATACTCAAACATGAAAGCTGAAGCTAACAACAACATAGTATGAAAATAAAATTTGAACACTTTTCCCTTTCAACTAGTGTTGATATCACTTAATAGGGAAAATTTTAACAACTGATTTTCATGGATTAATAGCTATCCAATAAAAATAAAAAATACCTAGAATATGATGAAGTTGCTGCGAACTGTTTGATTGAAGTCACCTCCAAATCACCTTCAAAAATTAGTAGAGCCGCCACCCCTTTGCAGAGGAAAAGATTGTCAGCTGAGATCTCTTTCCCAACTCTAACCTTCTTCAAATCAACAGCTTACATACATCCCTTTATGATAGGTCCTCATATGAAATCCTCTCTTGACTATATTTTCAGTTATAAGAGCCCAAAAATATGCTACCTCTATCACTGCAAGTCCACCTTCTTAGTAGTCTTTTTTCAAACATGCACACTGGTGCAAATTAGAGAACTCAGAGTCACCACTCACCACATGTGAGATTATATAGGTATTTCTTCAAGAACTTGGACTTTCAGACACTTTGCAATGAAAAAAAAAAAACTTGACTCACTTTACAAAATAAGAGGAATGTTTCTTTGTAGAACATGACTCTATGACTTCAATGGTTTCCCCAGTAGAGTCACCAATTTGCTAGCACTTTTTCTTGTAGAATCAAAATATAGATATTCAAGATTGACCCTCAGATTCCCAATTTCAGATTCATACAGGGAAAAGGCTAATTAACAAGGATATAATCCTTCTACACTTGGGGCTCCAGAAACCTAGGCAGGTGCACCTTATACAAGATATTGCCTAACAGTAAACTTATCAATGGATTGGGGTTTATACTGATTCTCCAATTATCACTTATTGCATCAAATGATGAAATACATTATAGATGAATGTAATCAACTTAATACAAGACTTAACAAGCCAAAATATGATCATGATAATAACAGACAACAGTGAAACAAGGATTTTCATCCTTCTTTTTAAAGTTCTTGGACTTAGGAAGGCTAACCTTATGATTCACTCTTCAAGGAATCAGTAAAATGAATTGTACCTTTTGAATACAATCAAACATGAATATTCTCAGTAACATAAATGTAAAGATTAATTTGATTTTATGATTGATGATGAGAACTACTTATTAGATTGTAGACCAGTGCCTAAGCCCGGGCAAAGAGTCCAATGAGATGTAAATCCATAGAAAATGAATTAATAAGAACACAAATAAAATTCTAGACAGAATGCCTTACAAACTATCCTCTCATTCTCACATCCATGTATCAAATTTTCATACTAATACCCAACCCTCTAGAATTACTCACAAGACTGACTCCCTCCTTGAAGGAAACTCACATGTAATTACAGAGTTACCTAATAACCAGTATGTTTAAAATGCCTTACAAACTAAACATACAAGAGCATGAAAAAAAGTATCAAAAGACACCATAGATCTGAAATAGGAGATTCCACTATATTTTATTAATATCCCTCTGCTTCAATACATTTAGACAGACCAAAGCTTGAAAAACTAAACAAAATATCAAGTCTGCTTTGCAGTTTTAAATTCACCATCCCTGTTACAATGGAGAAAAAGCCAGATATAGGAGAAAGGAAAAAAACAAATTCAACCTAACTGACACCTACCTATTCCCCACAAATATCTCCAAAACTCAACTCTTCTTCAACTGAAAATCTGATTTTATTTGTAGAAATATCTTATCTGAAATAAAAAATATCTCTCGCTTTCACTAATGAGCTGATTTCATTTTCTATTTTCTGGAAAACACTTCTCATGAATGCATATTTCCCATTTGAAATAAAGATTTTCATGATCTTCAACTTCCTCCTTTCCCCTCAAAATTTTATAATCCTGTGCAGATTTAACATATTTTACATATATTCTGCATGCACTTTTCTCCTAATATTTCTCTAGTAATTCTCGTGCCCTTTTAACAATGTTTCAATAAAGACTATATTTTCCTTATTTTTGTACTTTAATTTCCCATCACTATAATTTACTCTGGGGCACTTTAATTTCTGCAACTGTATCTATTATATCTGCGCAACCTTTAATATTTTCATTTTACCATAGTGCACATTACAATATTATCAATTTTTATTTTCACTTTAATTCTTTATTTTGGCATTAATCTTTATTCCTGTGCAATCTACACTTTAAACTTTATATTATGCCATTTTTTATTCCCTTGATTCCACCTTTTACCCCTGTTTTTTACATTTTCACCAGATTTCACCAGAATCTGCCACGTGGCACCCTCTTATTGGCTCTGTGTTTCCAACTCTGCACTGCACCGAATCCTGCCACCTGTTTGGGGTGCCACGTGGTGCAACAACTTAATGGCTTATACATTAACCTCCTTGCATCTTTTCCTCTAAGTCATTAAGCCAGCCATCGATCTTGTCACCTTAGGATCCACGCCCACCTCCAGCATGCTGCCACATCACCTCCACCTCATCACTTTTTTGTCGCCAATTGTGTGCATCACCATGTGGTGCAATGGCTTAATGGCTTGTGCTTATCCTCCCTACAACTTTCTCTCCAAACCATTAAGTGAGTCATTAATATTGATCGCCTCAATAAATGTGCAAAACCTGCAGGCCTCTCTGCCAACTCACTTGCCAACTCACTTGCCACATCATGTCTGTAGGCCTTGCCAAAATTTGGTGTTTATCCTCCATTGTCATTACTGGCACACATCTCGAGGCATGCCTTGCATGCACATGCAAAGCCTCCATGCTTCTTCTTCTTTTTACTATGTGAGCCCTTTTGGTTATAAACACTTATTTTCCCCTCACACCAGCAATGTGGGATTAAGTTTTTGAGTGTTTTAAAGTTTTTCATGCCTCTGCACATTAAAATTTGGGGCCCACTAGCACATTTGCTTCACCAGCCAAGGGGCCCGCCAAGGAGCCTCTTGGCTTCTTCTTCAATTTACATTGCGAGCGCTGGAGTATAAAAACATTTCAGAAACCCCACCGACAAGCAATGTGGGATAATATACTTTTGCATTCTCAAGATTCCATGTTCTCCATGCGTGAGCTCCTGCATAGGCCTCTAATTTTAATATTTTTTTTACAATTTTTCCATCTTATACATTGTGCGCAGACTCAAACTCTTCCTTGTTTTACCACGTGCAGCCCCTAACATGCTGTGCAAAGTCCATGTCCTTCATAATGTGAAGTCTTCTTTCAACATTTTGCATTTACCCTGTCATGTGGCATTTCATGTTTTTAATGCCTCCACTGGCTGTCATTTGCATCATTTTGAGTTTGTTGAAACCAACAATTTCCTTGACTTATGTCCTACGCAACATGTATTCTTCATTTACACTATTTGTTACGTAGCTCTCCACATTGCCTATTCTTCCATATTGCCTACGCTGGCCTCTTGCATGGTTTCACACCTGCCACATTTTCATTTTTCATTTGGTGTTTTGAATTTTTGCGTGGGCTCTTCATTTTACTACCCGCATGCAATGCTATTATGCACTTCATTGCTGTTTCAAACAGTTTTCACATTCTTCCTTTGGTGATTGGCACAGACCAATAACATTTATTTTAAACATCCAATGTAACCCTGTGCAACCAATGAGGATTTACACCTGCTGATTTGTTTTCTTTTTCTGTTTTGAAATCTCAACATGTTTTAACAAAAACATATTGCAGGTTTGGCTGCGTAGAGCTTCACTTCTTCTCAACGCAGGGTCTCCATTTTGTTGTGCAGACCTCCCTTGCCTTGCATTATGTAGGCTTTGTGCTTGACTTTGAATGTTTTTCCCTCCCTTTAACTATACACAAGAGGCCTTCCAGTCCTCCAGCGCATCATACCAATTTTGCCATTAATCTTTTTTAAAATTAACCTCAAAATGGCTGCACAACTCTTCATACATATCATCTACCAAATGCATTTGAACTAAGTCTTAACTTCTTTCAATGCGTGGCTCTTTGAATGTTCTACACCTGCCATTTGCAATGGTTTGGAAAGTTTTTAAATGTTTTAAACACTAGCCTTTCAACATTGCATGGGGTCTCTGTTTGACTGCACAACCTTCCAAAATTGCAGTGGCTTTGATTGTTTAAAATCATCCACTTCCTATGCTGGGTATCCTTCCTTTTGTTTGGCATAGGCTCCAGTTGCTATTTGCACAGATCTCCATTAGTTTTCATCGCGCGATCTTGTCTGCATTATCTCCTTCATATAGTTGCGATTCAATACCAGCTTGTGTAACTTCAGAAGATTTCTTCCAGCGTAATAACAAACATTAGCCCAGACCTCACCATTTATATACTCAAGTTCATTCAAATGAGATATTTCAATTCCTTCGTATTTCACAGTCACTCTATCTTTTTCTCTGAATGTAACTGGATAAATATAATATATAGTTCAACTCCAATCGCTTGCAAATAAAACTTTTTTATCATTTTCCAATCCCCAACCATCTTTCATGGGATACTAAAAGCTTTTCACTTTGCTGAAATTGAGCTTACGAACTGAAACCATCCATGTAGACTAGTTGATTCATACAACATATCGTTTCTGCCATATTCAAAGTCCTTGCAACACCATTACTTTGATACTGCTTATAATACTGATGTAGTTTGGATGAGCATTGACACTTTCTGGAATCTGACCCAACAATAGCAACTAGTCTTCGGAATGAGCATTAAAAACTGATAAAAAAGCCTCTTGGAATCATGCAGTCTGAAACCTATACTCATTTCCAACATATGAGTACACGTGACAGAGGGATTTGGATGAAGATTAGGGTTGCAAGATAATAGCACTCAAAATGAGCTACTTGAGAAATAGTGCAAATGGAGATGTGAAAACATAGGAAATTGATCTTGGAATAACCTTGCAAAAATAGAGAATCATGTCTTAAGGCCTAACCAATAATCATAGTTAGTACATTCAGATATAAAGGGTAAAATCCATAATCAGTATTCCAAGACAACCATCTGACGTAAAACAATAACCCTCGGGAAATCACTATTCTATAAACGTTATTCTGTCTCGCATTGGAAATCTGCATAAAATGCTTTTAGTTTTGATTTCACAAACCAATCAAAAGAAACCCTTAGAGTCTGAATCTCTGAACACGGATTCATTTTCACACTAGGAACACAAAAATTCAAATAACTTGCTCTAAAAATGAACACATCAACCGACACACATGTGCAAAGTCACCACTTTACAACTTTGTTAACTCAAACTCAGTGAAAAATGCATAAATTGGATTTGGAATCAACTAGGCAAAGTGGACAATTGGATTGGTCTGAGTCCAAAAATCTTTAGGAAGGTACGTTTTCATGTTTGCAATGCAGGGGAAAACTCAATTCTTCAAAATCCTAAACTGGGTGCGACTTGTAGGACCTCAAAGTAGGCTATTTAGAAATCTGTATTTTCACACTCAGGGAAAGTGAATAAAATGCAAACGGAATAGCTTTGGAAAAGTTATCAAATGAATTCACAGAGGTCTACAAATGGACAAGAAGACTCACTTCGATGCCTAAAGAATGATGCAAAAACCCTTAATATCACGACTATCAACTGGGTATAAGATACGAGCCTTCGAAGTGGGTCATTTAGAAAAATATGAATAAGTACACAGTGCAGATCTGTGTAACCACCTCCAAATGACTACCTCCAAAACTTGTCAAAACTCAAATCTGAGAGTTGGAACCCACTGTACTTTTTGAATGAAAAGTGTTGAACCCATTCCCAAATTGGTATATCATGAAAATCACCAAGTCACCTTTTACAAGTATCCAAACTTGACCTCTCATAAAGGATGTTTAGGGCAGAAACTCATACTTAGGAAAAATTTTCAGTATACTCACTCCAAAATGTACCCAGACTTTTGGAGTTCCAACAAATAGCCCCTATCGTCTTTAGCATAACCTAGAGGAAAACATTGTTAGCACAGTGGTAATTTTCCATTCTTTTTGCTTTTTGGAGTTGGGGGAAGTATTTATATACAAGTATATTGCTAGGCGGTGAATTTAGGGTTTGCAAACCATGCCACATGCTGTGTCCACCGACAAGAATGTAAATCAACAAAGAGAACATGTGAAAGGAAAACCTTCATTTGTAAGCATCCAACTACTCATGTAAACATTCAATTATAAATTTAGCCTAGTCAATATATTTATTTTCATCACAAATAATTAAGATAAATTGACACTTCTAGAAATAAAATTCTTTACAATCTTCATTACCGGTAACCCTGTGTTACATGGTAACATCGTCAACAATTTCCTTTTTGAAATGTTTTCTTTTTAGGGTTGAAGGGAGTTGAGATTTGCCTTTCTTTTCCTTTTTCAATCACGTCATGGTGATACGTATTGAACACCTGTCCTTCTCATCATATTAATATTTCCAACCAGTCTCTATTGATATATTCATGAATTTCTTCCTTTCACGTAACTTGAGCATTTGGAAAACAGTTCCAGGGTCAATCTTTGCAATTACAGAACTGTTGAAGGCAAGGATTTCATTAGATTCGTACTCATAATGGTTTGCAAAAGACACTAGTAGGTCACAACAAGGAACAACAACTGAAAAACGTCCAACATTAACAAGCCCACTTTCAACATTTTTCTTCCTTTTGAACGAAATGGATTCCATTTGCACCCTTGTAAGAATCTCATTTAGAGTCATATCACCAAGCATGATATATTTTATGCCCTTTAAGACCATCCTATATAGTACACAACATTTTGAGGATTCGCAAAATGAGTTCCACATTTACCAAGTAACCAACAAGCAATTCAATAATTCTACTCGATACCAAGTAGGTATGTCAAGAATACAAAGAAAAGCAACTACAAAGACTCATGGAGCAAAAGATTTGGGGCTTTGTACTAACCAACATTCAAATTTGAGAGAGAAAAACCAAAAGAGATAATCTTGAATTTAACTTTCTTTTGTAAATGTCTCTCCCAACCCCTCCTTAGCTATCCAAAAATTGAAGTCTGCCTCAACAATTCTCTAGAATGAAATTGATTTTAATAACGAAAATGAATAGTTTGAAGGAGGTGATATTAAATTTATTTAAAGATTATGGTGATAGAACCATATCTCTTTTGGAAAGTGTGCTAAGATATTGCCATGCATTCTACCACTTAATGAGGCATTAATGATAAAGATAAAGAACTGTTCATTCTTTACAAAATGGGTATTCTGATAAAGACAGTGAACTGTTCATTCTTCTAACTTTTGAACCATAAGAAAAGTTACAAGAGTTCTAACATTTTATGGTAAGTCGACAACACTCAGTCTAAGTCAATCCAACCGATAACAAAAGGTGTCTGCATTGGTCAACAATTGGCCAATCAACAATTTATAGAATTCAGGACCCCCATCGAGACTTTTCAGAAATCGTTAATCACAAAGTTCAGTCACTTGGTTTAGGAATGTCTCATGAAGCCCACACACTACTTTGGTGAAAAAGACCATAATGACGAATCAAAAACACCCTAAGGTTGACTCGTCACAGATCCGTTGAATATATGTATTATGCCAAGCCATCAGTGCAGGAATTTTAATATTCTCCTATTCACCAACTTCAAGGACTTAATTACTACACACACCAAAAGCATGTACTATACAGATAGTCGGGTGATCAACGATTTCTTGAACATCACAAAAGGTCAATCTCAAACTTTCAAATTAACAAACACCAAAAGTAACTAATCATTTTAAGCTTTCTTCAGTCTGCTTTACATTGCACTTCTTTAAACTTTGCTCAGCTTACAGTCTGTTGATTGTATTTCATCCGAACAAGATTCATTATGATTCAAAATATCACTGTTCCATCAGTCGAAAGCCAAAATATTCACTACAATGTCTACATACTCTTAGTTAACAAATTTCCAATTCATGCATTCAAAATAGTCAACTGTTCTGAAAAGCAACAAAGTGATCCATTCATTGACCTCGACCTACCGTATATAAATATCTAAACATACCAAATAACACAATATTTCAACACAACAAAATTCACAACATTCAAAATGACTAGAAAAAAAAGTGTATTTCATCCAAACAAGATTCATTACCATTTAAAATATCATTGTTCCATCATTTGAAAGCCAAATCATTCATGACAATATCTATATACTCTTAGTTAACAGATTTCCAACTCATGCATTCCAAATAGTTAAGGGCCCGTTTGGTAGCAGGAATTGGATTGGAATTGGCATTATCTAATTCTAGATAATGCCAAATTCCATGTTTGGGTCCTTGAAAAAAAAGGAATTGGAATTCTGAAATTCTCATTTTGCCCCTAAAATGGGAATATCATCTTCCACCTAAATAGGTGGAATTGGAATTTCGAATTCCAATTCAAATTTTTACAAAATCAAATTTAATATTTCGTGGGATCCATGACTATAAAGATGTATATTATATTGCTATAAAGATGTATATATATATATACATGTGTGTATATACACACATGTGTGTATATACACACATGTGTGTATATACACACATGTGTGTATATATACACATGTGTGTATATATATATACACATGTATGGTGTGTGTATATACACATGTGTGTATATGTCTATATATATATACACATATGTATGGTGTGTGTATATACACACGTGTGTATATATGTGTATATATACACAAATGTGTGTATGTGTATATATACACATGTGTGTATATGTATGTATATATACATAAATGTGTGTATATGTGTATATATATACACATGTGTGTATATGTGTATACATGGATACACACTTGTATGTGTATACACACACACACATGTATGTGTGTATAAAAACACGTGTGTATGTGTGTATATGTACACAAATGTGTGTATATGTGTGTATGTGTGTGTATACACACACGTGTGTATGTGTGTATATGTGTATACATGTGTGTATATACACACACACAAATATATATATATATATATATACACACACACACACACACACACACACACGCACATGTATGTATGTATATAT
>MU224275.1:2368982-2396141 GCA_018584345.1 Thuja plicata
TGTGTGTATATATACACACACATATACACACCATATTCAAAGAAATTAAAAAATAAAGAATTAAAATTCCTTAATGCATCTTCTCATTCATCTTCCGGGTGAACCAAACGGGTCAGACCATATTCCGAATTTCATTTTGAGGATAAGCATCTTCTTGAGTATGCAACATCTTCCTGAATTGACCATATCCATGATACGGTATTCTCGCTGCCAAACGGGCCCTAATTGTTCAGAAAAGTAGCAAATAGATCGAGTCATTGACCTCGATCTACCATATATAAATATCTAAGCTTACCAAATAGCATTGTATTTCAACACAATAAAATTCACGACATTCAAAATGAACATAAAACAAAGATTGTATTTCATTTGACAAGATTCATTACCATTCAAATTATCACTATTCCATCAGTTGAAATCCAAAACATTCACGACAATGTCTACATACTTAGTTAACACATTTCCAATTCATGCATTCAAAATAGTCAATTGTTCAGAAAAGTAGCAAATAGATCCATATATTGACCTTGATCTACCATATATAAATATCTAAGCATATTAACAGTCCATTTTTAAAGTAACGTAAAACCCACAACAAAATTATAAAACTAATAAACGACTCTCCAGAGCCAATAGTCTTAAATGCCCAACCACAAAAGAAAACCTTTAAATAACAATATATCAAGATCTAAAGGATCACAATGACCCCTCCATCCCCATCTTTGCCTCCTCCAAATGGTGCTTCGCACACAACATCCTTCCCGACTCCTCTTTCCAACATCCTTGCCTATATTTGGAGAGCATTAACAACATAGCTTTGCCATTAAAGATTGTTTTCATGTTAACCCTCAACTTATATTTGATTAACTCCCAATCACTTTCTATGGTTCTACCCCACATGTCACTGATTTCATTTCTAAAGATCAAGAGGTTAGTTGCTAGGCTCTTCAAGCTCTCCATTGTCTCTCCATTCACTTTGTCATCAGACAATTCCCTCTCTATTCTTATCTTGAAACTATAACCACCATCACTACTCTTACACAACATATCTCCATCATCTTCAAATAAATCTACATGCATAGTAGACAAGTTATTCTTTAGACCGTGGGTGTCCTGCCGAACTTGTTGCAAAGCCGTTGTTATTTGACTTTTCAGCTTATCCATTATGGTGATCTTTCATTCGACTATATCCACCCATGTGCTAGATTCATTCTCTTCCTTGTTGATTATTCCCTCACTAACCAAAAGGCCCACAAGTAAGTTTAAAACTTCTTGTAACTCATGAAAAATCATCAACAAATTATTTATCTCCTTTTTTCGAGTTTGTATATCGTGATTCCATATTTTGATTTTCTCTAAAACTAGAGTGTATGCTCTTATAGACTCTTCAGTACACAACATTACATTAATTATAAGTTTACTGAACTGCTTATCTACTACCAGAGTCACATATTGACACCTTTTCATTTATTTCAATATATTAGGATGAACCCTGTCAACAGGGAGGCTCATGATTTCCTTGGCACACTGATCAATCATGTCCACCATGGACTAAATAAATGAGGTCAAAGAGCTCAACTATCTTTCTAGTACTAAATTTTTTTGCACTTCGAGTTTGAGCATTTTTGACAATACACTCACACCACATTTTGCATGATAAATATCCCCTTCAACAATGGGTGGTCCCATATCTACCCTACTCAAGCTAAAGTTTGAGATCTGTGACTTTTCTTTCATTCTTATCTACAATAGGATAAGAAATTTCCAAGAATGCTTGGTCGAAGCTTGGGTCAACAATCATTCTAGACATTCTCATGGCCTTCTTTGGTTCAGGGGTATCTTGCAATATCTTAGCCGATGTATCCACCTCTGTATCCAACATTGAGGTGTATCTCTTTTTCTTCTCTACAAATTTTTAAAGCCATGGAGGGGAAGTTATAATGGATGAACTCGAAGTGTCGGTTATTGCATTGGTACATGGTCTAGGTGTCGAAGCAACATGAACAAAATCACTGATGATGGATAAATTTGAGCTATCAAAAAATGCGTTGGAAATATTATCTCCTCCAATTTGCTGGAATATTAAACAATCATTTTCTTGCACAGAACCTACAATAGTTGATAAATTCTAGAATGTAGGACAAATAGGAACATATGTTTCCTTGTCTTCTTTTCATTTCAAGGATGCAGGTGCATCTTCCTCACATACATATTTCACCTTCATACTATTACCTAGTTGCTCTTTTTCTCCCCCAGACTAAGAATTACTTACATATGGAATGAAAGTTGAAATGGTATGACCCTTGGTCATAGGACATTCTGAGATGCATTTTTTTATCCGCTTGTCAATTGCTTTGATGCAGAGGAAGTACCACACTCTTTTGTCCTCTTCTCAAGCCATCTCCTTGTTCTCTCCACCACATGCAAGGTTCTGTTTTCTATATCAAATAGTCTCCTTATTTGACCAATACAGATGTGAAATAGGTTTGAGGGTAATGTTGTGATATATCCCATCAACCATATTCAAACCATCATCAATTAAATTTTTCAGGAATAGCAAGGCCCACTCTAAAGGATTTGGCCCACTCCAATGTTAACCTCATGTAATCTCTCTTCTTGAATCAACACCTCCCTCATATCTACAAAATCTTGCGAATAATCTTCTAGTCAAGGCTCATGGAGATACGACTCCCCTCCATGAAAATGACCATAGACATAAAATTTACTATCATAATAAGCTCTTCGTGATAGAAATTGAAAAATTGAACTTTGATAGAATTTTCTCTGCCATTTTGGCAACCTATTTGCTTTTACAACTGAAATATGTTAGGCAAATTGGGAATAGGTTGCCCTTTTTCTTCATTTTTTCTACACATTTAACATTAACCTTTGCCATCTGCCAACACTTCAAGGAACACAAAATAATTAGAAACATATTTGGGTAATCTGCACTAGGCATCTACAAAACCTCTGATTGTAAAATACAAGAAACTATCAAACTTAGTAAAATAGCTTCCATATTGAGTTACCAAGGCTACAACTTTAGTGGGAAACCTTATTTTTGGTGACCCTTCAATCCTTTTAATAAACACCCACATAAATGAAACATTCACACAAACATAATTTTTCATTCGTGCTTTCTTTTGTAACTGTGGAAAATACTCATACACCACTTTGTCTATCATTGTGGATTCTACGATTTCAAAACCAGGCCAAACAACTTCTCTGCTAGCAAGCACATATATCAACATTGAACACAAATGAAACTATTCCCCACCCCATCATAGCTATCTAGCTACTCATTCAAATGGTGGCTCATCAACTTCACCTAGCCAATGTACTCACCATCAAAACACATAGTTATCATGAACTCACACATCTAGAAACAAAATTTCTTCAACTCCACACTCCCCATGACACAGTGTAACTAGGTGATTGCATTAGAAACTTCATTGACAAAATGGTCTCTTTTTAGAGTTGAAGGAAGCTTAGACTTGCCTTTCCTCTTAACCCCCAACAAAGCACTTGCAATTTGACTCAAACACCAATCGTTTCTCTCTAAAAATAGTACCAACTAGACTTAACAAATGTATCCACAAATGACTCTTGTTGAAGAAGCTTAAGTGCTTGGGACAAAAAGTCATGGCCAATTTTAACAAAACTGAACCATTGGAAGTTCAATTTTTATAGGTCTTATATTCGTAATGATTGACACAAGAAACAATCAATTTAGGATAAGGAACTACATGCCAGAAACCCCCCACTTCAAGGAGACCACTCTCTATAAATTTGTGGGAAATGCGAGTTATATTCTTCTCTCATTCTCATGATAATGCCATGAATACCCATATTATGTAACTCTGTGTCTTTGATTCCTTCTAGGCTATTCTCTATAGCACACAACATTAGAAAGCACTGGGTTTGAAATTGGTGTTATAAAAGGCAATCTATCAAGGGTTTTGCAGTTATGGTTACCGGATGATTACTACACCCTATAATCTCACAAAAAAAATTCACGAGGTACTTGGAAAATTACTACACATGCTAAGTCCGAGATAATATTTACTTGTAATTCAAAAAATAAAACAAGAAAATGGACTAAACCCTTACCCTAACTTTTTTGAGTGCATGTTTGAAAGTTTTCCCATCGTCTCTAAACCGGAAACTTCACTCTGCTACCTCCCCAAACTGAAATTAGTCTCATGAAACTATAGAAAAAATTCATTTGATTTTCCTGGCTAGAGTGCACTCTATTTAAAAAAATGATGCCAATATATTTGCATGTCTTTCACCACCTCACCAATCATTACTGCAAGTCATTCACTAACACCTCTGAATGAATGTAGATTGGAAACTTGGAAATGCATTTAAGTTGGGTACTTCGCTACATTTTGACGAATAAAAATACACAGAGAAGTGGCCATGTAATTGCACAATTTAGGAACTTGTCAAATAAATAAAACAATGGATATGAAAGTTTAACACTTACTTGACCTAGTAATATAAAGGCTACTAAACATAGAGGAATACATTACATTGAACAAGACCAATGAAAGTTTAAAAATTCCCCGATTTACCAACACAAATGTTACTAAGCACAGAGGAATACATTGCATTGAGGAAGACAACAAGTATTGGGTGATCTCAATGAAATAGACAAAGTCTATTGAAATCGACACCACTGACACAATTGAACTCATAGATTACCCAACACCACTTGTCATAGTACCCTTACTAGATAGAAAATGGTCTCATCTCCATAATGTTTTTCCATCGAATACCTCGACAATTAGAGAGTTATATTCTTCTCTCATTCTCTCGTTAATGCCATCAATAGCCATATCATGTAACTTTTGTTAGTCGTAGAGTTTACTTTATGCTGTGTCAGGTATTAGTTATATTATGTGTGTTTCGATGGTACTTAGTTATTATCAGACGACGGTTGGGAATCGGTGGTGAAGTTTGGTCACACCCCTTTGGGTTTTATATAAGCAATGTACTTTCTCTTCACAGGGGAATATGCTGATAGAGACTATGGTAAATGTACTCAAGTTACAAATAATTAATAAAGAATCTGGTGTTCTCTGATCTATCTTATGTATTTATATTTCTGTACAACATCTATGCATCAGTAAACTAGGTTACCCCAGCAGGTAAACATTTGGCACCTCTACCTAGACGTACTCGGGAAGTGAAAAAAATAAATTGATGTGTTGATTATTTCCCTTTGGAGAAGTGAGAAAAGAATTCATGCCCAATCAATTGAATAAAAATAGAAAGAAGGAACAAGCCGCTAGAAAATCCATACTCGCACAACAATAAGCTAAGCGAAGGGAGAGATACAGAAGCCGCACTGAAGGACTACCGAAGGGAGTAAGTGAAGGCGAGGGTTTGGAGGTATCTGACCAGGAGAAGTGATGAGGACCACATAGAGGAAACAAGGAGCTTGTTCGGGTCCTTAACCTTAACCGCACAGATGGAAGAAAGAGAATCCCAAAGGAAGGAAAAAGAGGAAGCCGCACGAAGGGAGGCTCAGGATACCGCTGCCGCCGCGAGCATCAAAGTGACAGAGGGGCATGGGGATCACAGTAGCCCACCAAGACTAGAAAATTCCAGTAGTTCAGTGACATCAAGTGGTACGGTACCAAGCATTTCCTAGGTACCGACGCCGGCAGTACCATCCCAGCCTGTAACACAACCGGTGTTGCAAACATAGTCGACACCTAGAAAAGTAAACATGGCAACTAACAAGGAGAAGTTGCCAAAATTCCACAGAGATGGAAATGCAGATCTAGTACGACATTGTCATAGGTGTGAGACAATCTGGTCTCCAAATGGAGTTGCCAACCGGGCAGAATGGGTGAAATAGTTTCCCGCCACACTCAGAGGGGTAGCCATCGACTGGTACTCTGATGTGGACAAAACAAAGGTGACCACTTGGGATGAACTCAAGAAAGAATTCTAGAAGGAGTTTCGACTCCTGAGAGATGAAAATGAAATAATTTATGAGATATATGGTACCAAACAAGGAAAGAAGGAGAGCCAGCCAATGGATGGCCTGAAGAAAAGATGGTTCATGGAGGGCCTGAAATCGAACCTATGGAGGAAAATGAAGATAGTGCCCCCCACCTCATACAAAGATGCCTATAACTAGGCAATGGACTTGGAGAGTGAACATAAGACCTCCAAGAAGAAAAGAAGCAAGTCTTCTTCTGACAAAGATGACACTGCAGACGATGACAGTAGCAGTGATGGCGAGTCGAAGAAAAAAGTCATGACACTCCAAAAGGACATGGAGAGAATGATGAAGGAGTTCAAGACCATGAAAGGGGGTACCAGAAAGGGGGAAGATGACATGTGGTGTACAGACTTCAAGGAGAGCGGCCATACGAAGGGGTCATGCCCCAAAAATGCATTTTGTGACATTTTCTAGATCATGGGCCATTCAACCAAGGAATGCCCATACAACATGAAAGTAAGGAATCAACAGGTGTTATTTACCCAGGAGCAACCATCTACATTGGGCGGGTATGGAGGCAAACAACGCGGTGGCGGAAGGGGCAATAATAAAAACACCAACACAAGGAGTCGAATACAATTTGACTCCAAGGATCGGCCAATGATCTAGTGCTAAGCTTGCAATCAGTGGGGCCACTTTGCAAGGGATTGTGACAAGGGTGACACCCGCAGAAGCTATGCTGTTGGTGTGGTCCCGACGACCACAACGATGCACACTGTCTGAAGGGAGTGAACTTCATAGACATTGATAATACCATTCTTGTAATTACAAGGGGCCAAACAAAGAAGGCCACATATTTGGATCCCCGTATGGAGATAGAGATCCAAGAAGATACCCGCACCTCATGCACGAAGGTGGATGAAAACATCCTAAGGAAAGTATTACAGAAAGAGGTGCCGGTAACACTCTAGGCCCTCTTGGAAACCATACCTTAATTAAGGATAGCTATCATTAACACGGCACCATCACAACCTCGTCAGGTACCTAATAATCCTCCAAGTCTTACCAAAGAACCTATGTTGCTAGACGTGAATAGTGGGCACCACCTAGTGGTGGTCGAGATGGGTATCCTTGGCACCACTCTCATAGACACCATTGTAGATGGCGGGTCCAAAGTAAATGTACTTTTGGAGGAGACATGAAAAAATTTGGGGAAACCCATGCTGTGGCCTCCAACATTCAACCTGTTGGGAGCAGACCAACACAACATCAAACCCCTTGAAACCCTCATGGCTCACCACGTGATGATTGGTACACAACCCTTTGTATTTGACTTTGTGGTGATCTCACTAAAGAAAAAAGGGGTACAATACTATTTTGGGATGAGGGTGGCTCACCTCGGCGAAGGTGAACCGTAACTGGAAGCAGAAGACACTCACCATGGAGAAAGCTAGGAGGAAGTATGTAATTGACCTCCGCACGCAAATGGTGAGTGAGGAGTTAGCATCTTCAGACTCAAAATTTGAAGGAAAGCAATTGGGAGAAGACGAAGAGAAAAGAAGAATGGAGCCCAATGATGAAGGGGTGTTGGAGTTGGCAGAATGTTCTAGGGATGATGAAGATTCAATGAATGGCCTCTTTCATTGGAAATGGAAGATTACAAGTTCTTCACACCATCTTGTAACATGCTAAGCATTAGGGAGGAGGAAGCCACCCCCGCACACCAGTTTACCTCCTGGTATTTTATGGGTTCTTTTACTTGTTTACCATTTTAGGTGATGACGCTTGTGTCGACGACAGTTGGAACCTCATGGCCGTAGCCTTCAAAAACTTTATTCTCCTTCTTATGTACGGGCCAATGATGGTGGTCCCTATAGAATTTATGGTTTCCAGCCTTTGGATCGCCATCGAAAATAGACCAAAGGACAAAGTTTAGGATGTCAGCTATGACGGGGCCATCCAGTTGTGGACTCTTAAAATATGGGAGATACACGAGGCCATTAGCAGTTCCAAATTGAAACCTCACTCGGAGAGGATGGATAAAGCACCAGAAAGGCTAGATAGAGAACCCAAGGGCATGGAAGGGGACCCGAGAAACCAAAGAGGCCAGACGGACGATCGTAGAGGCAATCAAAAGCTAATTAAATTAGGCATTTAAAAAAAAAAAGTTAAAAAAAATTTGTATGACACTGTACGACCTGGCGCCGTATGAAATTGTATGGCCTAGCGCCGTACAACATTGTATTGTCTGGCACCGTATGACTGTATGGATGACAAAGAAAACCATAAACTAAAAGCAATCATATGACAGAAGGTCGTACGGTTGTGTAAACCTTGGTGAGAAGCCCATATGGTCAACAAAGGGAAAGAAATTTTTTTTTGAAGTGTAATAGACCACCGTACGACAAAAGGCTATACGGTCATGTGAAAAATAGAAACAACCCATGTGGGTGTACAGTAAGATATTGTGCAGCTCTGTACGAATGGAAGGATGACAAAAAAAGGCCGTACAAACCAATGACTTCTCACAAGGAAAGAAATTGTAAATGAAAAAGTTATAAAGAAAACACATAGGTCATTCCGTACGGCATACGGACTTAGAGAAAACAAATTCACTTGTGTGTGGTTGGAAGGAACACATATAAATTATTTTGTACATTATACAAACTTGAAAACAACAAAACCTAGGGCAGATATATAAGTCGTATGGTATTTGCACATAAGAAAGCTTTGACCGACACAAATCTGTACATCCGCACAGACAAGAAGAGAATAATAAAATAAGTAAGGGAAAGGGTTTTGTAGGAAACCAAAACCACACGAAAATCACAAGTTTCGGTAAAGTAAAGTCAAAAATAGCAAAAGCCAAATGACATTCAGGGAGGAAGTATCAAAGAAAGTTCGATCGTACGACCATCCTATACATTGGCACACAACAACTGTACAGTAAGGAAAATAGATGCAAGAAGGTACCATTTACTCAGATAATCAATGACTGTATAAGCCAGGCAATTAGGGATTCTAAACAGTTAGTGCTTAAGGGAAAAGAAGACAGTTATTGATGGCATCACATTCTCTAAAAAAAAATAAAAAATGACGATAAATAAAAAAATAGTGCACAGTGAGTAACATATGGTACCGAAGGGAAGCACATAACCAGGTAGTGAAGAAAACATAGTTATTGGCCATTTACACAGGCATTGAAGCAATTGGCAGAAAAAGTATGACATAAGATGAAAATCACAAAAATAGTGTGCGCTATGGACTTTTGTGTGGGTTTCAAGGTGCTAAATTGGTCATGGCCCTAGGACCCCGTAGGGGCGTTGCCCCTTGACCCCCATTTTATTTTTGAGGCACACTACAACCTAGAGTTTGGGGTACCAGCTCCTTCAAGGTAAGCATTGGGTTTGTTCCGCATGATGAGAAAGCAGTGTGAAGCTAAGTGTTGGAGGGAAACCATAAGCCGCTGAGGGAGATAGATCTAGAGGTTGTGAACACACAGAGTTGAGTAGATGAGACCCTGCAGGCATTGATTGTTCATGTGATAGTGGTGGTAGGAGAGGTAGCAGGGTACTATGCTTTGAGGAGTATGTCTTGGCTGGCAATGAGGCTGCCGTGGTGGAGGCACAGAGAGCTCGGGAGGAGCTAACCAACAGGTTGGAGGTAGTAGAGAAAGACTTGGCTTGGTGTCCTAGTAGTTGGGTGTGGAAAAGGCAACATGGCTATTGAGAATAGAGTGGTTGGAGGCAGTATCATTTGAGCTACAGAATTGCAGCACTTGGTAGAGACTGAGACTAAGCAGCATGTTTTGGTTCTTCTACGTAGTGGTTCATCATTCCTATCTTGTTCTGTCCTAGATATTTTTTTGTCATTCGGAGATGACTTTTCTTTAAGGGGGGATGATGTTATCTGTAGAGTTTACTTTATGCTGTGTTAGGTATTAGTTATATCATGTGTATTCTGATGGTACTTAGTTAGTATCGGATGACGATTGGGAATTGATGGTGACGTTTGGTCACACCCCTTTGGTTTTATATAAGCAATGTACTTTCTCTTCAGAGGGGAATATGCTGATAGAGACTATTATAAATGTACTCAAGTTAAAAATGATTAATAAATACTCTGGTGTTCTCTGATCTATCTTATGTATCTATATTGCTATACAATGTCTATGCATCAGTAAACTAGGTTACCCTAGCAGGTAAAAAACTTCATCTTTGAGGACCCATGCAGACTATACCTTGTAGAATGTGACATTGCAAAGCCGAGGGTTCCAAAAATAAGTATGTTACATTGAGAAAGACTGGAAGTTTTGGGCCATCTTAATGAAATAGAAAGAGTATATTAAAATTGTCACCACTAGGAAAAATAAATTTTTGGCCCAAACAACTTTTCCATACAGAACATCACATACCATTGGACAACTTCCTTCCAGCATGAGACAACATTATGACGTTAGTCCCAAGATTCCTCAAGTTTTTGGTGGTGTGAGACAACATTCAGGTGGTAGACAATATTTCAGGAGCAGTTTCTCACTATCATGCAATTCTCCCAAGGTCGAGAAGTTGTCCAATTTTGGCTGCCAGAATTGGACAGCTTTTTGGCTACATGAGATAATTTTCTAGCTAGAAAATTTTAAATGGATAACCTATCAACTAAATCACTCTGAATTATAATTAATATGAACTTAAAAATAATAATAAATAAATTATGTAAGGAATGACTAAAATATGCATCTAGAAAAGTTCAAATGGATAACTTATCAACTAAATTACTCTGAATTATAATTAATATGAACTTAAAAATAATAATAAATAAATTATGCAAGGAATGACTAAAAAATGCATTCCCTCAATATCAATTTTGTTTGTTGATTTTTAATAATTTTTTAATCTATCTTATCCAAATATTTATGTGGTATGACAATATCACTCACAAAAAAATATTATAACATATACAAATGAGTAGAAGGCATTGTAACACTTGATATTTGAAAGTCTCCCATCTAATGGATCCAATGGTCACTCCTGCTCCCTCTGTGAACTTGAAATTTGTTGCCTCTACAATGTAGCTTCCCATGGATGAGGCCTTTGTAATGATGGTCCCTCTAGGCTTGCTAGGTGTTGGCGCTGCTTGTGGATTGCCATTGGGGACATCTACTGCCACCTCTAGTTCTCTGTTCTAGTTCTCAAATGTCATTTTAGTAGTGGGCATTCTACTGTAGGGGGTTGTCTCTCTGTCTGAGCATCCTCTTTTTGTCACTAGGGGGAAGCAAGGGGCTTCTCTTGTGGGTCCCTCCATCTCTTCATTTCCTAGGTTGGAGACTTCATTTGGTGTTGTAGATCCTGGCAATGGAGGTGAAGGGGTTTCTTCTTCTAAGGCTATCATGGATGAGGTACCCCCCAAAAAATATGCTGCTGATGGTGGACCAAGCTATGCCCATGCTACCAATTCTGCTACTACTGATGCATGAGCATCTCGGGTCTTTGGCAATCCTAATCAACCAAAAATATGTTTGCTTTTGTTCTTTATCTTGTTTGGAGGCTTCTCAGTGAAGTGCCTAGTTACCCTATTACTCGGGTACTCTTCCTATCTTGATTTATTGACGGGTCTCAGTGTGTGTTGGTTTTCTATTGCTCGGTTATGCTTTCACCAAGTTGGTTTTCTGTCGCTCGGTTATGTTCTCACCGATTTGTTCCTGTTGCTCGGCTATTGTCTTACTGAGTGGTTGTTGTTGTTTGGTGATAATCTTCTTGAGTTGTTTATCTTGATCTGGCCGACTTCTACATTTAATTTTCATGGAATAATTAATGTGGGGTCTCTAATTAGGATATGTGTGGATCTAAATCAGGGTCTCTCTTAGGGATTTGAGTGCCGACCTCTTTGGTGGACTCTTGTATATATTTGTTTCTCTATTCTTAGTTTAGGGGACAGTTCAAGGAGAAGATAGTAGATTTTGATAGAAGATTAACTATTGAGATAATTGAAAGGTACGTCTGTGACCTCGCATGTATGAAGATTATTTTGTGATTCATTGGATGTATATGGCCAAAACTGGGAAGGTCTTACAACCCGACATGTAATGAGTTTGATCAATTGATGAAATAAAAGATACTGTTTCTTCTCTCACTTTGTGTGTTGTTTCTTCCGCATTGTTGTATCTGCAAGCTGGTTTGGTACTTGGGAGTGCCCTTTGGCTCCACTACCATGCAATCCTTGCATCAGGTGGTATCAAAGCAAAGGTTAGATCTAAGTTTTTTCTTGTAAACCCTAACCCTAGTTGGTGATATTATTGTGGGATAGAAGATTGTAATCTGACCTACAATTGTAGAGGGATTCAAGATGGTTCGTGGGAGAGGAAATGAAGATCTAGGTCTAGATGATATGCTTAGATAGATGGCTACAAGATTGGAAGCCATTGAAACATCCCAGTGTAGAGGAAGACATCTTTAAGATGTTAGTGATGATGAATTGGTGGAAGTGCAAGGCGAAGCTGCACCTAAACCTGTTATGGATCAGGAAGAAGAGAGATTCATGTGGGCAATGACAATTTTGAAGGCCACACCCCTATTTAATCCTCCTGAGTATAGTGGAAAATTGGATTCTGATGAGTTGATAGATTGGATAACTGAGATGGATAAGTACTTTGAATATGAGAATGTATCCAAGGACAAGAAAGTAAAGATTGCAAGCACAAAGTTGAAAGGTCATGCATCTTTGTGGTGGGAACATCTAGAATTGGATTGAAAAAAGAAAGGTAAAGACAAAATTAAGGTATGGGATAAGATAATAAACAAATTGAAAGGCAAACTTCTACCTTGTGATTATCAGATTAACCTGATTAGGCGAATGCAAAGTTTGAAGCAGAAAGACAGATTTATAAAAGACTATACTGAAGAATTCTACAGATTGGACATCAGATCTGGACATGTGGAAGATGAGGTGGAAAGAGTAGAAAGATATCTTAATGGATTGACAATTTATATACAAGATGAGATTATCTTGATCAAGATGGAAAGCATTGAAGAGACATATCAATTTGCCCTAAAAACTGAGGAGAAATTGAACAAAAGATATGAACAAAAGAGAAGAGGCAGAGGTGGTAGATTCCCTCAAGGAAGAGGTAGATCTCATGGTGAAAATAGTAGATCTAAACTAGACAAGCCAATTTTAGACACATCTCAAGACAAAGGAAAGACTGAATGGAAAGGTGGAAGTTCATACTGAGGAAGAGGAAATTATACTCGAGGTGGTTATATGAAAAGAGGGTTCCAAGTAACTTGTTACAACTGTGGTGAGGAAGGACATAAATCCTTTGAGTGTACACATGCAAGCAAGAAGATTGGTAGTAGCAGAAATGCTTTAGTGCAAGAAAAGTCACCGAATGAAGCTAAGAAGGAAGGAAATATCATGATCCGAAGGATACTATGAAGTGAAAAAGATAAGTAAGATCCTGTCAGGAAAAGTTTGTTCAAGACCATATGTGGAGTTGTAGACACAGTTTGGAATGTAATTGTTGATAGTGGAAGCTCAGAGAATCTAGAATCTGAGGAAATGGTTACAAATTTGCAGTTGGAAAGAATGAAGCATTTGAAACCCTATCATATTTCATGGATCAAGGCTGAGCATACATTAATGATGAGTGAACAATGTTTTGTGAATCTAAAAATTGGAAAATACTATGATAAGGTGTTGTGTGATATTATGCCTATGGATTGTTGTCATATTTTATTGGGTAGAGCTTGGTAGTATGATAGACATGCTATACATGATGGAAGATTGAATAGATATTCTATTTGGGTTGATGGTAAGAAACAAATTTTGTTACCTTTGGTTGAAGAATCTGTTGGTGAGAAATGTACATCTATGAAATTTTGTTTGATGGAAGGTAGATAGTTTGTTAAGGATTTGAAAAGAAATGATATTTTTTATGCTTTGATTCCTAACAAATTGAGTACGAATATCAAAGATGAAATTCCTGTATAAATTGGGAAGTTACTCACGGAGTACAAAGAGATAATTTTAGATAATGTACCTGATGGTTTACCACTAATGAGAGATATCAGTCATTATATGGATCTAGTTCTTGGAGCTAGTTTACCAAACAAGGCACCACATCGGTTAACATGAACCGAGAATAAAGAGCTTAATCGACAAGTTTATGAATTGTTGAACAAGGGTTTGATCAGAGAAAGTTTGAGTCCATGTGTAGTACTAGCTTTGTTGGCATGTAAGAAGAATGGAGAATGGTGAATGTATACTGATTCAAGAGAAATTAACAAGATCACAGTGAAGTATAGGTTTCCTATATCAAGAACGGATGATATAATGGATTGTTTGAGTGGAGCAAGATATTTTACCAAAATTAATTTGAAGAGTGGATATCATTAGATCAGAATCAGAGAAGGTGATGAATGGAAGACTGCTTTCAAGAAAAAGGAAGGTTTGTATGAGTGGTTGGTTATGCCTTTTGGTTTAATTATTGCACCGAGTACATTTATGAGGTTAATGAATGAAGTTTTGAAGAAATTCTTGAATAAATGTGTGATTGTATACTTGTATAATATTATGATATTTAGTAAGACTAGAGAAGAGCATTTGATGCATATAAGACAAGTATTGGAGAGATTAAAAGAGGAAAAGTTGCTGATAAATCTAAAGAAGTGTTCCTTCATGAAAGAAAAGCTTGTGTATTTAGGTTTTGTGATTTCAGATAATTGTTTGAAGATGGATCCTGAGAAGGTTGAAGCTATACTTAGTTGTCCTACAACTGAGAATGTCAGTGAGGTAAGATCATTTCATGGATTGGTGAGTTTTTACAGGAAGTTCATCAGAAATTTCTATTCTATTTGTAATTCTATGACTGAGACAATGAGAGGAGACAAAATAGAATTCAAATGGACACATGGAGATGATAAGAGTTTTGAGACTTTCAAGTTGAAGGTTTCTGAATTGCCTGTGTTAGCCTTACCTGATTTCAATAAGGTATTTCAAGTTTAATGTGATGCAAGTGGAAGTGCAATTGGAGCTATGTTGACTCAAGAAGGTAAACCTTTTGATTTCTTTAGTGAAAAGTTGAATGATGCTAAGAGGAAATATTCTATCTATGATCAAGATTTCTATGCTATTTTTCAAGCTATGAAGAAGTGGAGAAATTACTTGATGGCAAATGAATTTGTGTTGTATACTGATCATAAGGCTTTACAATATTTGGGTAGTCTAAATTAGTTGAATCAGAGACATATGAAATGGGTAGAGTATTTATAGAGTTTCACATTTGGGATAAAACATAAGAGTGGAGTTTCTAACCGAGTTGCTGATGCATTGAGTAGAAGAAGATCTTTGTTGATTGAAATGAGAATTGAAGTTCTTAGTTTTGATGACATGAACCGTTTGTATGAAAGTGATCCTAATTTTTCTGAGCAATGGAGAGTGTGTAGAGAACCTAATTCAAATCAATCAAGTAAGTATGAAGATTATTTCAATCAGGAAGATATGTTGTTCAAGGGTATTTAGTTGTGCATACCGAGAGGATCAATGAGAACTAATTTGATTAAGGAGAAACATAGTAGTGGATTGGCTGTACATTTTAGTATTGATAACACATTGAGTTTTCTCAAGGAAATGTATTTTTGGCCTCATTTATATAAGGATGTTCAAAAATTTGTGAAAAGTTGTGGAGTTTGTCCAGTTGCAAAAGGTGTAAGTCAGAATACTAGTTTGTATACACTGATTACTATTCTTGAGAAACCTTGGAGTGATATTAGCATTGATTTTGTTCTTGGCTTACCGAGGACAACAAGAGGTAATGATTCCATATTTTTTGTTGTGGATAGATTTTATAAGATGATACATTTCATACCATACCATGTAGGAAAACATTAGATGCAGTACATATAGAAGATCTTTTCTCTAAGGAGATTACCAGATTGCGTGGATTACCGAGGAGTATCATCTTTGACCGAGATAGTAAATTTGTTAGCTATTTTTGGAAAACACTTTGGAAGAATTTGGACACTGAGTTGAAGTATAGTTATACATTTCATCCATAGACTGATGGACAAACAGAGGTTGTAAACCAAATTTTGGGTAACCTGTTGAGATGTTTAGTTGTAGACACACCAAGTAATTGGGATTTGATGTTGGCACAAGCAGAGTTTGCATACACCAGTTTAGTAAATAGAAGTACTGGAAAGACACCTTTTGAGATTGTTCATGGCACACAATTGAGAGGTATATCAGACTTGAGAGATATTGTTGGAGAAGAGAAAATACGTGTTGAAGCAAAGGAATTTTCCAAGTTTATGAAGACATTGCATGAGGATGTAAAGCAGAAGATGGAGAAAAGTAATCAGAAATACAAAGATAGTGTAGATAGATCAAGGAGATGTAAAAATTTTGAAGTTGGTGATACAGTAATGGTTCATTTGAAGAAAGGTAGAATTCCTATTGGAACATATGAAAAAAAAAAATGAAGAAATTTGGTCCTTGCAGAATATTGAGAAGATTTGATAGTGGAAATGCTTATGAAGTAGAGTTACCTGATGACATGGATATATCACCTATATTCAACATTTTAGACTTATATAAATATCATGAACCTGATGAAGAAGTGATAGTACTGAGTGATCATCCTAAGAAATAGATAGAGGAAGTTGAACACATCTTGAAATAGAGAGTTGGCAGAAGTACAAGAGGAAAGGAATACATGGAATATCTGATAAAATGGAAGAATAGACCGATTGAGGACTCATCTTGGATTTCTCAATCTATGTTAGATTCATTTCAGGTTGGACCTGATACATGATTTAGGGAATCATTTCTTTTGACCCCAGGTGTCTGATGCAGGAGCATCTTGGGTCCTTGGTAGTCCTTCTCAACCAAAAATATGTTTGCTTTTATTCTTTAGCTTGTTTGGAGGTTGCTCGGTGAAGTTCTTAGTTACCTTGTTACTTGGGTACTCTTCCTATCTTTCTTTACTGATGGGTCTCATTGTGTGTTGGTTTTCTGTTGCTTGGTTATGCTTTCACCGAGTTGGTTTTCTATTGCTTAGTTATGTTCTCACCGAGTTATTCCTATTGCTCAGGTATCGTCTTATCGAGTGGAGTCTTTCATTGGGATTTGTGTGGACCTAAATCTGGGTCTCTCTTAGGGATTTGAGTGCCGACCTCTTTGGTGGACTCTTGTATATATTTGTTTCTCTATTCTTAGTTTAGGGGGAAGTTCAGGGAGAAGATAGTAGATTTTGATAGAAGATTAACTATTGAGATAATTGAAAGGCAGGTCTATGACCTCGCATGTATGAAGATTATTCTATGATTCATTGAATGTATATGGCCAAAATTGGGAAGGCCTTACAGCCTGACATGTAATGAGTTTGATCAATTAATGAAATAAAAGATACCTGATGTTTCTTCTCTCACTCTGTGTGTTGTTTCTTCCATATTGTTGTATTTTCAAGCTAGTTTGGTACTTGGGAGTTCCCTTTGGCCCCACTACCCTACCATCCTTGCGTCAACTACTATTCCTCCAAATGCGAAAACTTGACCCATTTCCCATGCCAAGACCTCCCCTATGGTGGTGTGTGGCTAGGATGTGGTGGATAATGTGGATTTCTACCAATGTCATGAGTTGGTCTATAGATTTAGTAGTCTTTGGCCTTCTCTACAAGATGTGCATCACTAGGTAAAAAGTTCTTGGAAACCCTTAGTCTTTGGTAACTTGAACTTTTCCCTTGTGCAAAGGGGTTTTTTTATTGTTGTATTTTCTTCCTCCAAAGACCATGATTTGGTGGTGAGAAAGCTATGGGTTTGAGGGAATCACTCTCTTTTGATTAAACCCTAAACAATCTCCTTCAATTCTGTTATTGAACGACTCAATGTGCATCCTTTGTCGGTTTGTCTCCCCAATCTTCCACTCCATTTTTGGGAGATTTATTTCTTTAAGTCCATCAGAAATTCTATTGGCCACTTCTTGAAGGTAGATAAGGCTACAACTTCTCTAGAACACTCTACTTTCAATCACATTTTGGTTGAAATTTATATATCCACACCCCTTCCCAGGAATGTGGTGCTCATTATTGGAGACAAGCCTTGGATTCAATTGGTGGATTATGAGGGCCTCTCCTTTTAGTGTTGACAATGCTTCTATACTGGCCGTCTAGCTATAAACTATTCTCTTTTGTGTCATAAAGGTGCTGCTAGTCAGTGGAAGATTCCAAATGATGATCATTCGACCGTTCAAGCTTCTATTCTCTCTTTGAATCTACCTCTGAGGACTCCTCACAATTTGAAGATGAGGATGAAGCTAGTGCTACAAATTTGGGTCATATCCCTGCTACAAATTTGGGTGACACCCCCACTATAAACCATGACAGTACCACTCTAGCTCCTACTAGTGCGGTCCCCTCTGGCCATGTGGACCTTTCTTCACTTTCTACTCCTACTCTGCTCCAAGCTTCAACTGACAATGTACGACCTGCTGAACACCCCGACCATTGTGCTAATAGTTTTTTGAATGGAGTTTCATTATCTGCTCCCCCTTGTGGTGGGGAGACTAAGGATAGCATCGCCTGGGTAGTTGTCTAATGAAATCAAGAAAGTAGCTCTTCAAACTGAAATTCTTCTCCATATGTGCTGAGTGAGTTTTCCTCCTATTCTTGAGGAGGGATACTAGCCTTGATGCTAGTGTGATATTTATTTGAACTGTATTTTGTTTTTGACAATACCTCTATTCGTGTGTTGTTAATAAGTCACTGATGTCCTCTACTTGTAAAATTGAATGCCCTTATTTTTGTGCTATTGTTCTCTTTGACGCCTTTAGACTGTGGTTGTATAAGGGTCAACCATCTTGCTAGGTTGCCAATTTTAAATAAAAAACACATACAAATGAGTTATGTTTGAGAAAATAGAAGAAATACCATTTTACCTTTTAAAAAATGTTTTTGAATCTACTCATAAAATGTTAAAATTTGTGAGTACACATCATCTTAAAATTATTAAGGATTCACTTACTACAAGTGACCAAAAGTAAAATTTGGTTAAAATACTAATTGAAGTGTTCTATATAGACTAAAAAGTATAACACATGATTGTCCTATCAACCCCTATTTAAAAGAATTTACCATGATGAATTTTTATTAAAAATTAAAGAAGTTAAGTATGTCTATACTAACAAATGTGACTTTATAGATGTAAAATAACAAACATCCTTCTTAATAGAAGATAAAAGGTAAGTTTTCAGAGGAGCCCCAGAATTTATTCAAATTCAATAGAAAATATATCAATGAAAACTATCATATAAAAAACATATAAATCATTTTTTAGCTGTGATGTCTCCAACAACTCTCTGCTGCATTTCAAACCATGGAACAAGTCAATCTCCCACTTCTAAACTTAAGCTCTCGGTGATGGGTGTTTCCTTTGAGCTGGGGACTCTTGTGTGGTACTTGGAGCTACTTCATATTCTACTCCTACATTTCTAGTGCAAAAGGTTGTCATTTTTCTGGTGGGAAGTGGAAGGAAATGATTGCTAAACCCTCAACCTCTTCTACGCTTGGGCTTGAGGTCAATAATATCATTCCTAACATTGGAGGTGGAAGGGTTTGTTCCTCTAGGGTTTTTAAGGATTCCCCCCTAAAATCTACTGCTACTAGTGGAAAGAGTTATGCCCATGCTGCTAAACCTACTGCTATTATTCTTCCAAAGGTTAAAGCTCAACCTATTGCCCGTGCCAAGACCTCCCCTATGGTGGTGTGTGGCTCAGATGTGGTAGATAATGTGATTTTTTACCAATTTTGTGGGTTGGTCTATTGATTTATAGGTCTTCAAACCTCTCTTCTAGATTTGCATTGCTGGGTAATAAGTTCTTGGCGATCCTTAGTCTCTAGTAACATTGAGCTTTTCCCTTGTCCATAAGAGTTTTTATTGCTATATTTTCTTTTTCTAGAAGACCTTGATTCGGTGTTGAGCACATTGTGGGTCTTGGGGAATCACTCTCTTTCTACCAAACCCTAGACAATCTCCTTCAACCCTCTTACTTAACCACTCAATGTGTCCATAGTGTGGGGTTTTCTTCCCAATCTTAAACCCATTTTTGTGATATTTCTTGTTTCAAATCCATTGGTAACTCTATTGGTTGTGTCTTGAAACTTAAAAGTGGATGAACCTATGACTTATTTGGTCTGTTATACCTTTAATCACATTTTGGTTGACATGAATATCTCCACACCACTTCCAGGGGATGTGGTGCTTATAGTTGGGAGAGGCCTTGGAATCAATCTCTGGATCATGAGGACATTCTCTTTTGATATCGACAATGCTTCTCTATTGGTCATATGACTATAAACTGCTCTCTTTTACATCATAAAGGTGCTTCTACTTGGTGGAAGGATGAAAATTATGATCATTTGATTGTTCAAGCTTATGATTGTCTCTATGTTTCTACCTTTGAGGACTCCTCACAAGCTGACGACGAGGATGAAACTCTTGTTGCAAATCTATGTGAGGTTCCTATTAAAAATTCAAGTTATGCTCCTACTAAAAATATGGGTGATACCCCTACTATAAACCACATGGATACTGCCCTTGCTCCTACTAGTATGGTCTCATCTATCCATGTGGACCATTCTTCACTTTTTGACCCTATTCTATTCCAAGCTTTAGTTGACAATGTTCAAATTTCTTAGTAGTCTGGCCAGTGTGCTGATAGATGCCCAAATAGAGTTTCATTAGTTGGATCTAAGGACAACATTACCTGGACAATTTTTTTATATCATAGGAAAAATTGTACTTCAAAATCAAACTCTTCCTCATAAGTAGTGAGTGAGTGTCCCTCTCGCTCTTGAGGAGGGCTACTAGCTTTTGTTCTACTGTACTGTTTATTTTGTATTTTGTCTTCGAAAACACTTGTTCTTTTTGTGTGTTGTTAATAACTCATTGATGGCCTATAAAAGCTAGCACCCATGTTTTAGTGCTATTGTTCTCTTTGATGTCTTCAAGATATGGTTGTGTAAGGGTCAACCCCCTTGTTAGGTTGTCGATTATAATAAAAAATAAATGCATAACTTACCTCATCTAAGCCAAGGGATAGAAATAAACCACAACACATACATCACAATGCAAGAAGTGTGAGAATGAAAAAAAATCAACAAAATCATGATAGTTTGAAATTGAACCATTCTAGAGAGCTCTAGAACTAATAGTTTTCTCCCTTTGATATAATGATGCAATTATCCTTCCTTTAAGTAATAACTATACTTTTTTATTAATAATAAGTATAACAAACTATGTGGAATATACATATACATCTAATACATCACTAGTAATATAATTATAGAACAATAATTTTAACATAGTTGCTATCATAATATGTAATATCAAACTCTATTGAATTAGAATTTCAAAAGCTCAACAATGGTTTCAATAGATGGTAGTTTGAAGATGGTGTACAAATTTTAAAACCTGCTTTGCTAAAAAATTGTTTGAATTCCATTGATCCCTTCTTTCCACCACCACTAAACATCATCATTCCCAGATCAAATGCCAATCCCACACTCCTAAGAAATTTTTGTTCCTCATCTTCATCTTTTATCCTTTCGCCAATAAGTGCATCCACAATTATATTTTTTCCATTTTTTATGTGGCCTCATGATACCTTTTCAACACTCTTACACAATCATCATCATCCCAATCATGCAAAACCTACTACAATTAACATTTTCCATTCAAAATCAAATTTTTATAAAATTTTTATGATTTTAAAAAAATATTAATAGGATTATATACCTTCATGAATATTGCATCATATAGTGCAATATATTCAAACATGTTTCCACTCACATGTTCTACTCTTACAACAGTACAATGAAAACCATATTAACTTGTTATCATTGAAAAGTAGAAGGCATTGTAATCATATTTTTTCAAAAAAAAAAAACATTAGTATGTGATAATATATTATTAGCTAATACTTACAAGAAAAAAAATCAATCTTAGCAGCAATAAGGAGTGCAGTAAATATGACATGAGGCAAGTCAATAATAATGGACAAGGCAGAGCCCACACCACCTCCAACACAATATTACATAGAGGGCGGGGGGGGGGGGGAGTTAAGATAGTATTTGAGATAATATTTGAGTAAATTTTCTTATCTTGAAACAAAATAAAATTTGTGTATTGTCTTTAAGAGAGTGTCTTAAATTATTGTCTTAAAAATGATCTTTGTAAAGACAGTAGAAAACACCAGTATTACTGTCTCTTGAGAGAGTTTTATTTTTGTCTCTATAAAGACTATAACTATAGTAATTTCTTTTGTCTCTATAGAGATAAATATGTATTAAATCTCACTTGTTATCTTTTTAAGACAATGAAAATATTCTCATTAGAGAGAATATCACTTTTGTCTCCCTAATTCAATGATATAAAATAGTGAATTTTAAAAAATAGCCCACTATTAAGATAAATCAATATTGTTAAATATAAACTATTATATCATTGATTAATTCATGTTAGGGAATAATGATATCAAACCACCACCGTCCTTCTTATAAAGTAGGTGCTCTTCCATTGAGCTAACACTCTTTAAAGAATAATTATACCCTTCAGAATCCTCTCTCTGATTTGTTTGTTGCAAATTTACTCCTCAATTTCCTGTAAAGTAAATAAAAATGTTTCTTAATTGTTTCATAGAGAGACATGTAGTTCAGCAAGAAAATTTTCTTTGGAAGCTTCCTAAATTTTTTTAGTTTTGTCACAACTGACAATAGATTACGGGTCTAAATTTACAAACTAGTTTTTGCATCATCCATAGTTCTTTTGTTTCCACTATAAGCTCAAATAACCCAAATATCTTTAAAATTAAAATTATTTGCACAAATAATAACACAAGCAATCTAAATAAAATGTCATTACACAGATAATAACAAAGGTAATATGAATAATTCAAACTCCATATATTCCCTAATCATCTTTTTAACAAGTTATCAAACATAAACTTATAATTTATACCTAGTGAAAATGCAAGGAAATTCTGAATACACAACTGGAGAGCTCAACTAATGGATCAACTAGATTACAAGTGGAAGGTGACCAAAATGGCATACAAAAAATCCAAGAATGAGATATGAAGGAACCTAGAAAGAAGAGTTGGGCTTCAGTCCTAACCACAATTTTAAGATCAATGAAGATGTTATTAAATGGAATGTAGATATAGAATTGGAACTTAAAAACATTTGATGATTCCTACATTGGATTTCCTTACGAACATGAATGAAATGCATCCATTACATGATCAAGAAGTAAGCCTAATAGGTTAGATCAAAGAGATTATAAATGTATTATCATTTTGGGGCAAACATGCCATGAGGAGAAAATAGTTTCACAACCTATCCTTTTGAAGGATATAATATCACAATACAACAAATAGATAGAAGCTATAATTAATTGAAATAATTTATGTTCATTTATTTATAGGCACATTGACTTCTCTAATGCTTGGAAAGGTTTGATTGACCTTATCCTATTTGCAACTGCATTTTTTCTTCATGTTATGCAGAGAGTGTATTTGACCAACAACTATTCCAGTCTCCAAAAAACCTGTCAAAAAATGGAGAGCTATTACTTGCAAAATCTCTGGAGATAATATAGATAATGTACACAGTTCTATCCATAGACCACTTTCGACCACTAGTGACCTCAAGGATGACAAGGAACTATCTAACATTAGGTTATTTGAAACCAAGCCAAGACGTAAGGTATTATTATATGACTCACGTTGATCTCACTCAAAGCATGATAGGATTTTCATGAATGTTTGTAAAAAAGAGCTAGAATAGAGTAATATAAAAAATTATAGGAGTCACCATTTTTGTTTTTGCTGCAATTCCTTAAAATATAATTGTTGGTATTCTTAGTTCAGTAATATAAAATATGTTATCTTTCAATAGTTAGCCAATTGTGGAAGTTCACAATTTAATGTTTACAAAGAAAAATAGACCCACCATCCTAGCAATGACACAAAAGAGGTTCACTTTTTTGATTAAATTCAATATTTCTACCTCAACTAGTGGCATATTTTTTGATTAAATTCACTTTATCTTCCATTGGCAAGTTGACTCCCAGGGAGTATATGGCTTATTTTGTGTTGTCATTATGAAAACAAAGTCATATGAATTTTTGACAATAAACCATGAAGTGAAAATTGACTAAGTATAGAAGACATAACAGAACAGTGACTTGCAGTCAATCAGAGAATCAACTCACATGTGTATGATCACATCAAGATATGCGCATTTAGAACTAAGCTCTATGGTATTTTGTTATGCTTACCCTATACATGCATGATACAGAATATCAGTATAGACAAGTTATAGCAAGAACAAGTACACTAGCAGTTTAGAATACAGAGTATGGAGCCGACTTCAAGTTTTTGATTAGCGTGTAATATTTTGTTATGTAAAGGCTAAGCGCCTATTGTAATAAGTTTGTAACCATGTATTAAACATTATTGTAAACACGCTTAAGCCAATTTTTTTGGAAGCATTGTGTATGTTATTTTTGGGCTGACTAAGGTCTTGTTTATAGTCGCATCTATTCAGGCATAAACATATATATATGCAATGTAAAGATATATTTGAAGTGTTGAAGAAATACACAGAGGAGAGATATATAAGAGCAGTATGAAGATGTTAGTATGAGATAGTTCCCTTATAGAAGATAAGAGCATAAGCGCATAATAAAAAATGATCAGACATCTGTGTTAAATACAACAGTTCACTTTTGGATATAGTGTATATCTATTCTCAGGAGGTTGTAGCCTTATTTCTCTTTGAGTAGTGAGCTCTTGGACAATGAGTCCTCACCCCTAACAGGGTTGTTTGTAAAAGAATCCTAACAGGGTTAGACCCTTAACCAGGTCATTGTACTTACATTGTAAAGACTTCTCCTAACAGGGCAAAGGAACTTTAATAGGTTCATTATACTAGTGCAATATTTGTGGGTACTAATTCCCACCAGGGTTTTCCTCTAATCAAGGTTTCCCCATAATCATACTGTGTGTTATGTGATCTTGTGTTAAGCTTCAAGTGATGTATAATTTATTTATGTTTAAACTTGCTGAAATTGAATTATTAGCTAAACATTGATTCACCCCCCCTCTTAGTGTTTCCAACAATTGGTATCAGAGCTCTGGTCCTCTGAAAGAAAATTTTAACCACTTGATGAGATCATAGATTCAGTAGAAATCAAACATATGAAAAAGAATCATGAAGCAACCCTTGAAGATCTAGACAGATCTGAGAAAGAAAATGAGGAACTTAAACTAAAATTTGATGGCTCACAAATGCTTATCAAAAAGTTATGAAAATATTTGAAAGATTGCACTACGAGTGATTTGGGGAAAATGGTCAAGAAACTAAATGAAGAAAACTTATCTCTGAAAGATAAGATACAAGAATTGAATGATTAGTTAACTGATAGCCTAACAACTATTGAAGAGAAGAACAAATAAAATAAACAGTTAGATGAAGAACTCATTCAAGCCAATATGAAAATCTTGGAATTAGAAAACATCGAGAATAAGATTGAATCTGAATTATCAGGAGAAAAAGACAAGATTGACAAACTACACACAAGTTTTGATTTAATTCAATCAAAACTTTATACACAAAAGATGAAAGGTGATACCACTGGTATGGAATACAGTATAGCTCAAATTGAGATCAACTCATTACAAGAAAGAAAGAAACCTCAAATAGAATCTTCAAAAGAAAAGAAAACTGAGAATCATGAAGAGACTAAAGCAGAAGATAAGCACAAGGCAGTCAACCGTACTTGGTATTATTGTAACAAGCATGGAAAATTGGAAAGATATTGTAAGAATGTAAGACCCTTCAATTGTTACTGTTACTCTTGCAATAATTTTGGTCGTAGGGCTATTCATTGCAGAACAAGTCAAAGAAATCAGCCACAACTCAATCAGAGAAATCAACCTCAAAGAAACTTGCAGAACATTACATGTCAGATATGTAATTACAATGGACACACAGCCAAGAAATATAGCATGATTAGTAAAAACATTAGACCTCCTATCATTTGTCACTCATGTGGAAAAGCTGGACACATCTCAAGGTTTCGCAAAACAAGAACAAAAGGACAAGAGAATCCTAAGAAGTCTTTGTTTGAAGAATCAAGAGAAGTCAAGTTTTTGGAAGCTAAAGCTAACTCAGATAAAATATGGGTTGAAGTAAAGAAGGATAATGAAGAAAAAAATGTAGTAGATGCATCCTCAGTGGACACACCTTCTACTTCTAGATAATTGACCCTCATGGTCTTAGGGGGAGCTATTCTAGCTCTGAACCCCTACGTGGCTGGTATACTCACCTCTGAGTATACGCCTATGGATTCATGCATGTGATCACAGATTAAGGTTGTATGCATTCACACATTGCCTTTACTTCATTTAGAACAAAGTTTGAAATTCTCTATGTAAACTGCTTTACGACAATGAGCATTAAATGCAATTAATCTTTATATAAAATTGGTAAAAGATCTTAAAACCTCACTTTGCATTCAAGATAGAAGCATTCAAAAAGTAGATAAGCATTGGGCATCAAAGCACTACATTTTAAAGGATTAGTTGGTTTGTGAACGGATCAACGATTGGAATGGAACTGTAGCAGTCGTGTCATTTCAGAATCACCATGAAACCCTACTTAACCAAGTTGCAAGTAAGTTGTTAGTAATAAATGAGAGGGGGGGGGGTTGAATCAGTGGCTTCAAAAATTATCCTTTAAACTTTAACCACTAATCAATAAACCTCAGACTATTAAGTCCCTACAAGATGCATGCCATGAAATACTAATAATGATTTAACTATCTTTCAGTTTTCCTTGTCTGTCCTTATTCTCCTTGATTACCAATAAGTAGTAAAACTATTTACCGACACTCAGTAAATATGTAGAGTATACCAATCAATCCATAAATGCATATGTGAAATGTAAAATAGTAAAGTAATAACCATACACACATAACACATGGATTTTAACATGGAAACCCTGTTAAGGGAAAAAACACTGGGACCGGTACCCCAAATTTTCACTCTTATGAAGTGAGCCCTGTTAGGAGCCAACCCTATTAAAGGTTACAAACACACTATTAGGTGTGACCTTGTTAGAGGATTTTATACATAGAGGTTGTCACTTA
>MU224275.1:2421467-2435451 GCA_018584345.1 Thuja plicata
TGAGAAAAAACTTCACTTTTGAAAACCTGTTGTCGCAAAACTATTAGGAATTTAAAGATGATGTAAACTAGATTCTTTTAGAATTTTCTTTATAGTTTGTAAATATATATTTTTTAAAAAAATTAAAGTTCATTGAAATTCATTTTTCCTTCTCCTTCGAAAAGTGGTTTGTGTGAAAAAATGGTGCTTTTAAGGAGTGACTGTCACTTGGATTAACATAACATTTTTTTAAAATATGATAACGATGTAATTCTTTCGAGGTTATTTTTGTAACTTCAATATCTAAAGGATGCAATTGGTTTCATTCATTTTGGGTCAATATTTCATAATTTATTACTTTCCACCATAGGAAAAATATAGCCTATATTGGGAAGTTAGGGTCTTTAATGTATATTATAATTCACTTTTTCTCAGACCGGGAGATGAAGGTAGATGGGAGAAAAGATCATTGAAAGACCAAGCATCTCAATGTGACTAGTCATGGTTCAGAAGCAAACTTGGGTGCATAAGAAAAAATTGATGGAATAGACACAGTAAAATTATGGATTTGATGTGTTTGAGGGTGTTAAGTATTTTACAATCATTTTATCGAGGAGAAAAATCCATTCCTTAGGGGTTGCTTTATAAAAAGTGGCCTAATTCACCAATTAGGCCTGAGAGATTAGTCAAACTTTAGGGTCCTTAATGAAGAGACCCAGAACCCAATTTGGGATATGTTGTGTAGGGGAGAAAATGGTATTATAAAATACAATTTGTTTTATGAATTGTTTATAAATTTTAAAATTTATGGAGGAAAAACCTCATGAATAGGGCTAGTAGAAAACTAGGCCTCTACAAAACAAGTGTCCTTAAGGAATTTGGTGGAAACAAAGGTTGGATTTGGTATTTAATGCTTTTTGGGGTAATGTATGACCTATTTTAAATTTTATTCGGATGGTAGGTAGAATTTTGATACAAGTTTTCAAAAATTGCGAAATTGCTCAAAAATTGCTTGACAACTTTTGAGCAACTTTTCACAACATTGTGCAACTTCTTCCCAAAAACCATTTTTCGTTCAAATTTCAGTTGGCGATGGTTAAGGAATTTTAAATATTCTTATTTATGTCTATGGTGGTAAATTTTAGATTTTGGAGCAAGAAAACTATTATCTTTCCCTGGTAAATTCACTATTTTTCCAGTGTTGTACGACCTTGTACAGATTCAAGGGGTAGATCTAATGTACATGGAAGTGTAGGGAAATGATTGAAATTTATTTTTTACTTTTTTTTAAGTCAAACCATTTTTATTTCAGGAAGTTGTCATTATTTTTGTGTTGACTAGTATCAAACCCTTGCCTACCTAGGGTTTTGATAGAAAAATGCTTGTATCTTGACTTTCCACCATAGGAAAAATCTGGCCTCTTGTGGGAAATTGGGACCTTTAATGTATATTAGAATTCAATTTTTCTCAAACTGGGAGATAAAGGCAGATGAGATCTAAAAGACCATTGAAAGACCAAGCATCTCAATGTGACTCATCATAGTTTAGAAGAAAACTTGGTTGCAGAAGAACAAATTGATGGACTAGATCCAATAAAATGATGTATTTGATTTTTTGAGCATTTTAAGTCTTTTTACAATCATTTTCTCAAGGATAAAAATCCATTCCTTAGGGGTTGCTTTGGAAAAGTGACATAATTCAGCAATTAGGCCTGAGAGAATAGTCAAACTTTAGGACCCTTAATGAAGAGAACCAAAAATTTAGGACCCTTAATGAAGAGACCCAAAACCCAAAAGGGTATTCTAAACTAAAAAATTTTTGGTGATTTTTTGGTACTTTTAATAATTTTATTTGTAAATTAACATTATGAAAATTTTATATAGTTTTTTTGAAAATTTTGGTAGTTTTAATAAGTTTATTTGTAATTAACATTATGAGGAATCTTCATTTCATTTCCAAGGGATTCTAGATACCCTTGGGATCTATCATATTTTTATAAACTCCAATTTAAAATGGAATGGGTTACTTTTTGGCTTGCAATTCTGTTGTTAGTCTTCTAGTTTTTATATTGAACTTGACAATACTGCAAGTATCACACCAGGTATTGTAATCTGATTCATAATTTAGATTAGTGGTATTAGAGAGAGAATTCTCCTTTATGAAAATTTACACAAGGTCCTCCTACCAAAGATTAGGATTGGATACACAAGATTTTTCAAAATATCCACCTTTGAGGTGCACACGATCAAAGATGTCAGATGATGCAATTAAGCAGTAGGTGGAAGAAGCTTTAAATAAGAAACAAGAGGAGATGATGAGTAAATTTTCACTCCTTCTATAGAATCAACAACCCTTTGGATCAAGAACAATGTTTCATGGAAATACCCCTTTAAAAGTGGAGGTAAATTTTGACATCCCAAATTGTGAAGGAAAAGTCATGCTAAAGTTGTTGATAACTAGTTATCAAAATTGGATAGATACTTGTCTGTAAAGAATTTCTCAGATGCATAAAAAACAACGTTTTCTCTTCTCAAAGTTTAAACCCATGTGAAATTAGCCTAGGAAACCAAATTAGAAAATAAAGAACGAGAATTATTTGATGAAAATGGACTGGAAATATCTCTTGATAAGAAGCCCACATGGGGAGAATTTTTGGAATACATAAAAGAAGCATAATTTCCTAAGGATGTCTATGAACAAAAATACATAGAATAGATACTTCCACAGAAGAGGGATCAGTCTGTGCAATATTATTCCAACACATTCCATTCACTTTCAACAAAACTAGGTATTGAGGATTTATAGAAGCATCAAATTCTGAAATATCGTAGTGGATTTCACATGTATATTCAAATAGAGATGGAATTTTTGAATATTGAGACATTGGAAACTACCTATAAATATGCTACAAAAATTAAAGAGAAATTCAAACAGAAAGGGAAGAGGGATTCTTATCAAATAATAAGCCAAGGGTTGAAGGTGACAATAAATCTATAAAAAAATAGGTGACCAAGGAACCTCACTCAAAATCACCTAAGAACACATGGTGGGATGCAAAAAAGACATGTAGACAAATACATGCATGTGGTGTGAGATGCATAAGTCCCCAATCCATAATACAAAGAATTGTCTAAGTATTAAAAATCTCATGACAGAAATACGAGGAGAGGAATTTGAATCTGAATAATCATCAATAGATACTTTCAAGAAAAAGGAGAATGATTTTTTCATAGAAGAAGACCCATATGCCATAGTTGCAATTGCTAAAGTACTACATCGTGAAGATGAAGAGAGAATTTTTCATTCACAGACGTGGGTTGATGGAAAGCCTCTACATTTTATTGTTGACATTGGGAGCCAAAATAATTTGATATCTAGGGAGATAGTCAAAAGACTGAATTTGAAAGTGACAAGACACCCACAACCATACTCTATGGGATGGGTAAATGAGAGATAATATATTTAAATAAATCAACAAGGTCATCTACCATATTCAATCAAGAATTTCAAGGATGAAGTGATATGTGAAGTAGCATTGTTGGATGTATGTGATGTCTCATTGAAGCAACCTTACATGTATCAGAGCCATGGAGTGTATGAATCTAGGTCAGGTAGTGTTACAATCAAGCTTGGTGGGAAGAGGTATCGAATACTAGAGGTATGTCCAATATAAGCTACTTCTATAATTAGTGCTGAACAATATAAACATTTGATTGCTCAAACTAGAGCTTTTGGTTTTCTCATGGTTTGCCCTAAACAAAAAAAGTTAGTTGTCCTTAATACACATGCTAAGGTAGCCATAACACAAAATCAACAAAATTAGATGGATACAATTTTGAAAGAATATCATAGTGTGTTTAAATCACTGGTGGGAGTTCCAACACATTATCAAGTCAAGCACTCTATTGATTTAATCCTAGGCACACCACTACCACATGAGACAATATATAGGTCAGTTTTGGAAAATGATGAAATCAAGAGAAAAATTCGATAGTTAATTTAGAAAGGACATATTCATCCAAGTACTTCACCTTGTGGCAGTCCAATTGTCCTTTCTAAAAAGAAAGATGGGACATGGAGACTTTGTATTGATTATAGGGCATTGAACAAAATTAGTGTGAAAAATAGATATCCAAACCCTTGAATTGATGATTTGTTGGACCAACTTAGGGGGGCTAAGTTATTTACAAAAATTAAATTTAAATCTGGATATCACCAAGTACCAATTGATCTAGCAGATGTGTGGAAGACTACATTTAAATTTAAGGAAGGTTTTTTTGAATGGTTGGTTATGCCTTTTGGACTACCAAAATCCCTTGGAACATTTATGAGGTTGATGAGTGATGTTCTTAGACCATTCATAGATTCTATTGTGGTTTTTTATTTGGATGACATACTCATCTTTATAAAGACTTGGTTTGAGCATTTGAAACATGTTGAACAAGTGCTTTCAACTCTGCAACAACACAAAATTTATGCCAACATTGAGAAGTGCACTTTTGGTATGCATAGTGTTCAATACTTAGGGTATATCATTGATACTAAGGGTGTTCATGTTGACCTAGTAAAGATTCAAATAATAAGAGATTGGCCATCTCCTAAAATTTCATAGAGCTTCACAACTTGTTGGGATTAGCCAACTTCTATCATAGATTTGTTTTTGGTTTTTGAGATATATCATGACCTCTCAATCAATCCCTAAGGGGTGTCCAACACAAGAAAAATTTCAGTGGACAGAGGCAAAGAAACAAGCATTTGGGGAGTTAAAGAGATTATTATGTTCAGCACCAGTATTGGTCCTCCTAGATCTGCAAAAATCATTCAAGATAGAAACTGATGCATCTGATTATGCTCTTGGTGTAGTACTCATGCAACACAGGCATCCTGTTGCCTATCATAGTGAAAAAAATTTGATATAGTACATAGGTACCCCACATATGAAAAGGATTTGTATGCTATTGTCCAGGCCTGCAAACAATAGAAACATTATATACTGGGAAAGGAGACTATTATACATACAGACCATAAACCTCTTCAATTATTGAAAAAACAAGGGAAGTTGAAGAATGATAGACATCAAATGTGGTCAGCTTATCTACAACAATTTTACCTCAACATTCATCATAAAAAGGAAGTAGTAACAAAGTGGTAGATTGTTTGAGTAGGCCTCCAATTGAAGGTTTGTCAATGGTGTTGGATTCATGTTGTCATCAATCATCCACATAGGAACAACTATATGGTATTCACCTTGATTTTGCTAACATCTATAGTAATTTGGTAGAAGGAAAGTGTGTCTCTAATTTTCACTTGCAGCATGGATTGCTTTTCCATGTTGTTCATATATGTGTACTCAACGAGGAATGAAAGAAAATGATATGGGAATCTCACTATAGCCATGTTGTAGGATATTTTGGTATTGGTAAGACTACAACTATCCTTCAAAAGTATTTCTATTGGCCAAAAATGAAGTAGGATATCATTTCATATATATAAGCTTGTGCAGCCTGTGCAATTGCAAATCCAGAAAACCATAAGTTGGATATATACTTACCATTACCTATTCCTAATAAGCCATGAGAGTCTATTTCAATGGGTTTTATGTCTAGGCTTCCAACTACCAGGTGGGGGAATGATTGTGTATATGTTTTGGTAGATAGGTTTTCTAAAATGGCTATCATCGTATCATGTAAAAAGATGATTGATGCAGAAGAGTCTACCAAGTTATTTTTTAAACATGCTTGTGTTAATTTTGGTTTTCCAAAAAACATTATTTCTGATAGGGATAGCAGGTTCATCAATAAATTTTGGTTTGCAGTATGGGCTAAAATGGACACAAAGTTGACAAAGTCCACAACATTTCATCCCTAAATAGATGGGCAGAGAGAAGTGGTGAATTGAATGATCATTCACATCTTACAGATGTATCATTCAAAAAATCCTTGCACATGGGATGAAAACTTACCCCATGTGCAACACATCTACAATTGTGCACTCCATAGTACTATAGGGTATAGTCCATTTGAGGTTTGTCTTGGGTATTAACCATTGGCACCTATGGATGTAGCACTACCAATTTTGCAATATGATAGTCTATTGAATGTTGACAAGGAGGTAGATAAAGTAGAAAAATTCATTGATAACATTAGACACCTACATCAGCAAGTTCGTGAGATTTTGGAGTAGAGTAATCAAAAGTATAAGGAAAGCCATGATAAGCATAGAAATCCTCATCACTTTCAGGTTGGTGACAAGGTATGGTTACATCTTCAGAAAGAGTGCCTTCACGGAGAAAACATGAAGCTTCATACTCTTCATTATGGCCCATATACTATTGTGAAGCAAGTTGGTGAGAATACTTTTGAACTTAATTTTCCATCCTTTTTAGGAATGCATCCAGTTTCCAATGTGGAATTGTTGAGACCCTATTTTCCTCCTTTGTTGGACATTTCCCAAGCTACTGAACACATTCAAGCTACAAAATTATCTACTACTATTCCACTCCAGTGTGACCATGTTACTGAAGTCATTTTAAAGACTTTGAGAAATTAGAACCTTCATCTTTATTAGGTGGTTTGAGATGGCCAACATCGTCATCAATTCAAGTAGTTAACTAAGGAAAAAATTGAAACAAAAGTTCCTCATTTGTTGCAGAAGATTAGTGCAATGGGGCCCATTGCCTCTCAAGGGGGGAGGAATGATCAGGATGGAATTGGGAAAATACTAAAATCTATTTTTTTGGTATTTTCCTTTGTCTCAGTAAACTGCATTTTTGAAGTTCTTCGAGGCATTTTTGGGCCTATCTCTCCCAAAAAAGTCCCACCAGTGGTGTAACCTATGGGTTTTGGTTCTAGAATTTTTTTTATCTTTCTAATGAAGTAAATGGTTCATAAATCGGAGCTAGGACTAGAAATTTATGCCTTCTCCAAGTGGGCCTAAATTTTTATATAGTTTTTTGAAATATTTGGTAGTTTTAATAAGTTTATTTGCAATAAACATTATGAGGACTCTTCATTTCATTTCCAAGGGATTCTAGTGACCCTTGGGATCCATCATATTTGTATAAACTCCAATTTTGAATGGAATGGATTACTTTTTGGCTTGAAATTCTATTTTTTGTCTTTTGGTTTTTATATTGAACTTGACAATACCAAAGGTATCACACCAGGTATTATAATCTAATTCATAATTTAGATCAATCAATGATCAAAAGACTACTTTATCTTATAGCTTCAAGGCCTGATATAATGTAGGTAATGTGTCTTGTTGCTCGGTTTCATTCTTCACCTAAAGAATCTCATGTTAATGTTGTTAAAAGAATTTTTAGATCTATCCAAGGAACCTTGGACTATGGTTTGTGGTATCCAAGACATGATAATTCCACTCTTACTACCTATATTGACTCAGATTGGGGAGGATGTCTTGTTGATAAAAAGAGTACTTCAAGAGGAAAATTCTTCTTAGGGAATAATCTAGTGTGTTGGCATAGCAAAATTCAAAGAAACTATAACACTATCAACAACCGAGACTGAATATATAGTTGCATGTTCTTGTTGTCAACAATTTATTTGGATGGTGCCGACATAGTCTAATATGAAGGGGAATATTTCTAAACTAGTCTCTATCTTTTGTGATAACACTAGCACTATTAGCACTGCAAAAAATCCAGTCACACACTCTCACACTAAGCACATTTATATTCATTATCTTTTTCTCAGAGAACATGTATAGAATGGTAATGTGGTTTTAGAATATGTTCCTTCTACTGACCAGTTAGCAGATATTTTTACTAAACTACTGCCCAAGGATGTCTTTGAAGGTTTAAGGTAGAATTTGGGGGTCATATCCCTCTCTTCTCTCACTTAGTTTCTTAGTCACATGGACAAGTTTCCATGGGAGTCTCCATGCTATGTTTTTTGTTCAAACTGAAACCTGATCATGTCCCCGTTGTCATTGATGTAAAAGGGGGAGATGATCGCAATACAAACAAAAAATATCATAATGAGAAGAAACATAAAAGATCATAATGATAAACATCATGAAATTATTATAATGGATGAAAAATCATAATGTTGATCAATAATTGTAGGTTTATATTAAACAACAATCAGTGACTGATTAATAGTGCAAGAAAACTTGAACTTAATTATGTTTGACAGGGGGAGCATTTTTGTAGGTATTGACATTAATGCTAAAGGGGGAGTATGTTGATTCCTTTGGTTTTTCATTGATGTCAATGTTAATGATTAAATTATTATGGTTGTTCTCAATATCTCTATGTAAAGAAGTTGGATGTTGTTATGATAAACTAAAAATGAAAGTTCTATTGTAGATATTTTGATTACTTCACACACACACACACACACACACACACACACACACACACACACACACACACACACACACACACACTCATAAAAACATATTATTTGAAGTCACAAAATATTCTTTGCATATGATATATCAGTGTATTTGGACTAGAATCTTGGGAGATGCCAAAAGAGTGCATGTTATTCATCTTTTATAACAACTTATATATTGACATAGATAGGTATCTGAATTTGGTCTTTTGCTAAATTTTCAAGTCCATTATATTTTTGCTTCTCTGATATAGTCATAATTACTTTGAGAAAAATAATATCCACATTTTTTTAATGTTTTCCATGGGGTTCTTTGACATTAGGAGTAATATTTTTTTATCATTCTAGTGTTAAACATTCAAAGATACGAACTTCTAATTAAGTTTTAAAGTGAAGATTACTTGTTGTAGCTCGGGCTATAGGAGTCTTGTGCATGGTGACATGAACTCTATATTGAATGACAATGAAGTAAAACTCATCTTTTTGAATTTTTTTTTTGTATTGGTTAATGACAGTATCTTGACTAGTGTTTATCACTTGAATGAATATCGACATTCATAATCCTTTCTTATCAAATCAGGTTTATAAGATAGTTACTTTAAGAGACCTTTGGAGATTATTGTTATCAATTTTGTTTGGAAAAACTAATCTCATATAAAAAAAATTTAGAAGAACATATGTCCTTGTACCTGCATCATGTTTAACATATAAACAACTAATTTATAATAATAAGTTACAGATGAATAAACCATGGTTGGCACTCATGGTTTTGTAACAAACCCAAATTGGTTAAAGATATTGAATCTATTCAATCACATAATGAGATAGGTTCGGTGTATAGAGGAACATTGATATGAAAATCATATGAGACAGATTTTGATCAATAAGAAAAGAGATAGAACTAATTGATTGGTGGAGAATAATGATATGTGGAGGGGTGCTGACTTGAAAGGATTACTGATCACATCATTTTGAGATTTCTACAGTGAAAGTAAGAGATCGTTATCATTTATTATTTGAAAGTATTTTTTTATATTTATTGTTCACAAATCAATGATGGAAGACAAATGTCCATTTGAAAAATATTCATTATGTATACTGATTGAATGAGGGTTTGTTGGTTGGACATTGTTAGTAAGATTGTGATTTATATATGATTTTGTGATGGTTAAATCATAAGTATTTGTGACAATATAAATACAGTATTTTTTCAGAACAAAGGAAGGGTTGGATACATGGAAGTGTTATTTATGATTTAGTTGTTATAATGTGAATATGAAACATGTGTAGACATCACTGATATGTAGATTGTTGAAGATTCTTCTGAAGCTGAGAAACAATGATAATGAGTGTCTTAAAACAGTGCGAAATGCATTTCTGAGATGTTGTTGTCAAAGAGAAATGTATTGTCATGGAGTAATCCTTTGATCTAAATTTATTTTTTGTATTTAATTGGAAGTGGGTGCTTATATGTTTATTGTGGGGTTGGTGCTATATGAAGTAGATGCTTCTAAATTTTAAGGGATGGGTGTTCCTTAGGGTGGGTACTCCTAAAATTGCAATGGGGTTAGTGTTTCCAAGAGTGGGTGCTCTAAACATTTGCCTATAAGACTTAATAAAAGATATTTAATAGTGGTTTTTCAACCTTAAGGGTTTTCCACTATAAAAATTTTGTCAAACATTTTGTGGGTTGTATTTCTTATTCATTGTCTCATCTTGTCATTGTTACATAAACCCTTAAGTTTGAGTCATTCAAGAATTTCCATTGGTTTAAAATTGTACCACTGATTCACCCCCCCTCTTAGTGGCTTTAGTATTCCAACACAATCTTCATCCAATAATAACTTTATATCGATAGGGATGGAGTCATTAGCCCCCCAACTTGTCATAACCCAATTTTAGGATTATTAAATTCTTCTTGGAAAATAAATTTGGATTTCAGATTTTATACAAAAAGTTACATCTTCCTTTTATATCGTAATTTTTAGTTATTGGCAGACGGTTGTTTTTTTAGCAGTGGTAATCAATGGGGGGAATCTAATATTTTTAAGGGGCACTATCCCATGCATGTGGGGGGGTGGAGGGAAGATAGATTAGGAAATAATTTTCTTGGGGTGATAACGAAGAGCAGACGTTGCAAGCCAAGAAATGCATATAAAAATTGTATACTTTGTTGTTATCTGTGACATGGACTGCTACAATGGCAGCTTTGTCATCTGCTTCAATGAGGTTGGGCCAACAAAAAGAATAAATTTGAATGTAGGGACTATTCTAGTATTGAACTTGTGCATGTATATAATCATATGTGCAACTGCTGGGTGGGAACTTAACAAGGCAATCCACCATGAAATTGTCATAGGACTGAAACTCCACTGTTAAATCCCTACTCAGGTGTGTATTTTCTAATGGGAAATGCAGCCACTGGATTCTTCATAATCTTTGCATTGATAGCGGAAGTCGTGGGAGCTGATTCTTGCCTTTCTTGACTTCACCACTTGTGTTTTTGGACAGAAAATGGGTTGATATCTTCAACTGTCATGGCCTGGGGCTTCACTCTCCTGGCCAAGGTGTCTTTCAATTTTGAAGCAATATAGATGAGCTTTTTGTCTTATGCTTTTACTTTGAGCTGGAAATCTTTGCTTTGTCATGTGTGGGAAGGTGTTTTTGCAGCATATCTCATTCTCAGTGTCTGGATACTGCTACTTCAATGGGCTTGCATGTGAACTCGCTGGACTCTTAGTTATAATCTGAATTAAAATGTAAGTTTTCTTTCATTTAGGGTGAATTATTTCTTTTCAATTTAAGTACATGAGGTCTTTTACTTTTGCTAACACTTTACAGTGATGCGATTGTGGACTCAATCTTTTGGGTTACTGAATAGTTTGAATGGAAAATGTCTGTGATCTATGTGTTCTTTCTATGTTTGGATAGATTGTGATGTGTTGTTGTACATCACAGTAATTTTCAAAGTTTTTTTAGTGATAACATTCAAGTTTTACTTTCCTTACCCCCCACTTGCGGGAATTGAAGACTTGTCATGAGATCAGTGTGAGCAAACTTAGTTAATTTTTCATTCCTTATTTCTTTGATAGGAAGTTTTGGCTGTAGTGGAAGAACTGTAGAACCAGTCTTCTCTTAAAATGTTACCTATGCTCGCTGCACCCACACCTTTCCATTTAAGACATGGTTGTGATGAGTTTTGGAAAGTAACATCTGCATTTTATTTTTAAAAAAATTTGTGATTAAGTTGCTTTCATGTTTTTCCAGTCGAGTTGTTAAATTGAGGGTTGGTATTTCCTCTGTGTTCGTTGTCGTAGAAATCCATTGGAATGATTTCTTTAGTAGGTTACTTTTTATATACATATTTCTATACTGTCTTCTATGACATGATGAACTCACAACAGAGTCACTATTTTTCTTGTACATCTTTCCTCCTGTCAGGACATCACCCTTGTGAATCAAGTTGTAGTCATTTTCTTGGAATTGTTAGCTGGGTATTAACATGGCCTTGAAACTCCACCAAATTGAGCCATACCTTCTTAGTTAGATTACAACATCCTAAGCTGTGGTGAATGTTACAGTAGGAATTTGCTTCCTTTTGTTTGAAATTTCTATATATATGCTCTTCTCTTGTTGGGTATAATAATGTGTTTGAGCATTTTTTTTAATCCAATAACAATGTTGATATTGTACTCCAAAAACATAATGTAGTAATTTGTTTGAGACCGTGACTTATCAACATAGCTAGGATTGCTAAGTTACTGAAGATTTATTAGTTATGAGTTTCTTGTGAGATTAAATCTTTCTTAAAGGAAATGTAGGTGATTGCTACATCATCAGATTTTTTAATGATTCATTGACTTTTTATGGGTAAAGATGGTTCACAACAAACATCTTGTTATTAGGTTCTTGGATGAATCACATAAATACATATTTAAGAAAAATGAGAGGAGGTAGATTTGATTAGCTCCTTTTTCATTAAGGGTTCGTAATTACCAAGCAGTGAAAATGTGTCATGCATATTAGTAGATGGAAATTTCTTACCTATGTCTTGTTTACTTATTGTATTTGGATGCATTATATTACCTTATTGATATCCTTTTGAATGGATTACGTAATGGCATTGTGACCAAATGGGATTGTAAGATGTATTTCAATATTAGCAAGGATGCAAGGTGGTGCATTATGTTTATTGTAGGATGCTACAAAAATTCATCCATACTCACCACATTCAATTTTAGAAATGCTTCTATAAATGATGCACTATACAACCAAGATATTTGTTTACTCAAAGAATAGATGTGTAAACATATTCTTGTGACTTCTACCATGTTGTAAAAGTTGTGATAACATTTACTTCTCTCTATAAGAATGATCGAGAAGGAATTAATAAGGATGTTTTTGGATAGCCAAGCAAGGGCTGATAAATTTGTTGGCATAATTATTATATGTGTTTACTGTGTGCTCATTTTATTTTATTCTAATACTTCAAAGTTTTCATTGCATGAATTCCATTACTCTTAATAGTTTTACATTGATAGACTTCCTCTAGCTGGGCTGGGCATCTTTCATGTGAGGAAATATTCTGGGGAAGTGTAACTACTTCCTGGTAGGGTGGAAATGCACTCCTACAATATTCTTGCCTTGATATTTTGTGTGAATAGATGTCAGGAGCTATTGTCAGGAAGGTCTTCCTATTTGGCATTTTATGAGATCTTTGTGTAACATATAAAATATATTTGAATGGATGTATGTTGAATGTGAATGTTACCAAAATGTAAAGGAGAAAATTGTGGTTTAGGAGGGTTTGAATTGTTAATTGTTATTTGTGTTGATTGTATATTGCAATTGTGATTGTGATTAAGGAAAGATAAGATGCTCCTTTCTTTCACCCTCAAATACGCAAATAGGAGATCCAACTTTGATCAACCCCAAAGGGTTAATACACAAATGAATCCAATATTTGGAAAGAGACCAAGAAAGGGGATCTTAAATTCTATAAATTGATTGATTAATATGATTAATGATAGTAATTGAAAAGAATAGGAGAAAGTGCCAACCTTACAAAGTGGCAGATCAAAGATTTCTATTTTCTGAGATCTGTAGACTGTTTCTGGAGATGCTGACAGTTGATACCGAACCGGAATAGAGAGATAGATAAAACCTAGAAATATTTTTCTGTTCTAATGTCATCTGATGAAAAAGGTTGACCCTGTAACACTTTTGCCAACTCGATCTGCTCAACTTTGAAAGTGTCCCTGTTTGCACAGTTTGAAAGAAATCTGAAAAGGGTATCTAGATCTAGCCTCGAATTTACAGTCCTGAACCTGTACCTACAAGAAAATTTTTTGTTTGTTGTTGGGGAGGGGTTTTCCTTGGTCAAACCCTGATTTAGGAATTAACCTTGAAATCAATAAAGTATAGAAAGCTAACAAGTAGTAGAATTGAATCTAATAATGAAGCTATGATATTCAATAAGTATGCTAATGTAATTCAAATGTAGAAAGTATGTAAGCATGGGCTTTAGAAACCATAAAAATCCATGATTGTATGCTTGGAATCCACCTTGAAAGAGTTTTGAGGATGCACAAAGGATCTTGAAGGAAGATCACACCATCATGATGGCTAGATCTAGGGTTTGAATGATG